>VZSZ01007263.1:817285-1064637 GCA_013398815.1 Ibidorhyncha struthersii
CCGGCGTTTCCTCCGGGCGCGTGCGCCTCACGCCTCCCCGCTGAGCCTCCAACACGTCTGTTGCTGACATCCTCCAACATCCACATCCACATCCACATCCACATCCACATCCTCATCCTCATCCTCATCCTCATCCTCCTCCCCTCGCCCGCCAGCCCAGCAGCATTCCCTCCGCGCCGCGCCCCGGAGCCGGTACCACCGGGCCCGGCTCCGCCCGGCCCCATAGAAGCTGCCGTCAGCCTCCGCGCCCCCGCCGCGCCCCGCGCTCCCATAGGCTGGCGGCGCCTCGGCGGCAGCCAATCAGAAGGCGGTTGTTAGGCTCTCCCGTCTATTTTTAGCACGCGCAACGCGGCGCGCGGGTGCGCGGACGGATGCACGCACGGGCACGCGCAGGCTGCCTCGCAGGCCCACGGCGAAGGGCCGCGGTAGTGTTGACTGAAGCCCGAGCGGGCAGCGGGACGGTGGGAAGGCGGGAATCCTTCACTTCAGAGGGATTAGACGTGTGCTGAAGCATTCAGTGAAGCACAGGGATGAAGCAGAGCCTCTAGTTTAGAAAAGGAAATGCTGAAGTACAGTAGGGAAAACTGTCCTTCCAGTATTTAAATCAAGACTTAAAACAGTAACGATGTCAGTGTGTTGTAGAAACATGAAGGGAGAAACTGGTCTTGCTAAGCAAGTTTTTAAGACCTTTATACAGGCATGAAGAGCTTAATTACATCTATGTGTGGGCACTTAGCCGCAGGTGACCAACTATTTGGAGGTTTGTGCATAATGATGGGTCGTAATATCTTCTTGCGTTTTGTAGTGACCTGCTCACAAAAGATGCAAAGAGTGGATGAAATGCAGACCTATCTGTGCAGTGAATCTGCCGTCCCCAAAAGGAGTAAACTGATCTGCAGGTCTTGTGCTGACCTTACAGCGCAGGAATGGATTTCACTGCCTGTGTGCACCAAGGTAAAGTTTGGGTCACTTTGAGAGGAAAATCTTGCAAAATAAGACAGGCTCTCCAAAGTCAGCCAAGAGCCATTAGTTTTGCAATGAAAAATACTCTCTGACAAATGCAATGTCGGAGCAGAAATGTGCCCGGCTGCTCCTCCTCATCATCAGCCCTTAAGTGATGGTCACCGTCAGGCTGTTCTGAAATCCTTGTCCTCATTACTCGATCCCCATGGATGCTTTTCAGTTGTCAGTAGGACATACCAAATCGGCAGCAAAACAAAAGAACAAAGTCTGCTGCAACAATGTTTGGATGCCATTTCAAAAAAAGCGGCCTGTGGATTTAAAATCTGCCCAGAAAAAAAAAAAAAAGAGTTGTTTATTCTGTCATTGCCAGAACATTGATATAGTCAAAAACATTATTTCAATGAAGTTTTTACATGCCATTGAACGTTTTCTCTGTGTTCACGGGTTGTCAGTCTTATGTGCAGATTAAACTAAGTTCTCACAGAGGAAGTTCACGCAGCGTGAATTCCGTTAGCTTTGCTGATCCCATTATGCACCATAATGCGAGAGCGAAGATTGCTCTACATAAATATTCATCTAGCATCTTTCAAGTTTTCACTTTTCATTCTGCTGCTGCCTGACCCTGTCTGCCACTTTTCTCTGAATAATCATTACTGCTGAGCAACGCATTTGAAGAATGCATTTGCAAGACTAAAATACCCAAACAGCACTGGACTCGAGCTGCAGCCCATTGCAATGTATAGCTGTGGACACTGAAATGATCTAATGTGCTGTTTGGAATTGATGTGCATATTTCTCTGCAAATGTCACAGCCTCTCGCTCACACGGAGGCCATACTGAACATGCGGGTGGCAGTGCCTCAATTTTCACTCTGATCACTCCGAGTCCAAATTACAAGTTTTTCCTGTTTTAATTCCAGTAGGTTTTGAATTGTACCAATAATTTTTTTTTAGTGCACTTTCTATCAATCCCCAACCCAAAGGTTCTGCTTGTGCATTGAGGTGAACTGGAATTGGTGAAAATAACATGAACAACGTGATGCATTTTTGTGGAGACAAGGAGTCAAATTAAGGGCTTCTTCCACATCAAGTGATTTAAAATGGCTACACGTCAGAGGATTTAGCCCAAACATGATAAAACTGACCACAGCTCTCTTGCGAATCCTTAACAAGTCCTGGGATATGAATGTCCATTGCCCACAATTGTTAATCTAGCCAGTAAAGGAAATTGCTGTTGTGGACTGTTCCCAGATGTACTACCTTGTGTTTTAGACTGTGCGTTTCCAGCATGTGGGAACAGGCGCAGATTTTCTAGGTGAGCTAAGGGGGCTGTGTCCCCATCCCCCTCCGTTGGCAGTTCAGTGTGTGGAGTGTACTTAACTGAGCTGTGCCCATCAGCTGCTTGTTTTCAGGCAAGAATGTGCATGAGTTTACCCTCCCCCCCCCCNCATTTGGGAAAATTGCAGAGTCAGCGCCTCTGAAGTGCAAGGACTGACCACCCCTGGGAAAATCATTCTCCACATCATTGGGTCTCACATCTGTGTTTCCATGCCATGACTTCAGGGAGCTGAGCAAAGTTAGTTGTTCAGTGGCTCAATCTTGCAATAGCAGCTCCCTAAGACAGAGCTCTCCTACGGAAGAAAGCCCACCCCACCACCCAAAGCAAGCAGCTGCCTGGGAAAGGCAAGAGGCACCACAGAGATGTGTCCCCACGGCAGGAGTGTGATGAGCCAATTCACAGGCTGCACTGCAGACCTTCCCGAAGCTTTCCTCGGGCAAAGCATGGGAGAGCACAGCCTGTTCTCCTATGCAGTGCTCTGAGACAAGCTGGCAAAGGGAGAAACCCTCTTGTATTTAAAAGGTGCTTACTTTTGCCAGCTATTATCATAACACCTTTTTCCTTTCCCCTTTTTTCATCCCATCAGAATTCCCATAGGCACCACTTACATAATTTCCCTGCTTATCAGCTTGACATCTTAATTGCAGAAACTGCCCCAACAGGGAAGAGCTGCTAGATAGCAGGCGCCGATGCCACAACAGGTGAAAAAGAGTAATTGTGTTACTCAAGGAAAACCAAAGTGTTGAAAACACACTCTTCTCGGAATCAAGTTTCAACCAGACATATTTCCATGCTGACTGAAGTGAATGAAGTCTGTTTCCAGCTAGACAACTTCAATCCAATCCTCCAGCAAAAAAAAAACCAAAACAGTGTGGGGTAGAAATGTTCATGGTCATGAGGAAGGCTATATGATTCAGAAATGTCTGTTACCGTCTGACTTTGGGCCAGCTGCTTGGCTGACCCTGCACCGATGTACTTGCCTGTGCACTCACACAGAGAAACTGGGAGATCAAAGAAATGGGCCAGGCATTTTCCAGCAGAAGCCCAGACTGTTATTCTCTCTGTAAAGAGCTGTGTTCATAATGATGCCCCAGTCTGGTTTAGTGAGAAGTTAGAGTGGCAATCATTTTCCCATTAGCAGTAGCATAATCCCATTTTTAATGTGTACTTCATATCCACAAGCCTTAAAATAGATCTTGTGTCTGTGTTTTATGATGACTGATGCTGACATTAATACCTCCCAATGCCCTATGCCTTTTTCTAAAAGGAAATTGTCATGTAAAAGACCCTTGTTCTTCTAATTAGGATCAAATAATTTGTGGAGTACATTATATTTTGGACCTGTCATATCCGAGCGTATACATCAGAGTGACTTATGTGTGATGCGGTCAATCAGCCGTGTGAGTGAAGGATTATGCACAGGCTTTCTGGATGCTTTGGGGCTTGAACCCTGCAAGCAGTAGATCACAGATGCTTTCTGTCACATATTAATAGCCGGCTCAACACAAGGACTGGAAGCCCAGAGCTCCCATAAATGCTAAAAACGTTTCACCTCCAGGACTTAGAATTCATAACTTAATGTGCCAGTGAAACACTCTGGAAGCTGCTTTTCTTTTTTCTCCAAGCCACTTTTAAAAGGACTTCAAGTTCAGAGGAACATTAATGTGTCATAAAATTTTTAAACTAATGTGACACTGCATGATTGTTTTATTTTTGCAGTGGGGGCTTAGCAACTGCTTTCACAGGCAAAAATGCATTGTTTCAGTCATCTAAGGACAAACTCACCTATTTGGTGTTCCTGGTTGAGCAATAAGAGGTTGAGTAAACCTGGCCTACCCTTGATTACAGCATTTTTTATACAAACCTACAATGGTTTGCCTTTGAAACATCAGTGGAGCGAAAGCGGTTTCTCTAATGGAGTCCCTGGTGAACTGACAAGGCAATGGCTGCTAGTCCTACTCCTGAACCACTGCAGCTCGCCATGAGACCTTACTAGTGGCCGCATCCTAGGCCTTGGAAGACGAGAGGGAATACAGGGTGGGGTTTTCGCAGTTGTTAATGCAGGTTTAGGAGGGGATTAGTTTTTGAATTTAGTTCTGACCAAACAGGACTCATTTTCAGTGTTGTCTTGCAGGATATCCCTACCTATGCGCAACCTCAAATGGTGGAAGCATTACTGATAAGCATTCATCAGAAGAAGAGATTAATCTTTTGAGAGCGTTCATTTTGGTCCTAGGAATAGATAGCCAATTTCCTCTGCTCTGTGCTACTTCTGAAAAGCGCAGTGAACCACTTCTGAAAAGCAGTTCTTTGATGGGGCTGGCACACCCCCTGAGGAAATCCAGAGATCCACATTCAGTCCCCATCCCTGATACACAGCCAACAGATCTGGCCACATCAGCCGATTTGCTCAGCTTTGTATTCTCCCCGTTCGTGAGCATGTGGTAATGTGCTCTGCCTTAAGGACTGGGAATGAGTTCAGCAGCATGTACAGTGCAATCGTGGTATTGGAACAGTGTAAAGATGGGGACTGATCCCTTTCTTTTCCAGCCACGGCTCATGTCCAAGGGTTGACTAACCTGCCCTGTGTGTCAGTTCCCACCCAAGTTAACGAGTCTGGGTTACTGACCTCCCCCAGCTACAGGTTTGACGTCATATTCCAGGCCCATTTCTCCATCCAGAGGTGTCTGGAGTCCTTTGCTTCCTTGGTGCTGCTGCCAGTCCAATAGAACCATCTGTAGTGGTCCTTTAGACCTCAGGAATAAGTCTAGTCCTGTTTTGGGTGATTTGGAGAATTTTTTCTGTTACACAACATACCTACAGATGTAGTATCTGTGGGGTACCTGCTGTGTTGTCCTTCACTTGTGGGGTACAGAAGCAGACTCTGCCTTGGGCGTCTGATTTGACTCTTCTCTCTCTCTTTCTTGCCAATGCTTCTTTTAACCAGAGAATAGTTAACCTGCCTTGCCTCTCTCCCTGCTTCCTCATTGCTTTGATGCATCCTTCTATGAACCAAGGAGATAGTCAGACCTCTGGGTGTATCGTTCCTCTGTCTGCAGATGGCTCTAGGCAGAAGCAGGGCCCACAACCCGATGCGGCTTAGAGAAACCGTGCTGTACCATACGGCAGAAGCAGCTGTACAGCAAGGTAACATCTGAGATGAAGCCCAAATCCATCCCTGTCGCCGGTGGTGCTGTGGCTCTGGCAAGCTTGCTGGTGTGTGCTGGCTCCTGGCTTCCCCCTTCCCCGAAACATCAGCTTTTAGCTGCTGCCAGGGGTGCTGTCATTGGACTTGTTTTTCGGTGTTGCTGCTGTTCCAGGTCAATAGATCCCATGTTCTTCCAGCGCTCTGAAAAAAATAAATGCTCTCCCACAGCTGCATCATCTCCCTGTTCTTCCTTCAAGATTACCATCATCAAGTGAACAAACATTGAAACCATACATATTGACATACTTTCTTTTTTTTAACTGGTCACTTTTAAAGCTTTTTTGGTTTCTACTTTCTCTTGGGATAAGATTATGCATTATATATTCTGTGGCAACCAATTAGTTCAGACGCTGTTTTGTTGCTTTGTAGGTGTTTAGCCAAGAATTGCAACAATAATTATGTAAATGCAGCCTTATTTTCTGTGACTTTCAGTAGCATTTTTGCTGTGAAGTGACACACACTTCTGAGAAGGAAGCAGACTGTTTTAAGAATAATGATTACAGTAAAAGTGAGAGAAATGCAATTGCAAATGATGTTCAAGAAGTCAAATATATCCTGACCTCACCTGGCATGTGATGCTGTTTGCACAGCCCCGGTTAATGACCAGACAATTAATAACTGGATCAGTTGCTCCAAGATAAGGTGCAGTTAAATGCTGTCTGCACATCATTCATCTCTGAGTCCAGGTGACCTTTTATGATATTTTTGAAGCGATGACTACTGAGACTTCTTTTCATTCTCCCTCTAATTATATCTGGTTGTGTCTTGCCTTACCTTAGAATTTAAGCCCTGGAAGAGATTGCTTTTGTGCCCTTTGGATTTTTAGCTAGATCGCCCCCCTTCCTAGTATGAGTTACAGCAGGCTTCATGTTGTCCCTAATTTATTGTAGCTATGTGAGACGTACCTAAGGGCATTACTAAAGCTCAGAAATTTGCTACCACAGGATGTGGAATGGAGAAGAATGGATATTTATAACAAAATGGGGGGGGGAAATTAAAGCAGAAATCAATCAAACAAATGAACAATGCACTTCCCGCCCCAGCAGATATGACCGTGAGTTGTAAAAGGATTTGAAGTCCATTTATTTGTACAAATGAATACACCAGTAAGAGACAACATTTGAGGCTTTAATACTTCCCTTAGTATCTTTATAATTTGGAAAATGCTCTCTATTCCAAAGTGAGGGGATCTCTCACACATCTCATATATGATTTTCATAAATTCATCCTATTCAGTTTTTAAAAGTGTATTAAGGAGAAAGAATTCAGTATTTTGTTAAAGAGCAGAGACAGTCTGAAATTCATGAAATTAAAGATCACCTTAAGCTGTTGCTTTGAAGTTTCACCAGAGTTTTCCAGCTCATTTCCTACTGGTGGAAAACTTGCCAAAAGTACTCCCAGTGGAGATAAAAATCATTTGACCCACTGAAATCCACGCACTTGGAGATTATCAGCAGATCAAAGACACAAGATTCAAGCTGTATGCTGTAGACAATTTACATAAAATTCATATATATATATATCACTGCCTATGTATCTCTAGCTAATTAATGCATGCATTACTTATGCAGGTAGCTCTAAGCAGGATGTGGAAAGATGTGCCAGCGAAATCTCTAGTATGAAAAGCACATTTCAGATGATTGCTTTAGACTTTAAATATTTTGGGCTGACCCTACCGGATTTGTTTTTTTCCTTTGGAAAACTTTCAATGATTGTTAAGTTCCTCTGTCAACTTTTTGTTGTTGTTGTTATTGTTAGAGGCTTTATTGAGTCCAAAGTGTCTCTTCTGTAATATTTTGTTACACAAGCACATCTGGATAGTTGATCTTTCATTAGATCATGGTTATTTGGAAAAGGGTACTTTGCACAGAAACAACAGTAACTGAAACAGATTCTTATTAACACAAGTGTTTGAACTGGTAACAGGCCCTGAAAGCTTCGTTTCTTTTTCCTTCATTAATTTCCTCCAGTGGAAGGAGGTTTTTGGTAGAGGTGGGCCTTTCAGGGCAGATGTTTTTGCCTTGTGCTGTCCCTCCTGCCCCGCTGTGGCTGATGGCCTTGTCACCAGAGGGTCTTTGCGGGAGCCCAGGGCCAGGGTGGTGGGGACCAGGGACGAGGTGGCACAGGCCACCTCTGGTCCCCACTGTCTGACCAGACCACACATGACAGAGCAGACGCTGGTAGCTGTCCTTGTTTCAACACATACAGCTGCCCCAAACATTGCACTTCAAATAATGGGAAGCAGTGAAATGTTGAGGAACATCTACCAGGCAAAAGCTTGTGGAACGGCATGGGTCGGGATGAGGAACCCGTGGCTGCTCCTCCTGCCCACTGCAGCAAAGTTCTTGTCCTCCGCGGGGCGTGACACTCGTCACCCGTCGTGGAAGTGCCACTTGCAGAAGTCTGATGGAGCCAAACATCCTGCCCACATGTTGCAGCTCTGGGAAGGGCTTTAGGAGAGTATGCTGCGGGAACCAGGTACACACCTGCTACAGAGGCAGACGGGACGCTTAATTTCACACTGCATTTTCATATCATGGACAGAAAGGTTTTGTTTTCAATGTATCGGTGGAAAAAAATCACACGCTACACCTTTCTAAGTTGTCACAAAACAGAACTATCCTCAGTGAGCCCAGGCGGAGAGCTTGCAACCTGTTTTGCAGTATTTCACCCCTGGTTGGGTGTTGAGAGCATGTGTAAAGAGTCAGAAATAAAAGGGATTGGAGCGGAAACAAAAAGTAATCCAGCTTGAGGTGAAAATCTCAAGGCAGCACAGTGTGCAGCCACTGTAAATGCCTCTTGAATGATCCGTAAAAATAGAAACAGCATACAAAGCTTATTTTAATAAATTATTATCTTTTTAACTCATCATTATTTTGAGTGCACCAAGAGTTCCTGCTCTGTGTAGTCAGTCCTGAGTTTATTTTCATTACTCACTATGTGATTGTTTGTTTGGTTTTAGTTCCTGCATTTCTCTTTTCAGGACAGTGCTGTTTTGTTGTATTTCAGTCTGTTTCTGGGCCTGTTTGCTGTACGTGGTCAGCTAAAAACAAGCTGCTTTTCCCTTGTATGTATTATATAAATTTAGTCCCTAGCTGTTACACAGTGCTTCCCAGATGATGCTGAGTTGATTTCACTCATGTTTTGTAACTTTGATGACACCAACTGAGACAGACTATGCTGATTATTTTTTCCAACAAGAATTTGTATCAAATCCTTCTCTCTTGTTGTTCCCCACCTCACAGCCCAATTTAAACCCATTTAAACCATACAGCTGGCCCTCAATCTTTTTTGATATGGTTACAATCATAGCATGTAAGACAAATTTCATTTTCATCCCCAGAAATTGCTTTTAGATATCTGTGATATTTAAGCCAGTCCCGAAATAAATGTTGCTGTTTGAGCTGCCACAGGGTATTATTCTGGCAGCTTGGGTTGCCCTCCCACAGCCTTATTTGCCCTGTCAGATCCTCCTGAGGTATTCCTGTGTTGCTGCTGAGGACCGGTCTGTTCTATGTGACATGCCCATCTCTGGCCTCTGTATTTCTTTGTGGAAAGGACCAGGTGAGGTTCCTCAGAGTGTTTTTATACAACTGATCAAAGCAGCTGATTATAATGGCCTCTTGGTTTACAATCTATTAATCGACTTCCTGCTTTGTTCAGATTGCTAATGTTAAAAAAAAAAAGAGAAAAAGGAAAAATTTTCTCTGTGGACAGCATCATTCCACAATGCAAAACATTGCTGTAAACCGAGGACTTGGGGAAGGAGCAACAAGGCTGTGAGCGACTAGGGGCAAAACTGTGGGCAGGGCAAGAGGGAATGTCAGGGGAAAAATGTAATGATAGGATCAAATATTAGGGAAGCCTTTCATATTCATTGGAAAAAAAGGAGTTATCCTAAATACTATCAATGGGGTTTAAGCTATAAATGAGCCTATGCTTTAGCTGTTTCCAGTTAGATCAATAAAGGACACAGTTGCCTATGCACTACCTCACTGGTATGTAGATCTATCTAAAACATATACCCTTAAAATGCTTGCTCAGCTGCTGCCCAGATCCCTGTGCCCCTTTCTCTACAGTTTTGATAGGCGCTCACAGAAAGCACCCACAAAATGCATTGGTAAAAAGCTCAGGGCTCCTTGCCAGCTCCATAGTCTCAGCTGCTAGAGGGCTCGCTGGGGTTTGGGGTCCAAATTTTGTTGAATCCTTGGCCTGCAGGAATAGAATTTATTCAGCTCCAGACCATCTGTTGAAACTTTTCCATGCGGCAGTAATTAAGTAATTATTAGGGCAGAGAAAGCATGAGTTTATGGCCTGGGGATAAGGATGGGGGTGGCTTGACTCCTGCACAAGCTCTATTGAACACTAAATGTAAAATACTCAGACAGTTGTGAGAGTGGAGGCGGGAGCCTTGTCTCTGCTCTGTAACTCAGAATATCCTTTTTTGCTGGAGCATCCACTTGGGGCCTTTGAGATGGACGTTCAGGTCTCTGCAGGCACCAGAGGGGAATGTAGCCCAGCTCTCCCTCCTGCTGGACAGGAGAGCTAACCCATGAATCGCTGTGCAAAAGGAGGAGGCGTACTTCTCCCTCCCCCTCGGCTTTGTGTGATGGGCAGAGATCAAGGGTCAGTGCTCGAAATCATCATCTTGAGCCCGGCACCTCTTGACAGTCGGGAATAACACCGTCTCACAGAGAAGCAGCTCAAGTAATACAGCTGAACTTCTGCAGTGCAGGCATATCCCCACTCAACCCATGGGGTGTTCTGCTCTTGTTAATAGGATGCCTCAGTCTTTGCACTGAGTTCAGTCTGAAGTCATGAGTTCAGAGGCTCATCTGCTTCTTCTAACAGCATCAGCTGGTCCAATAAAAGATGCTGCTTCAGTTTCTGAGCCCTTCTCACTCCATTGGGATCCTACCTGCCTAAATCAGGGCTCAGGATATCACCAAGCAATTTGAACATGGACATAATTTTGTTGATCTGGATTGTAATACTCTTGGCATTACCGGTAGCAGACAGAAATGGTACATGAAGATGCATGCAAAATCACTGTTTTATTGGAGGCTTGGTTTTACAGACCTTGTTAAAATTGCTTTTTGTTAATCCTGACATCACAAGCTCTATCACAATGTCATATGACCAGAAAAGATGTTTTTATAGATGAAATGCGGTTTAGATGTCTAGATTATTAGTGAATGAATGTACAACCTGTCAAATTTTAACCTCTGAGTACACTGAGGAGAGATGGAGTCAATCCACTTGTCATAGAAATTCTTATCCTGAAACTACAGAACTAGGGACATAAACAGATATATTAGAATGAACTGATGTGCTTCAATAATTTTTTCTCCCAGTTTTGTCCAGTTTTGTTACTAAGTTGTTTGCAAAGTTGTGGGTGTTTGTTGTTTTGTTTTGTTTTTTAAATCTTCCTATTATGGCATTGCTGTAAATTTTTCAAAGGCTGTTTGAGATATAAAAGCCAGATTTTTTTCCCCCTAAAGGGAAGATACAAGGAGTACTTTTCGTAGTTGTAAAGTTTGGGTGGGACTATATTAATTTCAGTGAAAGGCAGGCTCTCATATAACCCCAAAATGTTAGGCCTAAGTCTCATTTTTGAAAGTTAATACTGAGGAATCTGCCTGCCCTATATGATATCTAGGCTGTCTTCTGTGGATCATCAAGAGCTACAGCGAGCACACTCCCAAAGACAGCCTGCCATGTAGCTGGAAGATGCCCTGCAGAGCGTACAAGACCCCATATGTATGGCATTTGTCTATGCCCTAATATGTGCCTGACCAGCCTTAGAGATGCCGTGGGCTATCCCGGGGGCATATACAGGGCTGTAGAGCAGGCAGATCAGGAGAAACATTCTACTTACAACTGTTCCCAGAATTAAATGTTGAATACATGCTGCCAGGAGTTTCAGAAATATACTCGCTGCCTATATCTGGCCTGTAAAGTGCTCCCTGGTTCTAGCAGCTCTGTGCATATGGAACGATGAGAAATTAGCCTTCTATAATACATTGTTTGGAAGAATGAATTTAAGTGATTTAAGCTGAAATAACACTGTTGTCTTTATACTTATACATAATACCTGCCCCGTTAGTGAAATACTCAAAACCAACAGGAAAATGAGGGAAACAAAGAAAATAGTTTTTCTCCGTTTCTCTGTTGCAAAGCTGAGGAGGGGAAGCCCTACAAACATAAATTGCACATCCACAGATACAGTTGGTCGGTGACTGTTCTGGCTTGAATATCCACCTTAGGGAAGCTGCTGAATTTGGAGGGGAACCTTATTATTTCAGCTGCGTAAAAGCCAGTTTTCAGAATATTCCTTTAGCCTCCTGTTGTATACTAATGCTCTCTGCTTCCTAATACTGAATTAAAACGTACAGACAAACAGAAATGATTTATTACAGGATGCAGTCTGGAACCCATGTGGGAAATCATGCAGCCTCAATTTGATCTAAGCTTTTATAGCTATCGTTTTATGTCTCTAAGGCCTCAGTGAGATCTAACTTCGCTGAAGGCTTAGTCCATTTGTACAGATAACTTAATAGACCACTGGATGTCACCCTTGCTCTCCCCCAAAGCAAACACACAGCAATAAAAGGTGAAGAATGTAGTTTGCAAGTCCTGGATACACCATGAGGTGGTAAACAGCAGTATGACCAGAATATGGATATTGTAGGATAATTTATACATGACACGAGAAGTTGTCTGCTACTAAAGGCTTATATTACCTTTTACATTAAGAATTCTTTGAGGCCAGGACAACTATTTATTGAATTATTTCTAGTCCCTCCAAAAGTGGTACTGTAAAGTTGCAGCCTTTAAAACCTACTCTAACTGAAATAAAATTTGCAGTTCAGCCCAGGGAGCCACCACCTCCTGATTTTGCATCTTATTAAACTTCTGCATTTTGTGTAAATTAAGCTTGCATTTCATTTACATAAAAAGAGGCAAACAGCTTGTAAGCTCTGTATAGGACAAACTGTGTCTGCCACCTTCTTGCTGTTGCCACCAGATTCAAATACGCTCTAACAGCAATAATTCAGATGTTCACAGTTGTTTCAGCAATTTCTGTGGTAGCATCCTTCCAAATAATTTTTACTCATGCCACTCCTCTGTGCTTTTGCTCATAACTGACTTCTGTTTCATGACTGTCAACAAAAGTCCCATAAACCCCAGGAATTTGTGCTAGAAGTTCATTATTAGCGACTCACTGCATAAGCTGTGTGGGAGAACAGAGAGGAAGAGGAAGATACACAGACCTTGTAAATTGACCTAGCTCTGTCTGAGATGAACAGATGACAATTAACATGAGCTAAGAATTTGCCCCAGAAGTTTATGTAAACCTGCGTAGTCTTCTCAGGTTCTTCACCCTGACTTCACACAGGATGGGCTCTCAAGAAGAGTTTTGCTCATACTCTTCACTCATGCATCATCTTGTGAGAATAGCATGGTCCTCTTGAGATAACTGTAATTTGGTGACTCACCATCAGCAAGACAGAAATGAAAGATCAGAGAAGAATATTGGCCAGCACACAGAATATTCATGAAATAACTGCAATTTCCCTTGCGTGAGAGATGCTGTCCCACATTTAGAAGTGAAGAACTAGTTATCAGTTACCGGCACTCCAGTTATTGAATAATTTTATTTTTATGTAGTGATTTGTATGCATAAATATAAATGTCTTTTACACAGGAACAACAGCAGAATTAATTGAAAATGTAAATTATTTTGTGAAGAATTGTTATCAAAATTTAATTCTGATTTCTCACAAGAGACAAAAAGATTCATCAATTTTCGGAGACAGGGAAAGGGAAGAACAATCTGATAAATTTCATTACCCAAAATCACACAAAAGTGAGATGAAGCATTGGAAATAGCATTTTACCATCCTATAGTGCCTAGTGGACTGAGCAGTCCATACTGTAAAAATTCAGTAGTTCTTAAGACTAACATATTATACATAACCAGGAAATCTCCCAGAAGTGAGGGAATCTAAAATAGCTAAGCCAGACATGATAAAAAGACAGAATAGCCTGTATAAATTAGAAAAGAAAACTGAAATGTGATCTGCTTGCTCTTGAGCTACATTAAAATAAGAATGAGGCAATAAGAACTATGATGTAGATGTTAGAAAAGAAAGAGAAGGTATCTAAACCAAAGCTAAACAAGTCTATGCAGATCTACGGGACAGTTCAAAACCAATAACGTTAAAGGACTAGAACATAGGGTTTGACAAATTATGAGAAAGAAGCTATAAAGCAATCATATTTAGCTAAAATGTGTCACTGGTAATGAAAAATCTGTGCCAAATTCTTTTACATTTTTCCTAAATGTCTTCCATTAAATATATTTTTCACATTAATGTGGAATCTTCTAAATCTTATAATCTCATAAGAGTTGTCTTATTTCCATTATATTTCCTAAATGTCGGTGTAATACTCAGATTCTCAGGATTCTGGCTACTTGTATTTGGATTCTGGCTACTTGTATTTGTACTTTTCAATTCTTTCTTTGCCCACTAGATGGTACTACCAGCTTTAAATCCACCATTCAAGGCTGAAATTACAGGGTGGCTTTGTTTCATCATTTCATCCCGGATCACAGGCATCAAGGACTACATTATGTTTTTCAGCTGCCCCAGCACAAATTCACTTTAATTCCACTAGTTTTACATCATTTTCTGTAGGAATATCCATGGATAGCGAAACGGGCACTGGTGCCAGTCCTTAAAATGAAGTGGAAATACTTCAGTCAAATAAAAGTATTTGCAAACGGGCCCTGTAGTTACTAACCTCATACAGTGGATCACGGTTCAAAGATATTCGCCTTTTTGGTTGCCTACAACTTCTTCCTCAAAACTGACTTCTACCTATAAACCACAAAAGATGCACGTCTTAACTTCCTTACAGCTGAAAGAACATTCTATTTGTAATTTGGAATCGTTAGCCCTTTCAGTATAACTGTTCTATTTCGTAGCCAAAAATTTCAAGTGATCTAAATTTAATATGAATGCCTGAGCATGTTTAATTGATAAATTTGGAGAAAGTAAAAAATATCTGATTTCTATATTGGCCTTACATATTGTCTGTTTTACCAGCCTTCCCCATGCCCATGGACTGTGCTTCCATTTCTGCAGATATCCTGTAGGGATTAGCAGAAAAGAAGCCCAGATTTGCTCTCTGGGAAGAAGGACTAAGCCATCATTACTAAACTTTACCCTCTGTTCTTGGCTAGAAAAAAGTTACTCATCGAAGGAATGAAAGCTGCTTCTATAAATCTTAATTGTAATGGACTTAAATGAATTTCAAGCCATGGAACTGAAGAGTTTTAAGCAGCAGTGAGAGACGGGGGAAAAGTAGAACATGGGAGCCACATAAATCTTCCTGAAGATTGGCCTTTGGGTAACGGAAGAGGTATGACATCTGCAGCTGGAAGGACCGTCCATGCTGCATGACCAGCCATGTTGTCCTGCATATACAATGCATTGGGAAATACCGTGGACCACATGCTGTGTGAGCAAAGGTTTTATTTGTCTTCTCTACTCCCAAGGGTTCTTATTACAAGGTGCTGTCAAAATGAGGTCAGTGAATGGAAAAATCAACACAGTTTGTTAAAGGAAAACCATTAAAAGAAGAAAGGGTAAGGTCAGATATTAATATCTCAGTGGAATTAATATTCTGTGGCACTGGAAGGGGAGCAAGAGAGAGTCACCAATTAAGTGTCCTCCAGAATATCCATCCTGTAGTGCTTTAGTCTTTCCAACAATTCATGAAGCTGAGACATACTGTTTTCACAGTGAAATGAATCCATTTGCTTTGAAGAAAGTTAACAAGTTGCTGCTTTATTTGAAACTCTCTAATGTTGATATTCTTTGGTTGGACTTCTATGTCCCCTGTTCTTCCCTGAAGTTAGAACCATGACTTCCTCTAGATGATTCACTTCAGCAAATATAGCATTTTCTTGAACCACTGCTTTTCTTTCCCCCATTCTGTGCTCCCCACAACACAATCCATTTCTTGTGGTCTGTTTAATTTGTGTAGTCTTACCACTGAGTAACTGTTGCATTTGTCCTGGTATGATGTAAAGACGACGACTGTGCCTTGCACACAGAAATTGAAGCAGATTGTGTGGCGTAGTAAGAGAGTACGCTCTTTCAATCAGGGCAAGACATGAACTTCCAATTGAAAAGTAAATATAGAGTGTTATTCTGAGAAGTACAAAAGCACTTGAATCCACGCAATACATTTTTTAATACCATTTCTGGTTCTTAGAGTCTGGAAAAGGTGACTCAGTCACTCAGCTAAAGATAAGAATCACCTTTTGAGATATGGCATGACAGCTAAAATGATTACTCTTTTCAGGAATATTTTAAACTTACACATAGACAATAATTTTCTGTGTTCAAGGTGTTCTACAGAGGACTTGGTTTCTATATTGACTGTGGGTTGCTTGTATTTTGTAAAGTAACTAATTATTGGAAAGCATTAGGAGAAAGAGAACCATTCAAAATGGAATTTCCTACTGGATCAGTAACACTGACCTTGATTTTCTTGATCAAGGGTTTTACAAGCACCTGTCTCACACAGGAGTCATACATTTGCACTGTAGCCGTAGTATAATTCTAGGAAGTCAATCTGTGGAACATAACATAGAAATTAAGGCCAAATTCATAATCACTGAAATGTTGTCCCCAAGGTTAGAAAAGAAAAAAATGAACAAAAGCATCTGAAGTCAAAATTATTTAAAAATCTGACCATCACAAGCTGGATTTTTTTTGCATGATTTATTGCCTGGGTATACCATTCACAAATGAGAAAAAGTAAGAGTTCACTCCTGGGATGTTCCTTTTTTTATGTTGGAGAGTCTCCAAGACCAACTTAAAAATATGTACACATTCATTAATTTTCCATCTGCCTGTATTGGGTATGTTCAATTAATTATGTACCATTAATATAAAGAGGATTTAAAATTCTCATGTCAGACCTGGATGGATTTTGTAGATAATTTTCCATGGATATATATTTATGTATTTTAATGACATCTTCATATTTCCAAAGGTGTAGTGATGGATCTACCCATGCTGAAACGGCTCCAGACACTGGCTATCATTTTATGCACCTGTGGTCCTAGTGCAACTGACAGGAGCAAGGCATTGGCAAGGAAACCAGTGGGATCTCCATCCAAGGAGACACCAGCACCAGCTCCGTCTCTCCTCTTTACAACCTGCTACATGAGCCAAGATGCAGTAGAACTGGTTGCTTACTTGACGGCTTTACCTTTGAGCAATAGGAAAATGTGTGCTGTTCAAAGCAGATTTATGCAGGTTTTGTTAGAAGATGACTGTACTTGCATTAATGCTTCCACAGTAATTATCCTGGGAGAAGCTGAAGCTCTTGTGAACTGAGATAGTCTCACTGAACAGAAGCATATAGAAGAAATATAAGAAAAAAGACCTTATAAATGTATTTGCCAGACCAAAAAGATCAGTCTCACTGTTGTTCCATACATTTATTTGGCTTATTTTCTGAAGTTTCTGTCCCAAAGATTTAGGTTATTGTTCAGCCACCCAGATTGCTCGCCTGAACAGGCTGAACAATTAGCATGAAGATATACAAGAATGTTTCATTTAAAGTCGATCACAGATAATCACATTATCAGGATGTTGAGAAGAAATATACCCCAATCTGAACTGACAGAGACTATGAAAATAGTCCAGGGAAACAGATAACCTCTTGGCTCTCTTAGCATTGGCAGGGGTTTCACGTCCTTTAACTTAAGCTTATCCGATTCATTAAAAATAACCTCCTAAAAGATGGGTCACAAACACTGAGTTTGGTTATGGCCTGCACAAGCAGGAGGTGCTGTGCTCTTGATCACATTCAAAGAGTTGGCCATGATCTGTAGTCCAGTGTCTCTCTGAGGGTCCTGAACTTACCAAAATGGGTAGAATGTGAAGGAATGATTTGACAGAATACCGCTAAAGAAAGGTGTACAGTGCTTCCCTGTACACCTAAAAAAAAAAAAAAAAAAATAGCACGTGTGCTCTCATCAGTTGGATGCTAAACAAACAGACTGAAACAGTAAGAAAGGATCAATAAATCCTTCCCACCTTGGAAGCTGCAAGTTCAGGAAAACAGGTAGAGCAATACTTTCTTCATTATGTGCAGCTGGTACTTTGGCAAACTGAGCTTGTCTTTGACAAAGCAAAGTTTATAGCTTTTACAATGCCATCTGGAGACAGACCTTTCATCACCTTTTGTTTGGCACTAACACACTGCTTACTCTTCCAAAGGGGAAAAATTAATCAGGTTCTGCGGCATCCAGTATTTAAGTTGATATTTTGTTCAGGAAAGACCATACAAGGTTAAAGACAGAGTAATGGAAAGCTGCTGAAAGTTTTTACCCAAATTTCAAAGAAAAACTATGCATCCTACTATAGTTCTTAGAAAATGTTGAAAAAGAGAATAGAAGGTCTGATCTAAAGGAAAAGCATAATTAAAATAACTTTTTTTCCTGCTTTACTGTAGTATCTCATGGTATTCCTTAGTAAGAAGGAATTTGGATCGATATCTCTATAGATTCCATGAATTTCTCAGTTTGACTGTGGCTGAAATATAGGATGGTGCTCCTGAAAGTCCAATGACTTACTGACCGCAGCCTCATCAGTAGAGTTATATGGCAGTTCTAGTTGTAGAAGGTGTTTCAGCCATTTCAGTCTCAGGGAGGTGCCGTTGCAGTCACGCATTTGGATACCTGTGGTATTTTGTTCAGCTTTCACAACAGGTATGGCCAAAGAAAGAAAGATGATTGGCAGACCCATGACTGCGTGAATAGTTCACAGACACTTTGTGCGTTTATCCTTTGAGAAAATTCAGGCAGGCCTGCTTCAAACTCTTCTCTACTTCTTGGATGGGAAATGACTTTGACAGCCTTGCTACAGTAGGCACGATCCAACGTTACGCCTTGACATTTGGCAAAGAATAAACAAAAAGGAAAAAAAAAGAATGATTCGGTAGATTTTTTTAGGTGCCATTTGTACCAGTCAACTGACAGACAGGAAAAAAAGAGGAGAAATGGAGGACTGAGTTAAGATGGCTCCTCAGGTCGTTCATAACAATTCATACATGAATTCACTGCCTAGAGGGTAGCTTCAGGTTGTCAGTATGAAAGTTACAGGTAAATATAGCTCTGTAAGATATCCATAAATCTTTTCCTGTGGTAAAAAGAAGATAAGAATAAAGCGAGTGAAGAAGAAATTCAATGAGAGTACATGAGATGAAGTGGGAGGCTGAAAGGGAAGACAGAGTGAATTAGCTTAGCAGTCCTTAATCGCTACTCCAGAACAGGCTTAATAGACTTGGATGGGGACTTTGGTGAAACCAGAACTACTTGTTACAGTTAATAAAAAATAAAGCCAAAGCCTGAAAACCAAATAATTAGAAATGGTGAAATTGCAAAGTCTGTATCTGAAACTAAGTTTCCCAAAGTTTGGACTAAGGCTTGGATCTGGTTTTGTTCCATGTCTAATAGGTACAAGAGAGATGATTTAATGTGTCAGCTAAGCTGAGGTCTGATAACAAAATAAGTCATATTATGGCCAATGTAATCCTTCTTTTTAATCATAGATCAAAAACTTTTCTGCTTGAAGCACAAGTTTTTCTAATTTAAAGAGCTCTGCTGGTGTGTGACCCCTCCTACATGTTTTCACATGCATCAAACCAGTTGATTTTGTAAGCTGATATTGTTAACAGATGAGTTTCTGTGCACCCATTCATTAGTCAACCTGGAGTTTATGGTTTTTGTTCATGATGTGAGTTTGGTTTTGTTGTGTTTATTTTGTTCCTCCTTTGAACTTGATAGAAGTAAGGAAGCCCATTGTAAGATTATTGTTTTTTAGCATCAGCACAGAAGGTATCTCTGGTCATTTTTTTCCTCATAAATAAAGAAGCTTTAAACACATGTTCTCAATGGTGAGCATACTGATCTAACTGATAGCAAAGTCTAGTAGATAGAATTTATTTACATTTTTAGCTCCAACTAATTCTTAAGCCACAGGAGTTCATTGTGTTAAATCCTCATTTTTTATGAGTGCATACTTTAAGAATAAGGCCCCCCTGAGAAGGCAAGTACTATCTCTTTGAAGCTTTGGCATGCTGCTGAGCAACATTTAACAGACTGCTTTCTCCTGTCAGGAACCTTAATGAGCTGCCTTCTCGGGAAGAAACCAAGTTAAATTTCTGGTTTCTTACTTGTTGGAGAGCCATTTCGTTACACCTGAAAGAGGAAAAATAAAATCTTTCATCCTGTATTTGCTTGTTGGCAAGACATTGACAGACTCTGGGCAAATGGAACAAATCTGAACTCCAGACAGTTTCTGTATCTGACAGAGAAAACCAAAGCTAAACTAAATTTAAATTACTATCTTTAGCCCTACTGATATATTTTACTGCTCTACACTCAATAAATGTGAGGGAATGTGCCCCCGTACTCTCACACATGCACGCTCACGCTTTTCTTTATTTGTGTTTCTATGTTGCATGAAAGCAGTCCTGGACCAGGACTCTGCGACGTTAGACACAGCATACACTGAGCAAAAAGGCATTTCTAGTCAAGGGAAAAATACAAACAGATTTGTAGGAGAGAAATAAGGAGACCTTACCTGTTAATGTGATATGTAGTGCCCTCAGCATGCAGCAAGCTAAGCATTCCCAGTGCTTCACCGGGCTTTGAAGCAGAGTTAGTAGGCTTTTAGGAGGAAGGGAAAGGGAAAAGATGTAGATTTATGTATGATTACTGGAAGCTCTTCTCAAGGATGTGGATCAGATAGAAGAAAACTGAAAATGCTCGACTGAAAAATTTGCAGCTGGGCAGTGGAGACTGACAGCAATGGAAGGACATCACATCTGATGAACTGGTGAAGATGATGGATTGAATGGAGATAAACCATTAGGCGCTTCAAGATTGAAGATGGGTCACTTGAATAATTTCCTTGGAGTGGCTGTATGAACTTGGGTCATTCTCTGCATCTCACACATGGAGACACTCACTTTTGTCAGCTTAACAGGCCAATGCTTTCAGCTGGAGTTTGGAGACTTGTGGTTTATCACTTATGTGCCACAGTACTGCAGAGGTCACAGGGACAATACTTTCCTCCACAAACACCCCAGAAATCTCCCTGGGCCTTCAGACTACAGCCTTTTCTATAAAAGAAAGAAACAAGATTTCTAGTCCCCAGGAAACAAACTGCTCTTCTTGAGGCCAATCTTGCCTCAGAAATAGCAGCACAGACAGCTATGAGAATATACTTCTGCGTCATTTCTGCCGCCTGTCACCTGCCCATACTATGAACCTAATTCTCGTGGACTTTTCTTTCCATGTGGGAAAAATGCTGACTTTCCACAGGTACCTCCTGGTAGACTCACTCATTCACACATGACCATCCCTGTACTCCCCCCTGCTCCCCATCACACCCTGCTGTGTATGCATACACAGGTCGCAGAAGGGAAACAGCTAAAATAAATTAATCTTGAGTTTTCAGATACATTTCTGTACTTTTTCATACTAGCATTGAGTCATCCTTAATATTGTTTATCCTCTACTATGTCAGTGACTTCTTCACAGCTGTGAAAAAAAGAAAGGCAGACACTGATGTGACCTCTAAAGCTATTTTAGATTTGGAACTGAAAGCAAAATGAGACGTGTGTCCAGCTGGCTGCTTGAAAGCCCATGGGCAGCATATACTTTCCATGCAAGGCTGTCTGATAAATCTTTTCTATCTGAAGCTGACTCTGTCCATCATCAAACTCCATTCCAGCCAAAACCACAAGGAGGAGAGAGCGAGCTGACACAGAGTACCAGGTGCTCTTTGCATGCTATATTTGCACAGATGTGCATGATTACACAACCGTTTGGCTCAAAAAAGGGGAGAGTGAGTAACCAAAAGCGAAATATAGGTGGTCTTCTGCTCAAACGTCCCCATATAGTTGCATCGGGTACCTCTGTCTTTGTGTCAGCAGTAGATTTCTCCTCCCTTGGCTCTTGAGGAGGTGCTAAATCCCAGACAGTCTTTTATGAGGTTTATCAGTTGGATGCAAACTTTGGCCTAACAGGAGAAAATAGGTGCAGCGATAAAGCACGCATAGCTGGAAAAGACAGCTGTGGCAAGAAAGCTGTATAACACACCATTTACGATGCAGAAAGCAGACACGGAATGATCTAGGAGGAGTTGCCATGGACTGTATTTATTTTTGCTTTCCTGAGTGACCCACAGGGATGATGTAGTCAGTGCTGAGTGGAAAGTGAGCAAGCAGAGGCCTAAAATTTATTCTCTGAGGACTGACCAGTGGGGGAGCTGGGTCTGAGAGCTGATGACTTCAGCTAAAAGATCCCTCTAGGGTTTGGAAGCCTCTAGGCTGGCATCCTTGGATTTCTATCCCAGCCTTGGTCTTAAATCCTTTCTGTGCAATCTGAGACTATTCACAATGTGCAAAGCAGAAGGCTTGCATCTGTCAAACAGGTCCCTTCTGAAAGCCAGGGAGAAGTCTGTGCATGGTACTAAATGGTTAGACACGATTTTACTGTGAGCCTTTAGCACGTCCTGGAAAACAAGGTAAAAAAGTGGGCTGTGATAAGAAACTGAGAGAAGTTTTGGAGCTAGCATGAGGACTGAAGGAATCGATTGTGAACTCTGCAGCTGGTTTGCAGTATGCTGACCTTCACGTTTAAGAAATTTAAACTTACTGCATGAGGCAACATGAAGGACTGAATTGCCCACAAAGTCAATGGGGAGGGTTAACTTGCCCTGTTTGACAGGCTAAGATTGAAGTTTGAATTCTTGAGCTATTTGGAGGGCATTGGCAGCAGTATACTCAAAATTAGACTGGACAAACTTACATGCGGAGCCAGAGTTGTCAAAATGTAAGCAATTTACTATCCTACAGCTTCAATGAAGAGTCACTTTTTTGTAATGTTAAAAGACCCAGAACACAACACAGCAAAACAAAACCCCAACAGTATCTGAGCAATATTGTGCCAGAACTTGTATGTAGGGTAGAAGCTGGGGGAGGCAGGATCGAAGATGACAGGAACTGTGAGAGTCTGAGCAGGAGGGAACGGTGCAGTTGTCAACAGCAGTGAAAAAAATAAAAAGGAAAAAGGAGGGAGGATTGGTAAGGGGAGGAGAGAGGTTCAGATAAGATGAGCGTCAGCTGGCAGCAGACAGTCCAAAAGCAGTGCGTCAGGAAGACAGCTATGTACTGACATTGGGGAAGGGGATGGAAACCAGGGGGTTTGTTAGCATTCTGTTCCTTAGGGAAACAGCTTGGAAGGATAAAGGCAATGGTGAAAGTGGAACTTCTTACTGTGACTGTGGCAAGGCTCATAAAAAGACACGTGGGAAGAATATTGCCCCTTAGCTCAGGGGAAAAAAGACTTTGGGGGATCTTTATGCTTCTTCAAACTGGGATATTACCTATAGAAGGTATATAGCTGTGCTTGAAAGCGCGCCCAAGTAATAGGAACGGCATGTCGTTTTTGGAAACTGGAAATTTTTTCACAGCTCAGAAAATCTTACAGCACTCCCCAATTACAGCGCAGTACTATCTCACTGGCAGGCACGGTGGAAACTCTGCAACCACTTTTGAACAGAAAGCTTTGCTTTTCACTGTGCCTCTATTGCTGCACTTGGATCACGTCTGAGAACACGGAGATAATTTCCCTAGCAGATAAATGGGCTGCAAAATGAGTTTTACTGAATACTCCCATGCTTTGAAGTAGGACTCTCTCTGACTCCTGGGCCTGTCTTTGGCTCCCTTTCACTGGAGATGCCGCACCACAAAACCCTGTACCTCAGCTGTGTTGGCAGATGGTAAGACAACAGGAGATTGTGAGATGGGAATGGGAAACGCTATTATCTTGGCGAGCAGATAGGCTTTGAGTGCTTTGGTGGTGAGATGAGGCAGCGTCATTTGTAACCATTCATGGCTTCTCACAACTCTTTGGTGAGCTGAAGTAGAGACTCAGGTACCAGCACTGCTAAAAGCTGAATATGTGTTAGTACCACAAGCGACTGTCGAGGTACAGTAGGTACTGCTACCCTCTTCGGGGTCTGCTCGAGTACTATGCATCTAATATAGACATGCTTTAAATGTTCAGGGCAAATGATTCAGATTTTGGAGGCAATGGGTAGCTGACACAAGGAAGACTGTTCAAGTTAAGACGTTTTAGCTCAAGCTATTTTTCCAAATTTTCATTCAACCAGCAAGCTTCAAATGTTTGACTTAAAATTTGATTATATGAGCTAACTTAGCACTCTATAAACAAATTTCTGAAGGGATGCTTTTAGAATGAATGCTCTGGAAATGTCACCACCAAGATACACGTCAACTAATCTCATTCATTCAACTGCCTTTTGGACTGAGCCAAAAATTAAGTTTTGAGGAAAATCAGCAGAAAACCTGTGTCTACCACCCCACTTGTCTCCCTGGAAACACAATGCTCCAGACAAAGGGGGAGCTGGGTCACAAATAATTTTTCTCTGAGTCCCTTTTCAGCAGTATAATTCAGTCCGTGTACATTGCACTGAAGTTTCTCATGTGCTTTATGGGAGGCATTCTGCTAAAGCTCCCTGACACGGAGCCCTTGTCAAGATGGAAGGTGTGGTGGCTGGTGGTTGCTGGACCCTGCCCTCCTCCTTGGCATTCCTCCTCCATTCGCAGCCTATAGAAAAGCCCTTGCTAAGCTGAGTGAAAGCTCTCAAAGCATTAATCACCCCAACTTCCTCACCTTTCCTAGATGATTTTTTGCATCTTCAGCCTAACGAATTTTATTTATTTTCTTAATTCTTAGCTCAAATTAGACTGTGCACTATGTTAATAAATAGTTAGAGGAGTTCCTGGAACAATTTTGGCCAAGGCTGACTCACACTGTCTCAGATGATTCCCAGCCCTGGTGATGGCAGGGGTCAGGAGCAATTTCTCCGGGTAGTCTGGATGTGGAAGGGTGTCTTACATGCTTTGAAAGACAAGAACACTGATACAGTATTGCAGTGGGCATTTCTGTGACTGTTGGTCTGATGATCATGGGCTTTCTTGGGCACATCTACTCTACCAGTATAAAGGTAGTTTAAGAGGTAATAAAGGAAACCTTTATCACAGAACATGGTCGTGACCCTGAGGAGATGCAACAAGGGGGTGCATTTGCAAATAAAAAGTCAAATATATTGTTTGGGCCGTATTTGTTCGGAGCGTTCCTCAGGTGACGCACCACCTCCCACATGTACCAAACCCACTTCCACTTTGTACTGGCAGGGAGCAGTGACTCAAGACCCTCTGTGCAGCTCTGCCTCTGCCTTTAAGGCAGCAGCTTAATCCAGATGTGTGATCAACCTTAGTGAAGACACCAAACAGGCAAAACTTCATCCTAGGGTCGTTGGTTACTTGGCTGATCTCTGTGTTGATACCAGCCTGTGCCATTTTCCATGGCAAGGCACTTTTCACTCATCTTTTCTAAAATATGCATGGGAGAAGATTGGAACCTGAAGCAGAGTCCTGCTTGCCTGGAAATAGACATTAGGGATGGAAGGCAGTTCAAGATTAATTGCAGCTCACATGCAGATGTTTACATATCCAGACCTAATTTTCTATATCTGTTTGCAGCTGAATATCAGCTTAAGTAGCAAAAAAAATCTTCTGGGGATTAGACACTTACCTTTATGCATAATTACTAGTAAGTTAAGAGTTAGTGAAAATGAGCACCATTTTTGATAGAAAAATAGTTATCTAAAAACTACTGAAAATAGACATGGTGATATTCCAATGTCTCAGAGAAACAGAGCAGGCCAGAGGTGGTGTTACAGCGCACAACTCTCCTCTGTACCAATAAGTAAGGGCTCCCAAGGGTCTGCTTGGTAGGCCAAGGATCACATGATCAGGTTTCTAATGATAGAAATGTTGTGAACACCTTCTCTGAATTACTCTATTACATGGGCAATAGGACTTCCATATTAAATCTATGAAACTTAGTATGTCTTTTAGGAAAACATCCAACCACAATCAGAATGTTACTGTAGAATGAGCTACAATAGCTGATGAGGTGTTGCAATAGTTAATTACCTTCTAAGATCAACGGATATTGCATTTTCCCTGAAAGCTCTCTTGGTTGCAACTTTCAGCCATTTAAACTTCTGACATCTTTTGCGAAGTGGGAAATTTTTTGTTTTATCACCTTTTTTCACTCAATGTCTATGAGTCATTTATGATCATGTCACCTAAGTATTTCTCACCAGACTGAACCATTTGAGTCTGTTCCTAGAAAACATGTGGTCAAGTCCTTCAGTCAGTCTCATGAACTTTTTTGGACTTCCCTGCCTTTCAGATTTTCACCATGACTTGTGAATACCAGAGCTGGATGTAACATTCCTGTGGTAGTCTTATTGCCCATAGCAAACCTAACCCTGGCTTCCCCTGCCTCACCCTGAACCTAGTGATATTACCTATTTTTTAAGTGACTCAACAGATCAACAACAGAGGCTAGAATTATATTTATCTTAGAGAAAAACATCTTAGCAAGAAAAGACTTTAAGACTCGAAGGGAAGAATTTTATGATAAATAATACTAAATTTTAAGCTCCTCTAGTGCTACTGGAGAGGAAGTCAGACTTCTGATGCACCCTGACGATGCACCAGCATTTTCATCCTTCTACAAGAAGGCCTTGTAAAGGCTTCCAAATTTGGTCCTATTCCATGTTGATATATACTTCTGTAGACATGGTAACATAAGAAAGTGTACCTTGGCAGAAACCCCTCTGAGACAGAACGAAGAGTAGGTACTGTGTGAGCAGCCTGTGCCACATGGGTCAATGGCATTTCACAGAGCCCTGTGTGAAAATGCCACTATACCATCACACATTTTTGTCCTATTCTAGCCACAGGGGAATATTTTGTCTTTAATAGGCTAAAGGGTGACCATTCAATTTCCGCTTTATTTTTCACATCTGGGACTTCTGTGGGCATTAATGTTGTGATGGTGTGTGAGATAACAGAGAAGATTTCCATGGGATTTAAGTGGCTTCCTTGATGATACCATTATCAAAATACATATTTATTTCCTCTAGACTTTTTTTATATAATGAACTATGTCTTTCTAGGGACAGGTGACTCGTTAAAGACGACAGAAGAATTATGTTGTCATGTTAAACTATGTAATCTAACTGAGAGGTGCTTCTGATCACTGACCATTATTAACTGAGCCTGTTTTAATCCCAACAAAGCATATAATCAGACCAGAGCGTCTTCCATGTGGACATTTCAGGCAGACACATTAGAAAAATAACACCAGTAATAACAGAAGAATTTAGCCTACAGTGCAAAACAGAGTCAGAGCTGGGAACATGCTGAAACCTATAACATAATATGTAAATGTCAGCACATAGTTGGAGTGGAAATGATTATAAAAATAATACACAGTGGAATAATTGTAATGTAAAGCCTTGAGGCAATCCTTTCTATTTCAAGCATTCAGAAGGAAAATGACTGCTGGATTTTCATCTTACCTGTCTGAAATCAAAGTGTTCAGGCAGTGATATAATTACTTTCTAATTATTTCAATCAATCAGTAAAATGTTCATTGTTTTTTTTTTTAATGCAGATGTGTAATTGATAAAAACATTGTTCTTTCTTTTCTTTTTTTTTTTTTTTTTAAATTCAATGACAACCTGTGCAAAGATGGCTCAGAAATCAGAGCACTTGTACAGATCTCCTGGTCAGTGATCCCAGAACAGTTTGCAGTAGTAAAGAATTAAACTGTACACATCGCAAGCATTATAATTATACCTCTGTTTTAGGGGATGCTTTTGACCCTCAGTTTGGCTCTGGCTAGAACCTGCCTGTCTCTGTCTCCCCTACCCAGCCCCACTGGTACCTGTGGGTCTGTGGTGTTGCCGGCGTGAATTATACAGGTCTTGCTGCAGGCATGAGGAGCAGGACACTCACCTTACAGCTTCACAGAAAGCCCCTGTCAGGGTTTTAACAGCCGGAACCCAGGTCTGATTCCTGGCCTCTGCTTTGGCTGCAAAACCGTCCTCACGCCCCGGTTAATACAAACATTTAGGTGCTATCGAATCTAAGTGGGTACCTCTGTGGCAAAGCACCGCACTTAGCAGCCTTCCTGAAATCTTCTGAAGACAGTAGCGATCGATCAGCACGAGAACCGCTGCGGATCCTCAGGGAGAGGGGCAAATACGACTCAATGGGCACGAGCTCTCATGGGGCACCCCCCGACGGAGAGGGGCTTTGGCTGGGAAGGTACAGGCCCAAGGTGAGAATGAGTCTTTGTGCTCTTGTCCCTGCCAAGAGCGATTTCGTGCTCCTCCTCCTTGTTCTGGGCAGCACAGATGGGGTCCTGCTGGGGCGCACTGTGGGCTCGCGTGGACGTGGGCTGCGGCGGTACCGTGGGATGCTGCAGGGGTCTGTGTTACAGCAGCAACAGTTCTCGCCTTTTGTACAGGTGAAGGACATGCTGGGTACAGTCTTCTTGTCAAGCTGGTGTCCTGTTACTGAACCTACGGCTGCAAATTTCAGAGCACTCTGTAGATGCAAATATTTGAGATTCTTTTTTTTTTCCCCTTTTTCATGGGGATGGGCATATTCATGTAAATTGCTGTATCAAAAAATGCTGGAGTCAGATATGTAAAGGAGAGCCGCACATCAGTGCAGGGTGATGAAAAATCTCTATGAAAACGTAGTGGTAGGAAATCTATTTGACATAACCATTAGGCAGTTACTGTACAACCAGAAATGTGTATCTTAGATCAAAAGAATGAAAACAGTGAAAATCCTTCTAATTTTCATAGTGACTAACAAAATGAAACTCCTTCGTACTTATAGATAAGGATATTAATTTCTATTAATTCAAAGTTTTTTTTTCTAGTCTGTTCTTTTAATAATCTTTGTTTCCTTGGAATCGATAAAACTTACTAACATTACAGGGTGAAAGAAAGCCTAACCGTACCTTCATTGTAGTTAGGGGAAAGAGTTTGCAAAACTCTTATCATGGAAAAAAAGAAAGTCTTGCAGTTCATGTTGTGTTTGATTGGAAATCCCATGTCCTAATCTACTTTAGACCTCTTTAAAAAAAAAAAAAAAATGCAATTAAAGGATTTCAATTTTCTCCATTAATGATAGACAGATTCAAAATGTCTGGCATACTATGGCATCCTAACTTTTATGTTAATCTTATTCATGAGCTATTGCCTTGGAAAACTCAGTTAATTCTTAAAGGGTGAAAACTTCTGCTAGAATTATGCTCTACTACATAAACTAAGATGACACACTGTTTTCATGTTATTTTCATCCTACTTTCACTGTGTTTCAAAAAACAAACTAAGGTTACCCAATCATACTGTCTGTCCGTCTCCCAGCCCTACACCTTCTAATCCCATTGGTCAAGTTCAGTCAAATTTGATAGAGAACGAAACACTAAGTTCTTACAATATTAAAATACTAAGTTCTGACTTCCGTGTTCAAATTAAAGCCTGTAGGAGATTATACTCACAGGATACAAGTCAGAGTAAAAGTAAAAGAATGTTGCAAGAATTATTTTCATCTCATTTTCAAATGTTGATGTTTTAACTCTTTCATATTTTTTTGTCTTTAATATCCATTTCAGCACAAGATAGAAGCTTTCCTTGACCTGGTGAGGATGAAGATATCAATGATCTTTATGGCTATATAACTTCTCTTCCTCTCAGCTTAGATTTTCTGTCTGAATACTTGGGGTAAGGGCATTTCAGAAGTTACAAGGGGACAAGGAGTTAAACCAGAGTAACTGTTGTGAGACACTCAGAATGCTAATTGCAAGGACAGCCTAGCAGACTGTTGGTGAATGATGGATGGATGAATAGATAAAAAAAGAGATAGGAAGGAATGTAAGAGTTTCAGAAATTATGTTTTCATTATAGTTGTATTGATGTAAATAATAAACTGTCATAAATATTTCATTATTTTCTACTTTCCTGGAGTAGGCAGACAAAAATTGAGCATTTAAAAACCACAGTTCCAACAGATGTGGATAAGCTATATTGATCTGACAAGGTTTTACTAATTCTGCAGCTCCTCTGGAAATCTGTGTCCCCAACACAGGAAGTCTCATGTACCGTGTTTCTAAAGACACTGAAATGTCTTGATAGTATGCTAAAATGCAGGTTAAATACAATTTCCAGTTTAAAGAGTGATGTTGTCCTGACCAGTGTTGAAATACAACAAATGTATTTAATAGCTTCAAAATCCACAAGTATGTATAATGGAAGAAGAAATTGTGTTCTCTGTTAACAGAGGATGCCAGAGAGTCAGACTATTAGTCCAGAAAGAAATGTCAGGAGAACGATCACTAACCTTCCTCCTACCAAAGGGAAGAAAAGGGAAGAATTAAAAAACAAAAAATAGAAAAGATAAGGATGTATGGTCGAAGAACTGTTAAAACAGCAAAAGCAAAGACAAAGAGCTCAGAGACAAGCAGTAAGATAGCAAAGGGAGTGAAAGGCAGAAGAATAATATAAAGAAAAGCAATCGTGCTACAGGGATGCAGAAGATGAGATGACCAGATTACCAGCCTTTTTTGAGGATGACTCTTGCCCTCCAGAGTGTGCTTGCTCTGGCAGTTGAGCCCTCCAGATAAAGTTGTCTAGTCACATTCTGAGCTGTACATGTTGATGATATATGGTTGAAAATCATAGGCAAGTAATGGTCATACCATAGGATATAATTAATTAGAGGCACATTAATATACAATTCCTTCGTGGCTATACATCACATACATGTGATTACCAAACAAACAAATCGTACATCAGCATAAATCAAAGCATGAGTTAATAATTTTCCCTTTCTTGAAAAAAAAAGTGAAATGCAGAAAACAGATGCTCAAAGAGAGCATTAGAGGGGGATGCTGGTGTCAGAACATATATCATATGGACTCAAAGAAGAGGAGAAAATCAGCTCAAAATAAAACCAAATGATATAACTCTAGAGAACCTAGTTTGTAAAAGATATTGAGGACAAAAGACTAGTGATCTAACTGTAAATAGAAAAATTTTGTTCATACTACTGATACAGGGAAGTAAATGACATATCTATTATAGCTAAATGGATATCAGAAAGGAATTTACACACAAATAGTTTTGAAACTCTTCTTTTGCTGACAACAGTGGTGGTTTCACTTATCTTATTTTCAGAGTGGTTTAGTTTTCAGGCAAAAGGCTATCAGATATCCCTTAAGGAATTCCCTTTAGTGCCGGATATTTACTGCTTATGAACAACAGGATCGATTTCATCCAGCTGGGTCTCCTGAAGGACCATTTGTCACCAGACTTCTCAGTCCTGAAGAACAAGCAGCTCAGTGATGGAGCTATAAAAGAAGCCCAAGGAGGCTTGCAAAGGCTCATGTGTCTTCATGTGGGTGACAGTAATCTTAGGAGCATCCCGGCAGATCTGCCCGCTGCCCTCGTGGAGCTGGGTCTACATGGCGGCAGCACCTGCAGTATTGCAGAGCGGGCTTGGACTCAAGGCAGGAGCCTGGCGGCACCGAGCCTCCACAGTAGCGGGTTAACCCACCAACCCTTCCCCAAAGTGGTGTTTCACTCCCTAATGTCTTTGCACGTGGTGAAGGTGAACTTCAGTCAACTGAGGAGCGTTCATTCCCACAGTTCTCCCCCTCGCCCTTAAGGAATTATATTTAGCAGCCAGTAAAATAGCAGTAATTCCTACTGATGTCTTCAGTGAGCTGTCAGAGCTAGGAAAGCTTGAGCTCAGTCACAATCAAATTCCTGAGAAGGGCATTAAGAAGGCGGCATTTGGCAACGTGGCTAAACTGGAAAAACTGAACTTGGCAGAGGATTTGCTCACTGGAGTACCTCAGAATTTGCCCTCAGCTCTGAAAGTGCTCAGGCTCAACAAAAGCAGAGTATTTTTAGTGAGGCAAGAGGCATTTCTAAAAGCAGAAAATCTCACTTGGATTAATCTCTAAAATAATAAAATACTCCATATAGCATGGAACATTTAAGGGCCTGCAAGGTCTCTTCACCTCAGATTTAACTCATAACAAGTTACCAGAAATTCATCACCAGCTTCCTGTCACATTGCAGTCTATTTTTCTCAATACTCTTATTCAGTCTATGCCATGGGACTCTTTCTCTGGCAGTCGTAATGTTGAGACCCATCTTCTTGCATGGTCAGTGAATAACCAGATAAACCTTGGTAGTGCTGGTGCGTGTGCACTTAGAGGCCTGTAATGCTATCAAGAAGTCCACTTTTATTAAATATATGTTGAAAAGGGGAGGGAGAGCACATAAAGACATCAGAGTGGAATTTCCTTTAGGTGGAAAGGATGGATAGATGTTAGCTTTTGCCCTCTGCTGATACAATAATAAACAGTTTAAATAAATAAAAGTAATCACAGTCACAAGAGTAGGAGAACACCAGATTTATTTTAACGTATTTAGCAACAGTGTTTTTAAAAATCTCTATACTCAGAGTCTCTTTGAGGTAATTAACATGAAAATACCTTGTTCTTTTAATTGCTCAGTGAAGTAAGAACTCCATCGTGTTTACAGTCCATGTTATGTAGTTGACAGTTTGCATATTTGCAGTTAAAAGATGTCCTATTTTTTGAAGAAACCCTAAACATGTCAAGAGGGGAATTTCCCAGCATACCCAGATTGAGAGTCACTGATAAGTTCAGTGCTGCACTATGTCATTGCAGGGATTCATCAGATTTTTTTATTGCTATGTGTCTTCTAAGTAATGTTGCAGCTTTTCCACTACAAAAATCCACTGCTGGTTATAGTAGGAAATATTCCAATGCTTACAATAATTCAGATATATTTTTAGGTATTGGTTTCATATTCATTTTATGCACACAACAATTTCAACATGTATGTGTTCTCTCTGATCCTGTAGTCATTTGGGGTGCCAGCAGTGATGCAGCCTCCAGCCTCAGGGCACTTGAACAGGACCACTGCACAGGGGCACCTAAATTTAAAACATAATTGCCTTTAGCTCTTTCTGCAGCCAGCAGAAGAAAATTAGTACATAAAATCTGATCACCTCCTAGAAGTCCCTAGGGTTAGTGGAGGTGAACATGGGCTCAGGTGTCTGTGAAACAGTGTTTGAGGGAAGCAATCCTTGTTTGATCCACATCTCATCTCTCAGGTGGATATAAAGCCTTTTTCCCCTCCCATGGGCTAATTCACTCCAATCGCTGTTGTTGCAAACTATGTTCCCAGTGCATCCCTGCTAGGAACAGGTACAGAAAAGAGCTGGAAAGAGATCTCCAACCTGTGTGTCCATAATGTACTTCTCAGCCTCGTCAAGGTTTCCCGTTGTAGGGCTGTCCTCTGCAGTGGTAGGGCAGGTGGGCTCCTGTGTGCCTGCTCCACCAGCTCTAGTGCCACCTAACTGGTCCAACTCCAAACTGACGGACCTTCAGCTCTGGTAATACAGAGGATGTATTTCTTCCATTTTGTGGAAAAATACCCAACCAAAAAAAACCCCAGCCAACCCTCTACTTTTAAAATTGTTTTCAGCTCTTTTAATGTTTTAAGCAAAGGGGAAAATCAGGGAGGCCAGAAACTGCAAAATGGAACTCTTGCAAGGCCTGGATGCTCCGAGGTAATCAGGCTGTGCTGTGCTTCACGCAACAGCTCTAGGGTTGCAGACCAGGAGAGGAGAAAAAACGTAACCTGCAGCAACCTGGTAATGAGCTTAGTTCTACAACTTCCAGGTGTGTGCTGGGCATGTAAATAGACAACACAGAAACAGCAGCCTTAAAGTGTGAAAGACATTGTCATTTTTGGGAGGAAACAACAACAAAAACCCCAACAAAAAACAACAACCCACCCCCTCAAAACCCCAAACCCATTCCTCTTTGGGGTGAATAAGAATTACGGACACCACAGCCAAACCGTGGAGTTCCACCAGGTTTGTGACACAGAAATGCACATGCAGTACCGCTTAGCAGCAGGGGCACCCTTTACTGTCTGTTAAGAATTGCACTGCGTGCCATTAATCAATGACGTGCCCTTTTAAACACGCTCTGTGCATGTCTGCACAAGATATAGGACAGAGCATCGGTCCTGGAAAGCATTAGATACGCAGATAGAGGTAAATGACTAGCTGGAGATTTACCTGTCTAAAGGGAAAGCTGATGAAAAAAAAGAGGCAGGTTTTGGGCTGTAATTTAACAGGCTGTAGGGAGCGTGGCTCCCCCGCAGTTGTTCCCATCAGTTGTAATTCAGTTTCTCTTGCAGTCCAGAGCCAAATCGAATTCTCAGGTGCAGCTGACACAGCTTTTAGCTGCATATTTGCATACAGGCAGCAGAGTGGTACTGAATATCTTCCCTTGGCTTTCTTAGGGCCTACTACTCTACAATTTTCTTTGTTTTTGGTCCATTACTAACTAAAGGGAAATGGCACAGATTCTCCTTTCCATCCCATCCACGGGAAGGGATGAGGGGCTTCCTCCCCAGGTTTTCTGAAGGAAAAGCTTTGGACCTTAGTGTGTTCCATGTTTATAAACAGTATTTATGTGACCTTTCCCATGAAAGCATCATGCAAGGACATTTCAGCAGCCCCCATAGGCACAAGGGCCAAAATACAGGCAAGATAAGCTATTTTGCTAGCAAGCTGCAGGATTTGGGGTAAGACAGGTAGCACACTGGGGGCAAGTCATATGCATCACCGAAGTCTGTAAAGATTTGGTGGGAACTCTAAGCTGAAAGAGCAGACACGGCGTGCTGCTACAGCTGGTGTGACCAGCTCAGCTTCTTTGCCCCATATCCGAGGAAGGATCGCCCTGTGGTTAAAATGGGCAGAAGGTGCCTCTGCCGTACGTTACTGGGGGTGGGATATTCTGCTTTCTTTTATTTAGTTTTGTTTGTTTGTCCTCCTCCTCTCCTTTGAATGTTTGAAATGGGCAATTTCTCTTTGCATGCATGGTACTGGAGATTTAACGTGCAAGACGAGGGAAGTTGAATCTTCCTTCCCAAACAGCAGGTGGTGGTGCTGGGTTACGCAGAGCGCTTGAGAAACTGCTTTCAGATGTTGCTTCGTTGTTGAATAACAGGCTGGAAATGGATGCTAAGCAAACTTTTCTCCTTTTTTTTTTTCCCCCCTCCTCATAGGAAGGTCACTTAATGTTTACCCCTTTTCAGTAGGTAGTTTAACAAATGCATGAAAGCACGTTTTAAAAATAAATCCTGCTAAAGAAATACTCTGGAGTTTGGGATAAATATAGCTCACAGTATAAGATGTTATTAATCCTCTAAAAATCTTGCAAGTTGTCTGTCATATTTTTGTGAAAACTGATGAAGAAGTTTTGTATTTCTTAACTTCTGGAATTTTTTTTATTACATTTTTCATTCATTTTCCAGACTAGCATTTTGAGATATATGTTTGATCTTCTCCTTTGTTCAAGAAGATAACTGTATTTATATACATTAAAAAAAAAAAAAAGTAAAAAAAAATTATCTCCAGCTCAGTTAAACTGTGTACTTTTCCCCTTGGGAATTGGGAACATTGTGCAGTGTCACTTACTTGTGAATGACTGTTTTATGTGATTTGCAATACTGATCCTCTCACTATGAAACTGTTTGCTTTTTAAATACAGTACAGTAATAAACCAAGTTCTAAATGAGTTTCATTATATTTTTCTTTTACTTCTGACTGATTGGTGCCATTACCTTACTCACCAGTATCATTATCTGGAATTATCATTGTAACATTAACATTGTAACCAGTTAACATTGTATCATTTTAAAGCCATGTGTGAAGTATCACAGTAACCCACACATCAATCAAAACCTGCAACATGAACAGTTTCACCACTTTTTTCAGCATAAACTGTGCAGGCTTTGCCCTGGAGTATTTTTTGGAAACCTGTTTGAATAAGATTTAGACTGGTTTATGATTTAAAGTTTTTTGGTTTGTTTGGTGTTTTTCCCCCCTCTTTCCTGAAGCAGTAGTTAAATAAATATGGCTGAGGCTACAACAGCACTCCCAGTTACGAAGCAGTTGTGCTTTAATAGCCTATTAAAGTATATACATGACTTTATTCAGACCTTTTGTATTTCCAAAAATTTCCTCTTGCCTGGGCAAAAGATAGCTAGGAAAATGTACATATGCCAGTGCTGGGTTTGCATAAAACCCTTGATGATAAAAAAAGCGTACTCAGGGAGACACCTCTGCAGTGTCCTGTTGGCCTTGAGCTACTCACATACAGTATGGCACAGGAGTGAGGCAAAAAGGAAACACAGAACCCATTTGGTAAGGTTTTGACAGACTCTTTCCCCATGTTGGGCTGCAAATTCCTTCTGCTATGTCTCTGTTTAGAATATGACTGCAAATACAATAATCCAATATTTTTATATAGCTTTGGCTTACCTGTACAAAATAATGTCATGCACAAAGTAACCAGAGAAAGCGGTCTTGTCAACAGCATAAAGTAGCCCAAACTTTCCCTGGGCTCAGTCATTCAAACAATTTCATTATTTCCTTGCCAAGAGGTTAAAGAAAAAGTTAGCAGAGGCTCCTGCGTAGTAGAGGCATGTTTGCAAGCATTATGGGCAGGAAGGATGATCTTGTGACTCAAGCCCTGGAGTGTCCCAGATGTGCCACAGATTTCTCACACAGACTACTTAATCTTCTGGGGCCGTATGTTCAGCTGGTATAAATCAGCGCAGCTCCAATAAAGTCAGCTCAGCTTTCTGGATTTTCTGCAGCTGAGGTTTCTGACCCCTTGCAGATCAGTTGCCCATCTGTAAAGCAGAGATATTAACACTTCCCTGCCTCGTACACTGCAAAAGGATCAGCTCATTAAAGTTCATTTGCCACTCATGTAACACAGTTTGAGAAGCTGCAGAAATGTCCTTGCAGACAAAGAAGCTTGGCACGCCAAGTAGGTCTTAAAAAGATTTGCTACAGATGTAACTTTTTTTTTGCTAACAAGGGGTTGACTAGGTCTTTGTGTCAAAAAAAAAAGAAAAAAAGAAAAAGTCCCCGAACCTCCAGAACTTGTGAATAAAAATAAGTGCCGCTGAGCTTAGCCCTCAACAAGAGGAGCAACTCAAAGTGAGCTGAAACAGGGGAGAATTTTAGCAAAAGGCAGCCCTCCTGCAAGGCTGCTGTGGTTCCTCACTTTATCCCTTTGGTTAGGGTAGGGCTGCCCCAGTGTTTTATGCTGGCGAAGCCCTTTTTAATATTAAGTAATACAAAGGAAACTTGATGTCTTTTTGCAGCAGTTACTGAGCAATTAAGGGCTCAATTCTTCAAGGGATTGTAAGCCTGTGGGTGGTCTCATTGATTTCGGGACTACTTGTGTGTTTAAAGCTGGGCATGCGCTTGTGTGTCTTGTTCGGCCGGGCCCTCCTAGAACTGTTGCTGAGTTTTCCATTTTAGAGTTACTTTACAGTCTCTAAAATTATTACTGGAACTGCCTCCTCCTCTGGGCATCGCACACACGGGCAGTCTGCCTCTGTCTTCTGACTGATTTAATGGCACAACACTGAGGCGTAGAATCATGGCAATGTTTCCATTAAATCCACACCGTACTGCACATTTCCCAGTATTCACCATTTAACTACCGCCTCCTTTCCAGACTAGGAAAAGAAATATTGAGATCGACTTCCTGTAAAAAATGCTTATTTCACATCAAGCAGGACAAAGGCATGAAAATATGTATGCGTTAAGTAAAATAAATGATCTGACAAATCTTCCCTCAAAATAGTTAAATGTAGCTAAACAGAATTCCTATGTGCTAAGTGTATTACAGGGCTTTAAATCAGAGCACATGGAATAGGCTGAGCTGGAAGCAAAGGGAAAACTTTGGTTACATATGTTCAGCTGGTAATGTGTGCTTTTATGCTTTCCAGTGTCCTGCTGAGGTTCTAAGAAAATATTTACAAGATGCAAATAAAATGTAAATGGAATCATGTTTCCATGAAGAAAAATGAATGAACAACATCCATGCAGCTCATGCAGTTTTACATACTGCACCAATGTTGCCTTATGATCCTCTAGGACCTTTCTTTGCACAGAAAGCCGATTACCTGAAACGTACTACTGCCTCTTCTTTCCTCTTTTTTTTCAAACAGACATTCTGTTCAAGATTATCTTGCCTTGCAACACATGCCTTCAGATTTTATCTCTTCATCTAAGCAAACCCTGGTTTCTGAGATGGCTTTCCATTTCCACAGGTGTTTCTTATCAGTTCCACATTTTCTTCTGACAACATAAAAAAAAAATCATATGTCCCTGCTTCGTAGCTGTTGTCTGACCCAACACTAAAGCTTTTCTGAATGCAGAAATGTGTTGTGTGGCTGCTGTAATATCTCTGTACCCCAAGGGTCTGCTGCTGCTTTCTTTTTTACAGCTATAAGGAGTCACATGCTTGGCCCTCAGCACAGAGGAAAATTCGATTCAGAGACAGAAAGGAAAGATGCGACCTATTTAAAACAGTGAAAAAAATGCAATTATTAGGTATTGTACCTCATTATCTTGCCAATCCAATTATTTATTTATAACATGCTGCACTGCAGAGCATCAGTGTTCCTATTACTGTTTCTCCTATGTGGAAGGACACATTGTACAAAGGTAATAAACCAGGTCTCACAGCAGCTACGTGGACCCACTGGTACTTTTCTTGATTGAAGCTTTGTTTTCCTGCACCAGTGCCTACTCTTCATCTCAAATCCGCTCCTTCCATCCTCCCTCCTAGGCAAGAAAAAGATCACTTCATACAAGTGAATTGGTATGTTCTTGGTTCCGAGACAGCAACTGCAGCAAAGCACACAAGTATCACTAGTGTGTGAATTTGGTGTGGCTTGGTTTACTTTTTTAGATGTAGAAATTGGAAAACACATACTGGGAATATGCAAGCCTTCAAATGACTTATATGGTATATTGATATTTCCATCTTACATGAACTATCATAAAAACATGATCTTATGGAAAATAGACATCTGCAAAACACCTGCAATTCCTTGTGTCATTTAAAATATGTATAGTTGATATGTACTTAAGGTATTATTAAAATACTTGTCTTTTATATAAATGAACCCAGACGGCCAAAAAATGCTTTATAATTATTTGTATAATTAGATAGGAAGCTTTTCAGGACAAACACTGTGTTTTACTGGCGATTATAATTTCCTTCAGTCTTAACAGGTGCCATCAGTTGCTATACCTATGGAAATAAGTCATCATTCCCATCACCCTCCTGCAATCTGTCAGAGAAACAGCGTACTACATTTCCGCAGTGCTTGCAGCGTCCAGGCAGTTGTGCACAGCTCCCCCAGCCCCTGGCCACCCTGTGCATTCCCACCTGGCCCCCCCATGCAATCCCACCTGGCAAAGTGGCCGGCAGAGCCCAAGTGGCACAGCCCTCTTGAGGCTGCAACACCGCTAGGATTAACAAAAGTTCACATTATTCTGCTGAAGGGGCTTCTGGAGCCAAGCACAGGCTTTTCAGAGACATTACTCAACCCCTATAGATAAAGGTAATTTTACATTAATCTACATGAAACTAAAATCCGTGCAGTGGAAACAACAGCGGGGACAAGAGAGGAAGCATCAAGTCAGTGTTCAGCTGAGCCATGGGGACTGCCAGGCTTCAACGTAACTAACGGCCTTTACGAGTACAGCTGATTTCTGTACATTTACACTGTGAGTCTTGCAAACAAGTTTTTGTAGCTATCCAAAAGGATGGCTCATGTGAACAAACCACATCGTTTAAAACACAAGCAGCACATTGTTTCTATCAGTTGTACTGTCTCTGACCACATATTAGTATAATAGTCTCTTAATATATTCTGAAAAACAGAACAAAACTTTTCTCCCCTCCTCACTGAAGATGACCATTGAGAGAGCATATCTGACCTCAATAGCTCTGTTTTGTTCTCCATTTCATGCTTTTACTATTTTAAAGGTAAGGTGGGAGGTGAACGTCATGGAATTACCCTTCTGGTCTGGTCTTGTCTCAGCCTCTCATGACCAGTGAAGGAGTAGTCCTAAAGGCCTGAACCAAAGTCTTTTAACACAAAGTGTTATGAGTGCCCGAGCTCTAGCGTGCCAGTGCAGGGTGGTGACATTCGATGACATACCTCTGGCTGCCTGGCAGGGCCCCAGGGATGCACAGCCATGGGAAACCCAGCTCCACCACAGCTTTGCTCCTGCGGGGTGGCATAAGGCATTCAGAGTACAGCTGATCCTGCTGCCTCTTTCTTCACTTGTACCATTACCAGGTGCGAACAGGGAGCTCGGATAGAGTTTCTGCTTGAATCTTTGTGCAAGTGTGTTATGCAGGACCTCCTGCGTGCGCTGTCGGTCAGAAAGGAGGGAGAAGTGAGATGTTGTATACCATTGATCTCATCCCGCAGCTTTCACACCAGCAGGGATCCACAGAAGGGGCCGCAGGTTTGCAGGTGTGGGAACAGATCAGAGGCTGGTTCAGATTTAGGGACTGGCCTTCAGCACAAGGCAGGCAGGGGAAGAAGAGCAAAGAAACACCTCTTTTTGCAACGGCAGTTTATCTGCCTGTGGCAGCCTGGGTCTCCCCTCTTTGCAGCACCTCGGGAAAACTTCCGTGCCATCCCATGGCAGCAGCGTCAGTCCCTCGGACTGCAACACTTCCTTCAAATGTGTTTTGTTTGCTTGTTCCCCTTACAAAAACACTCATTTCCCAGAGCTTGTTTTTACATCTGTGGAAACCAGGCACTGACACTCACTCGCGGACTTCAGGAGGGGCTCGCTGCTGAATAACCTGTGCTTACAGCCCACGCTGCAACGGCCCAGATAAATAACGGGAGCATTTTGCCGTGCGAGAGGAGTTATGAAACCTGCCGGCGCTGCTGTATCCCATCCCTAAGTGAGGTGGCGCCTGTACAGTCCGGCTCCCTCCCTCTCCCTGTCGCGGAGCCAGGGGAGCCAGGCGGACCCACGGGCTCAGCTCGCTGCTCCGCACCGGCCCCAAGCTCCCGGCCAACGCCAGCGAGGACGGCCAGGAGCTGAGCGGCCCTTCTGCCAGCTTACGTGGCTCTGGGAAATGGAAAGTTCTGTTTACTTTTTGGCTGCGATGGGGCTTTCATGTTTCTAATGAGACAAGTTTCTCCCTGTGCCTTGCTTTAACTTGCTTGATAAGTCTGAACGGGCATGTTTTTCGTCCTAAAAATAAACAATTAAAGAAAGCTAAACAAACAGAAGGGAGAGAAAGAACTCCTTCCTGTTCTCACAGCTAATCTCTGCAAAATTTAAACATGCTTATCAGCCAGCTGTGCTTCATTATTATCCTTTGCTTCCATCTTTTGTCCCAGTCTGCAGCGGATGCAGGCTGTCTGGTTTGTGTCATCCAGCAGTTTGCACTGACTGGTTCTCATAAAGGAGCCATCAGCTTCTCGAGGAGGGGGGGGAAGGTAGAAGGCTTGGAAAAGAGTAAATGTGATAACAAAAAGCCTGCTGCAGAGAGCAGAGAAGTCATGAAACACATCCTCACTTCTGCACTGAGGAGCAAGGGATGTTCCCACCTAGGCGAGTGAGACCAATGCCTTACGTGTTTGCTCAGGTATTGATCCTGCCATTACGTTAAAAAGGGATGTGCTGGGAGATGTGAGGATCTCAGAGCCTGGCCACATCTGCTTACACTGTTCATGCCAAAGTGTTTCAAGTTTCAATGGAGAAATGAAATCCGTAACAAGTGATTGAGTGCTCTGTGTTTCTCCCACCACAGCAGACTGAAGTGACTGTGCGGTTGGTGGTGGCCCTTGGTGATTCACGCTTGGATCAATGAAAAGAGAGTGGGGTTCTAGGCAGGGATGTGTGGGGAAAATGGCTCTTGTCCACACCTCTAGCAGCGTTTGGGTAGGGATTAGGTGACGGTCACATTCAGGCTGGGAGGGGGGTGTGCGCTGAGTATTCTTGGCTGCTGCAAAAAGCAGAATAAAGAAACTGCAAGTGCTCTAATTTATAGCCTGGTCCTGCCAGGAATGTGAGGAGATGCAAAGGTGTGCTACAGGCGCTTTTGCCCTGCTCCATCACTGCCTCTTCCCCTGCCCTGCACACATGTGCACTGAGTCTGCTGTACCAGTTTGCCTGGAAGAGAAAGCACTCGCACACATAAGCAGACCCTTGGTTTTCAGAGAACAAAATGAAAGCTAATAAAATGTCGTAAAAGAGTTGTGTGACCAGCTGGAGCTCCTGCCCACTCAGGACTAAGGCGTGAATGCAGGGTGGAGCGGGCGAATTCTGTTTTGGAGGGGGACGCACAGCCCATTTAGCCTCATCTCCCGCTTGGACTGGAATTTAGGGGGAGAGGACGGGTGGCAGAGGGAGCCCACCCCTTTCCATAAACACACCAGTGCTTTCCAGTTTTAGTGTGTGCATGTGAAGCAGCAGCTCGCAGAGCCGCTGGCCCAGCCATGCGCGGGATGGCTCCAGCCACGAAGGGGCGGTGTTGGGGCTCGCAAAGGCACGGGCGGTGCTGGCAGCAAACTGGGGGGACTCCTGGGGGAATCCTGAATTTCTCGAGCTGCAGGGCAGTTCACAGGCACGCTGAAGGCTTCTTGTGCGCTAGCCCAGGTTTTAGCAAACGCAGGCCAGTTTGTGGCTCTGAACGGAAAAACCACGCTCAGGTTTGCTGCTGCAGAAGTGTCTGAAGATGGAGTGGGAGGGGGGGCATTTGTTGTTGTTTTTTAACTTTTGCATTTCAGGGTTAAACAAAACCAGATCTTGAAATGAAAGGCAGAGAGGGTAGAGAGCATATGTATGTCGATCAAAAGAGGAGAGAACGCTTTTTTAAAACCCAGGGCCGCACAACTGCGGTGTCCCAAGGAATGCCAAGGTTTCCCAGCCTGTCACAGCATCTCTTTCAATGAACGTGTGGGAGCACAGGCGGCTGGGGGGCTGGTGGCCAGGAGCTGCCAGTCTCTGGCCCAGAGGCTGCTGGACCATGAGCACCATGAAGCAGTCACCACATGCTGGTTCTGCAGAGCACTGGGCAGGGAGCTGTGGTGGTCCTCCCCATTGCTGCGTCCCCGGCATCCTCCCCAGCTTCCTGGTGTCCAGGCTGACAGTCCAGGTGTCCGGTCAAAAATTAAAAGCATTGATATCTAAGCAATAGACTTACTCTTGCCGGTAGGGCTGTCAAGCTAGTCTCAGAAAGCTTTTAACTGGATTTGATGTGTGGCTTTATTTTTTCCCTGCTGTGGCTTTGCAGAAGACTTCTTCAGGGCTGCAGCTGTCCAGTTTTAACCAACTCTGTAACTTCTCCTATCAACAGCCTTCCATGTATAGCAGGCTTTGTAGTCACCACATGCCACAGAAACATTGTTGACCACTCGCAACGTTCAAACAAGCTACACTGTACTCATCATCCTATTCTGGGAAGATCTACAGAATGGAAAGGTCACACAAAGTCTTACAAAAAAGTGCAATGTTTTGAAGCGTGTCTTACCGCTGCTTTGGATAGAAAGGGATCGTTAATATACCACATAGCAGAGACTGGAAAGAATTGTGCATGAAATGACAGAGAAAGGTTCCTGATAAATTACTGCCCACGTTATAACTTCATGAGATAAATATGATGCTTTTTTATATACTCTTTCTTTGAAATGTTCCATGCATTCAGCTTTGGAGAGCTTGTAAACTGGCACTTTATTCATTAGTTTGCAGCTGAAATAAAAATAAAAAGAAAATAAAAAAAAGAAAAAAGACACTGTAATTAAACATTTAGTTTTACAAATCCTCCGCAACATACCAAACCCCTATTTGCATTGTACTGCCAGAGAAGTTGAAACACAAGCTTGTCCTCTCACCCTGCATGAGGAACTTTGTTCTCTTGTAACAGCTGTTAGCAGAAGCTGAGGGGTGGTCATGTTTATCTTAAGAAGAATATTTGGCAGGGCTCGCTCCTTAAGTTTGGGTTCAAATATTCCTCTGTCTCAAAAAGAGTATCTGGCTGGGGGGAAGGACTAGCTGCGTGGAAGTGAGTGAATGTGATGAAAAACTGGTGAATCCATCTCAGGGACCACCGCAAGGTAAGACTATGGGTAGCCTGGAAGTTAACTGAAATTAGAGACCCAGTGACAAAAGAACCAGCCCAGGAAGTAGCTGCTGAAGAACAGGACTTTTGGAAAGGTGTTTTCTGTAGCAGTCAGGAAGGGGAGATCTATTTGCTGGTCACCTGATGGATGCTGGTAAAGTTCAAAGATCGGAACAGGTAGGAATAGGCATCGCTGTCCTACGCTGTAGGTGCTCCATGGACATAGTCATGTGGTCCATCAGTCTGATTCAAAGCCCACTGAAATAGTCAAAGAAAATATATCCTCATACTGCCTTTGGCCATGATCTTAGCATGGGGAGGTTTGAAAAGTCACCTCTTACTGCTGTCTACAGACATGCAAACGCTGTTTGTTCATGGTAGCCAAAGTGAGAGGCTGCGTACATTTCTTTCCTTTTAAGCCCAGCATCAGTAACCTTCACTTTCTCAAGAAAAGGAGATGAAGTAGATGTTTTTTGCTTCTGGATAACAGTCTCATCTTTATCTGAAAGGGAAGACACAAGACAAAAAGAAGAACATGTGAGAAAGAGCACAAGAAGAAAAAATGTTGCAGGAGGTGCTAAGTGACCTGGTGGGGTGGCATGCTGAGACAGGCTGAGAGGAGTCTACAGAGGGAAAGGGTGCTGTAAATGAAATCCACCATTACTGAGAAGTCTCTGCTGTTGTCACAGACTGATCAAAGTAGTAAACAAATACACCCAGACCTGCAGACAAACATTTCTTGAGGGCGTGCTGGCTGTCAGGAGCACATTCCCTGCTCCCTTGGCTGCCTGCAGTGTTAGAGCAGGATGTTTCCTGAGGAGCAGCCCCAGACATTCCTGTGGGGGAGCTGAAATGCAGAGACTTCTCCCTACTGCACTCAACATTGGTGCTCGGCTGGGTCGACCAGGAATGTGCACCAAAAGGAAAGGGCTTTCTGACAGGTGGCAGATTAGCCAGCAGGCAGAGCCAAACCTCTGTTCGGTAGCTGTCAAGGGTGCCCAAAACCTTCACAAGCCAGACAGTGAAATGCATCCCTGAAGCCAATTGTTTGAAGATCTAGCGAAAGAGTATGATTATGGTATAAGATGTCTGAACTCCAGAAGTGTTTACGGTGTTAGTGTGTGTCAGACTCTACAGAAGTGATGTAAACACACTGTAAAGGACCAACATTTTTTTTATTTTATAGGCAAAATATAGCATTTGTATATATGATATTTTTCAGTAAGTAAATATAGCTTTTCCAAATCACTGAAGCCATGACATCCATTTAAATGACTACTGTTCTCCCCCCACCCCCAAAATACTTGGCAGGCATGAGCTGCACTACCCAGCCTGTGACTGCTTCATTCTTCTCAGTGGTTTCCAAGGTTTTTTTTTCACAGCTTGAAGAGAGTTGGAGAGAGCCAAACTTCCTTGCAAATAGTTCTCTCTCTCTCCCCCTTTACCATCTTTTATCATAGCCGGCTTTGCCCCTTTCGTAGTTCAATATGTTTCTACATGCTGCAAAAATAAATGTAGGGCCGGAAAGGTAGGATGACTTGATTACCTTCACCATAGCCATCTGCTAGGGCCAGCTTAGCCTGGTCCAGTGGACTTGTCAAATACTTCAATACTAGAACAACATTTTAGATATCACAGTGAGCAACTGGTAGCTAATCAAGTGTTACACTTTTGGAAGTGGGCTGGAATGTTATTTTTAATTTCTCAAAGTCTGTCTGTAATGTCTCTCTATAACGCCTAGCTGTCTCTAGTGTTTTTTCAAAGAGCAATCAGATTGCTTTCTTAGAGCCTTTCTCTCAGCATCTCACTGATGGGAACCTTCCAGTTGCTTCAAGAAACCTTTTTCTCCACCACAGAACACTGAATAACATCTACAGTTTCTCAAGAGAAAAGAAAAATATGTCTGCCTTCCCCAGTGGCAGTTCTTGTTTACTGGTTTCAGAACAGTCTGGAATCTCTCGAGGAAACAAAACTCGAGTGGCTTGTTGCCACTTGTTTAGCCATAACTGAAGGCCTAAACCTTTCTCTCCAGCAGACCGGCTTTCCCTCGCCGTGCTTTTTTTTTGCTGGGATTTCATCACGGAAGTGACAGACAGCGGAAATGACGGCTTCCTCTGAGGTGCCTGGCAGACCTCACACCCAAGAGAGACTGAGAGCAATCCTGGATGCACTTCTTGGTGGGTTCAGTCCAAATAGCTGTCTCTGTCCTCTAGGGTATGTTATGCTTCAGACTGCTCCTTTTTCCTGGTTGTCCAAACGGGGTGGCTGTGGGGTGGGAGGAGAAAAGGGGTGCTGCACAACACAGCTGCCCACCAGCCTCGGAGCCAGAGCTCTTCACATTGGTGGAGCAAGAGGGAAGCGAGGGCTGGTGGGCGATAGGACCTTGTCCCAACACGTAGTCAAGACATCGTCTAGGCATGTATTTAGACCATGAGTTTGGAAAATGCTTGCTGGATCTGCCAGCGAGGGCTAACCACTGCCTGTCTGGGAAGGACTGCGCACATTTTTAAGAAGGAGCTGGTTTATTCGTATTTAGCCATGTCTCATATATAGGAGGCAGCATAATAGCACAGCGTGGCCTAATTGCTCACATCTGGATCCCTGCTGAAAATGTAGAGTGGTGTGTATGCAGTTCCAGTAGAAGAGGCATGATTTACTGAGCTGTTCTTGGAAGCAGCAGAAGGTTAGTAAGTACAAAGCAGATATACTGCAAGTAGTAACTTCAGCCCAGAGCTCCTCTCCACCCTTTTGTTCCATGCACACTCGCACACGTACACGCACGCATAGCTGGGCTACCAGAGGAGCATTGTTTTCAGAGGGTTTCTGTTAAACTTAAAGCAGAAGAGGAAGCCCCTGTGTAAAGGCTATGATAGTCACAGATACTGTTTATTCATCAAAGCCACGTAGTTCTGAATCTTGAAATTAAAATGAAATGAAAATAAACCATATCACACTTACTGTTTCTACGGCAGTAAAAATACCAGTGGCTACCTCGCGCACATTGTTTTCTACCAGGGTGCCACTGTGAGACCGGCCACAGAGGGAGGCTCAGGGTTCCTCCTAGGAGCTGTTGTTCTCCCTCTCACTGGTTTCACAGTGGTGCAAAGCAACTGCAAACCCAGGTTCATACTTTACTGCAGTGCCATGCACAGACCTCGTTCCCAGTGCAGCTGCCTCATGCAAATAAAGCAGCTTTTGGACGGAAAGGAAACTTGTAATTTTGTGCAACCTGTATGTAAAATTCTGCACATTTTGTTTTGTTTGTTTGGAGGCTTGAGCAGGTTGGGAGGATCCTGAATCTGTGTAATATCTGTGAAATTCTGCAAATGTTGTTTGTCTGGGGGACTGAGGGGGCTGGGAGGACATTGACATCCATTCTGTTTATGAATGAGTGTGCTAATGACTGTAATTTGAATGGGTGTGCTAACTTTGAAGATTGTATTTGAAAACAGGAGTATCCCCTCTACCACGATCTGCTTGTACGAATGGATGCTCCTAACTTTCTCCCACCCCACACCCCTGTAATCTAATCTTTTCCTCAGGATTAATTCACATAAATGTGCTTAGGAACATACCAGGCCCTCTCTTTTACTATGGTCATGCTTGCTTATCATGGTTCTCATTGACTATTATGAAAGATGAGGAAGGAGAACTAATTACAAAACTGAGAAAGAAGACAGTAATTAAAATGAAACATAGAGTAGTTCCAGAAATGATTCTGAGATTAATTTATAAAGATATCCTTTTTTTTTTTTTTTATCCTCTGGTGTTTGCCCCAGTAATCAATAAATCAGTTCCAGATACCATCCATCCACACAGTCATCCCCTCATTCTGGATTCCAATTTGTTTAACAATAAAAAATCCAAAACCCCTCCCTATCCCTTGACTTCTCCCATCTTGTCTTTCTCCACCCGTAATTGTCTCTCCTCACACATCTTACTATTACTGATTGACCAACTGCCAGATTTACCTTCTGCCAGATTAATATTTTTCCTCTAAAAACCTGGGAGGGATTTTTTGCATATGAATTCTGTGTGAGATCATAATTACAGCAATCCATGCAGCTAGGTAGGTTACTGCTTCTCTTTGTTTCCTGCAGACAAGTCCTGCCACAAATCTTTCAGCTCTACCACACACAGACAGGCTTTTGTTTCATTTTGTTTTGAATTATTCCTGTCTAAAAATCAACACACCAGATGAATGTTCAGTTAGGTTTTTTTTAATAACTGTCCTTACTGCTTTCTGAGTTTGTTTTTCTTTAACTTGCTTATTTGCCAGCAGCCCCTAGCTGGAATAGATATCGGCAGCTACTTATTTTATTGTCAGTTCTTGTACTGAAACAGAAAGCCATTTACTTGGGTTGCTGTGTAGGGCACTTTTCCTCTTGCAAGGAATTCACATCTTTTGGGAAAAAAAATAAAAAGTCGGGTCAACGTTTTTGTCTTCACAGCATGATGTTTACACTGCAAAGTTGTAGCTAGAGATGAAAGAAATCGTGTTAGATGCAATTTAAAAGCTCTCTAATCCTCTCTTAGCAGTTACTTCACCCTTGATCTTGTGCAGACATGGAGGGAAAGGAGAGTGCCGGCTGCTTGTTTGTGGCTGATGAATGCTTGACTCCTGGTACCACTGTACTGTCAGGTTTAGTGTCCTGATCGACTCTAATCCAAATCATCTCACCGGTCAGGAGAGCATGCCCAATGCCACCTCAGTGAGGCCTCGTGTGTGGGAGGGTAGGTGTCACACACCTGCCTCTCTCACTCCATCTCTAGGCTCCAAAGGGATCTGGACATTGTGCAGGAGAACAGATGTCAGTGGTTCAAACTCCACTGAGCATTTAACTGCTACTATTTATTAAATTATTTCCTGCAACTCTTGGTTTCATTCAGTAAGAAAGTATGGTCTCCCCATTATCTTCCTACTGTTCGTTTTCATTTCTGCCTCTGTCCTTTCCCCATTTCTTTCTTTTATTTGCTTTTTTTTGTGTGCACGTGTAAGTCTGTTTCCTTGGTCAACTCTCCTCTGCTTCTTCCCTTGCTTCAGCACTTTGTTTCTTGGTACCAGAAAAAAGTTGCAAAAACAGGGTATGAAAATATGCCGTGTGAATAGTTACAAGAATGAATGCTCTGGAGGTGTAGGAGTGGCTGCAAAGCCTGATCACTCTTTAAATGTAGCAAGAGACAGTTGTGAAGGCGGCTGCATGGCAAGTAACCAGTGCTACCAAGGGGCCAGACTCAATGACCATAGCAGATCCTTCCGGTCTTCTTTCACTTTCCTTTGGACCATCCGTTTTAGGCAGTTTAGGCCAAACTAAAACCTCATAAGCAACACTTCTAACAGTGACATGTAATTAAAGAGTCAAATGCTATGGACAGTATTCCAGAAATAGTAGTTTTCAATGTTTATAGGGTCTCAAGGGCCTTGGATCCTTTAAACACCACCAACGAGAACGTTAGTAACCCTGTTTTGTGGCAATATGACAGTTTTCCAGCTACAGGCATTCTTGGCACTTACATGACAATTATCATCCAAGGGAAGAAACTCTGCCTCTGACCGGCACAGTTACTGTACGTAGTGTTCACAGATGTTGTTTTCTTCAAACGTGGCTTCCTCATGAATGCGTCCCATTTGGCAATAGGTAAAGCAGCAGAGGTGAGTTCTTGTGATGCCAGCTGAGTAACAGAAAATACAGAATGCTTCACAGCGTAAACTGTAAGGACAGTTCTGGCCAACTGTGGTGGGTTTTTTTTCTTTTTGCTTTTCTTTTTTTTCTTTTTTTTTCCAAAACATTTTGAAAAGACCTTTTTGTCATCTTCAAAGACTTCACACAGCAAATAAATGCTGTAGTATTGGCTTAGTTCCTGGGACAGGATTTTTGCAGTATGAACTGGAGACACTGAGCAGAAACAGATAATCAAGACTGCGAGGCTGGAAACCACCATGTCCCCTTCCTGAAAAAATAAAATAAAATTAGGAGCTTTGTAAGCTTTTTCAGTTGAATCACTCACAGAAAACATTTTACAATATCAGGACTGAATGCTACTCTTGGACAGGAACACAGAGTATCAATGAGCTAAGTATGATCAGCATACTAAAAGAAAAAAAAATCTTTTAATCAGTGAGTACATTTTTATCAATTGCTGTTAAGTGCTGCAGAGTCTTTATTTGGTCTTGTCCTGCTATGGGAAAAAGCAAAGCAAACCAAAAAGGCTTTATTCCATCCAGTGTTATAAGATTGAAAGCATTTGTTTCTTGGAGTAGAATGATTTTCAGTTCTTATACCCTTCCAAATATCACATTCCACAAATTTGAGAACACCAAAATTGAATTACTGATATTTATTCAAGAAACCACAAAAATGCTCGGACCTTTCAACCACTAGTATTGTGATTAGTGTGACTCCTATCTGAGTGCTGATGGTGAAAATGATGACTTATTTTAAAAATAAAAAGTAACATTCCAGACACTCCCATCTTGGTTGAAAATGAAAAGAATTGCTGCTTCAGTAAAAGCTTCAGTTAAAAATAAACCTTCACTTTCTTACCATTAAAGGCAATTGAAAAGCTCCTAAACTGTCTTAACAGTGGTTTGTTTTTTTTTTTCTTTATGGTTTTTGCTATTATTATTATTATTTCATTGGTAAATTTGCTAAAAAAGTCTCCTCGGAAGTGTATTTGTATCTGAAAAAGGGAATATAGTGCCGTGCATTTCAACTGGATGGCATTTCTAATAAAAGCAATATGAAACAGAGAGACAGAGAGAGTGAGAGAGAGACAGAGAAAAAAAGAGATTTACCCTAAAATTGCCAGTGGTTGTGGGGGGGAGGTCATTATAGTATGCTGCAGGTATGCGGTAAAACAGTCTTGCCCAATCAGGCAGAGTAAGGTCTTGAACCATGGCTTTATACACCCAGTTACACCCAATCACACCATCCAGACTTGGTCTCTAGTTGTCTAATGCAATTATTGTTTAGTTGCTGATATAAGGTAAATCTACACCGAAAAGAAAGAAAACTGGAAGTCCAATACCATAACTAAAACCTAAATAAGAGTTCAACTCTCCAAGCCAAAATGCGCATGGAGAGCGAATGTATCCAACAGCAGAGCAGGAGAGCCACTCATCTCCTATAAGTTTGTATCTGTACCTGCGAAAAAACCTCTCTTTTGATTTCCAAATAGTAAGACATGGTGCATTCATTAGTGGTGAGGAAACTGGTGTGAGGTTAAAAAAAGGCAAGCAGTGAGAAACTTTAGGATAATTTATACTGTGAGACTGTGCATATAAATTATTCATCCCGATGGGCAATGTGGAGAGAAAGTACCTTGTTAACTTTAGAGCAGGTCTAAGCATAGACAAGATAAAATAGCAAAGTGTTTACGTAAAGCTCTATATGCTCTTTGGTCAGTATTTTCCAGTGAGTAAAGGAGACAACAGTAGTGCTTCCACTGTTCAAGGCGCACTGAATTACTTTTTCTTCATTATAAAAAGTAAATTTAAAATGTAATTTTCAAAAGAGAGCATTTCAGCACTCTCATGAGCTTTAGACAGGATCCTGGGCAAGTCCTTAACCCAAACAGAATATGCATTATTTCATGAACTTCTCCCTGTCTCAGCAGATATGTCAGCATATATATCACATCGGTCTTACATGCTTGCAATTTATATCCCCAAAAGAAGTCACCTTACTTTATCTTACTCCAGGATAAGCTGGTAGATTCATAAATGTCTTCCATTCGTTCTCATTCCTTAGTGCTCCAGTGGAGAGGAAGCGATTAGGCAACCAGCAAAAGAGGGAGAGAAGCCTTTCAGACAATGTTACCTGAGCAGTTGTGCTCCTTTTTCCTGCTGAGGTGCAGAGGCGCTGCCGCACAGTCTGTCCCAGCTCCTCTTTGGTGCTCAGTACTCCTTTGCCCAGAGCAAGGGAATAAAAGGAGAAATTAAGGAACAAGCTAAACTTCAGTTCTGCAGCAGCAAGTGTGATGATCCCAGCTTTTAGCATTTCTTACAAGAGATGTAGGCTTCTACAGACTTCTTTTGCCTAAATATAATATTAGGCACTTAGGAACTGGGAAGCATTCATTTCATTTTTCCTTTATCACCTCCATCCTTCCATCTACTTTCTCCTACCACACAGGCTACGCCTGGACAGCCATCTTAGTGCAGAGTTCCCTCTCACAGGGGACTGAACTATTAGCTGTATGAGGTGTCCAGAAAAAAAGGGACTCTAGGCTGTTGTGCAGCCATTTCAGTGTTTCTTTCTTGGGTATTTCATGACTTGAATTAAAGGTCTAGGACAAAATGGAAAGAGGACATGGAAAAATTAGTAAGAAACTGTATATAAGGACAGAAAAAAATCAGGCAAAAATGATTAAATTACAAGAGTTTTGGGAGCAGGAACACAAAGAGGGATCAGAAGATCCTTAGGCTATTCCTTAGGCTTTTCCTAAGGACTCAAAGGGACTTTGTAGAGTTTATTGTAACCCTGGTGGTCCCTGAGTTGCTGTACTGAGGTCTGGAGGAAAAGACTTGACCCTGCAAGGAAAGAGTGGATGGAGAAAGAGAACAGATTTATATCCTATTTCTGTTCTCTCTCTGCTGAGTTGGTGGGTTTTTTTTTCAGGAAAAGTTCATTTTTGTGTTCAAAAAAAGTCTATCTTCTGAGTTTAAAAGTCCTTCTGGTAGTCCTGAGGTCTCATTTCAAGGAAATGACATGGACCCACCTCATTGACTGGCTAACAATCAATAACAAGTGACAGCAAAACCAGCAGCAATGACAACAAAAATATAAAAGGCTCATGTTCAGTGGATTCGTCTACCTTTTCAACTGCTTTGAAAACAGGAAAATACTGATCTTTTTTCTGAATATGAAAGTACCATAGTTATTTTATTTTCATCACCTGCATAGCTGCGCGTATTTGAGAAATGAAAAGAAGAAAAAGCAACTGTAAAAATAATGAAAAGTTGGGAGTTAGTTTTCATACTTACTTCTTTTTCATGTCTCAGGAAAACCACAAAAGGAATCTTTGATCCCAGTTGTTCTAATGAAGTGATGAATTAGGTCTTCTTTACCTACTCCTCTGGCACTTCTTTGGGCAAATGGAAAACACCTATAAAACCAAATATTTCAGTCTGTAAGGGTAAAGGCTTTTATTATAGCTAGGAGTAAAAGGTATGCACAACACTATGAAAGGTGAGGTTTTTTTCATTTTCTCTAATTTGAGAGTACTGATGTTCTCAGCTCATTTTTGTTGTTAGCTCAAAACACCCTTTGGGTACTTTATGATGCCTTATTTAATGAAAAATCACACTGACCTACACAGGGATGACTCACAACACTAGCAACTAGCCAGTGATCTTTAAGTAATCATAATATAAGAGTGTTGAAAGAATTCTGTGCTGCTTTGGCATCTCTACCACTGTTTGGAACATATTTCAGTTATTTTTATGACATTTTAATCTGATATTCTGTAAATAGCCCTAGGGGAATGACTTTGTAGAGGAGACATAACATAGCAAAATATACCAATACAAGAAGATACTTTAGACTATTTTAAATAATCATTTATGGGGTTATTGCAGTGAATGAACATTGTTTTTTTCTTTATTTTCTTAAATCTTGTGTATTTTTGTTTAAAGTAGATGCACGAAGAACAGCTGGATAACTTCAAAAGGCCAGTCTTGATACAAGTAATCTCCTGACTACCCAAAGCTTATCCTTCACTCTTTTGATAAGCCCTCTTTATTTCCTAAGTACAATATACTTTTTTATTCTTATTCAGCCACTGTCACCTTTCCAGTAAATTCTAATCATCCATTAATTTAAACTTTGAGAACTTTCTTACCTAGTTGAAGTCAATGAGAATCATTCCCTAACATGTATTTATGGTGGAAAAAGTAAAGACAAAACACCCAGGTAGGACTATAGTAGTTTTCCTTTTAAAGTGATATAAACTTTTACATTGTTTTCTTTCCTGTTTTTATACCAAAGCCTGTGAAAAAGCTCTGTATATGCTGAGTTTTGAATGGGGCACTATTATCTCAATTACTGTTGTTTTTGTATCAGCCGTTCTTGCTATTGTTTGATTATAAGACTTCTGACGGCAAGCAGGGTGACCTTATCCAGGCCCTGATACCATCACAAGGTACAAAGCACTGTTTGAGGATGACCCAAATTTGACTCCAGGTCCTTACATTCATGATGTAGATTCAAATGCAAAAAAATCTAACACAAAGTCGGGTTGCTGTCATAACCTTCACCAACTTCTAACAGGCTGCAAGAGCATGCAGTCAAATATTTGAAGTGGAGCGCTTTCCGGCAACTTCACTTAATCCATCCTTTATAGGAGGAAAATTAAAGCTATGTTTCCACTGAGTTCAGGCAAGGTTTCTGGAAATATGTGCTTGTAAACAGAATTACAAAGATTCTTCCCACCTGCCTCTGCTTTCACTCCTGATTAAGCCCTAAGGTTAATTATTTGAAAATCTGGGGAAACTTCTGAGTCAGAGGTTGATCAGATTCCAGAAAGAGAAGAAATCCAAAGGGGAAAAAGGGAATAAACGAGGCAAAACTGGTAATGTTGACAAATAAGTTGGCTTTTTTTTAATGTAGTCTGTCAAGTTAGGACAGGGAAATAGTGATGTAATAGGAACAGAAATTTTTGGTCATAATGCAACCTGACATTTATTTCAAATTAATGGAATGTTTCACAATAACCACATTTTATCCATATTTTTTGTGCAATGTAAGAATGCTAGGCCCATTTTGTCTTCCTGTTGAGTAAAGGGTCCTTCTCTCTGCTTTTCTGTATTTTTTTAAAAGAGCTGCTCCACCTAGGCATTAGGTACCACTAGTGTTAAAATTCTGCATGAAATGTTTTGGTCATCCACCTTTGTAAAATGGCACACTGAAGAAAAGATACATGTATGAAGGCAAGGAACTTACTGGACTACATCTTAGTGAAAATTTGTAATAAAAGGATAAGACTATCCCTCTTCAGTATGAGTATTAAACATTGGGTTTAAAGTGTTAGACCCAGCTTGTATTCTTGTTCACTCTGCCATGATGCTCACAGGTTTAGGCAGCGGATTCAGGGGTATGTCTGGCAGCAGAACTGGGTTAGAGCGCATTACTGACATGACTAGATGCTCTGACTACATCTATACTAGTAAACTAAATAAGGCCGGGCTCCCAGCTAAGCCTCTGCAAGAGGTGCTCATTCCTACTGCTTGTTTGGCAGTCTCTAGGCCACAGTTTTGACATGAGCTCACCAGCACCTCTCCAACAGTGCGAGAGCCTTTGGGACAGCATGGGCCAAATCCTGTTCTTGATAAAAAGTCTGCACAAATCTACCATGTTGGGATGGTGGGGCCAGAGAGGGTTTAGCTGCATGGCCTTAGCACTATGGATGACTACAGCATATTTTACAGCCACCATGCCAGTTGACTGCAGACCCCTAGAGAAGGCTGTGGCCCATTTCAACAAATGCAACCTCTAAAGCCAGTTTTGCCTTGAAATAGTTTCTGTAGTAGCTGAAACTTCAAATTGAGAGGCAAAATATGTGGAGAAGGAATGGAGACCAGTAGGGATTTTGGGGGGATATTCGTGATGCAGAAGAGTGTCATTGTAGTTCGTTAGCGGTCTTGTATTCCCTCCTGTGGAAGCTAGCAATACAGGAGTGGGGAGAAAAGGGAAAATAGGTGGAAAAACAATAAGCTGGAAATAGCAAAGGCGCCTTTTAACAGCATCAAGAGGCCCTTCTGTTTAACTGGAGAAGTGATCATGAGAGTTTGGTGAGGAACGTTTGGTGAGGAACAGAGCCCACATCATCTTCCCTGCTCACCTTCCAGACCCAGTTTGTAGCTGGCAGAAATCAGTGTAGCCATCAGCGCTATTCTCACCTGTACCAACTGAAATTTCAAGGCCACATTTAAGCCATTTAATATAGGTGCCCAGTTGAGGCAGTGGGATTCTTTTTTTCGCCATTGGGTTTACAGGAAGCCAAGTCTGAACTGCTTCTTTACACTTGGATTTACAGCAGCAGCAGCACTACTCAAGTTAGACGCTTTTGGTTAGGTGGGATCATTTATTTTAGCTATCTAAAGGATAGGTATGCAGGCTTTTTTCAAGGTCAATGGAGAGGCCCGGTCCAGATTTATTGTATTCTAGGATAGTTATCTAAGACAGGTGGGATGAATCTCTGTCCCTCTGTCTGCATTGGGTACAGGAAGAACCTAGATGTCTTAGATTAGATGAATTAGAAGAACTTAGACTAGATGTCTGATTTTTCTACAGCTGTGTTTGAAGGGCATACCCACATCGTTCTTAATGAAAACATCGAGCCCTGTGAAAATGTAAGGCACCTCAAACATAGAACTTAAATTTCAGATAGGTAAAATACCTTCCGCTGCTGTCTCCTGTGGTTAATGGCAAAGATACCATCAACCTCAGTGGGAAGGACTCAGCCACACACTCAGCGGTCTGGTTATCTGACTGCTTAGGTAAACTAAGTCTCAGTTACATCTTTAATAACAATAGATTTAACAAAATCTTGTGGGTTGCAAAAGCTAACGAGAAGCAGGGATCTAATATTGTTGTAGGAAGTACAATATCCCTTGTGCGTTTCATACTCTACTTATTTTCTGGATTTGGGGCAGTAAACTAAAAATGCACTAGGTTTTTTTGTTTGTTTGTTTATTTGTGGGGTTTTTTTGTCAGATTCCTCGTGGTAGTTTGTGCAAATAGCATGCCGATAGGTGACTTGTCAAAGGTCCAGGATCTAATATTTGTTTTAGTTAGTGACTCTTTTCTTGAGATATTTTCCCTCTTTCTCTTGCGCTGATGTACACTTACCAGCAGAGGTGCTAAACCCTGGAGTGACCCTGCTGGGTTAGTCCTGAGCTCTGTTTGATGGGGGGAAAATAAATGCTGCTGGCATGCTTAGCGTTGTAACACAAAAGGAGCACACCAAATCCAGAACAGATAATGTGAACATCGAAAACGGTCAGTGAGGCAAAGTAGTAATATTCCAGAAATTGGAAATCCCATCAGATGAAGTCAGTGAAATGGAATGTATGTCATGAGACATTAAATGTCTGATGAAAATAAAGAGGGTTTAAGAAAGTTATTGAAGACATTGGACCAAAATATTTCAGTCTGAGAATCAGGAAGTCTGAGAGAGAATAGTCGGGTGTATTGGAGCCTCAGGAATCTTAATAAGCGTTTAAGGAGGGGAACAAGTTTATGGAGTTAATAGGTGGCTTCTAAATATTCGTTTTTACGAGTGATAATTCAGTTGAGATGTTGCCTGAGACATACTGTTTTAAGGGAATAAGCATGAGATCAATGAGGTGCAAAAGAATAATGATGGAAAAAATTTACAAATTCAGAAGAAAAAAAGATTGATATACACCTAGAAATTTTGAAAGGACTGAACAGTGGATTTTCTGACCTGCAGACAAAACAATAACAATACAAGTTGCATAATATCAGCTGATACACTAGGAAATTGGATTGTAGCAAATATTCTATTTAGATTTTTTTAAGTCATAAAGGATAATATTTTAAAAGACAAAATATGTTTCTTAATTAAGAGACTGAAAAGAGACTGAAAAATAGGCATTTTAAATATTTCTGTAATACAGTCGTATAATTTTTAATTATCATTTGCATTTCACAGTGTATAAATAGTAGCCAGTCCTGTATTGAATTTGTAACTGAGAATCCTAAGACACTTATCTGTTAGTCTGAGGGTTTTTTGATTCCACATGTTTTTACTTTTTTATTCTTTTCTGTATATCTGTAGTATCATCAATGCAGGAGAAAACAGAAAAGCTGAAGAAATGCATGGGTACAGCAGTTCATTAAAGAGATTATATCTGCGTCCGGGTGCATCTCATAGAAATCTGCATGAACCTTCAGCAAATGAGAGAGGAAACTTTAATTTAGTTCCAAGAGTAATAAAAATGTTCTGGATGGAAATGTGTATCATTTAACAGCACAGCCTTCTTCTTACTCACATTGCCTGTATATTGCATTACTCCCCAAGGAAAACATTCCTTCACATTTTTCTCCATCAAAGCCAGATCGCTACTATGCCACGTAAATTGAGGCTGTACTTGAAGTGAAAGAGCCAGTGGCTCATCGTTATATAAACCCTGCTGGTGAGTTCAAAAAGCGATGGGGTTACTGAGTTTCTCAGTTCTGTCTGCTCAGCAACGGGGATTTCAGTGGCCAAGTCCTGCCCTTGCAGCACGCTCTGTGATGGTGGCCAGCTGCAATGTCTGGAGCCACAAACCTGAGCTCTGCGTGCTTGTGTGCTGTCACCTCCCAGCCCACGCACAGAGAAGTCCAGTGCTTTTTGCAAGCCAGTTTTCAGGGTGTCTCAGCTGCATTACAAACAGGCTGCGGGGTGTCAGGCTGTAGGGGGATGGGGTGAGGTGTAGGGTGTCTCCCCAAAGCTGTGATTGCCCGTAGTAGCACATTGCAGGGGATCCTCTGGCTAATGCTGGGCTATTGCCTTGTATGAGACTGCAGGACCATATGCCCTGGCTCGTCCTTCTCCTGATCTGTTTCATGTTATTCCTTAACATTGTGCTCACCCTGTGAAGTGCCGTGTTATAACCTCCCTATTCAACAACCCCCAGCCCAGCTCACTACACTTGAACCCCATCTTTTCCCCTCCACCAGCCTCACTAACACAGCCTTTGCTCTTTCTTTCATCAGATACTCTGGGGATGGTGGAAGAAGTCTGTATTGTTTTGGCTTTTTTTTTGTCCGGGGCTATAGTTTTCGTCTTCCCTTTAAATTCACTGTGGTCTTTGGGAGAGCAGGAATGTCAGAATTTTGTCCCTAATGTGATACTTTAAGTTTTCATTAATGAAATAAGACAGTCAGGATCTTGGAAAAATATGGGGAAAGCCCCCAAACCAATAAAAGCATATGCCATGCCCACAGCTGCTTTTTTTCTTGAGTCTTCCCGTGGACTATGTCAAGTAGTTGGTGAAGACTCCTGACATACAGGATAAAGAGGAAAACATATATGAAAGACATTTTAGTAAAGCAATATTGAAAACTTGGAAAAACTTTATAAATAATAATAACACAAAGAACAAATTTGTTTTATTTTTTTCTGACCTTCCACTTTGAAAACCTGTTGAAGGAGAACAGCATGGTCTGAGACATATTCAAGAACAATGCTGTTCCCCTCTTCTGTTACTTCCTTCTGTTTCTGCATGGAGTTTGATCATTGTGGCTTTTGGGAGCTTTCTAGGAGGCTCATAGGAGAATTCCTGATGCCAAAAAAATTGGCTCCAAATACATGTTTTCAAAGCTAAACGTGGATAGCACCTTGCTCCCAGCTGCTTCACTGCTACTGCTTTTAGTGCCTGGCAATTGATCTTGGTCCATCTGATCTCAGTCCAGCTCAACAGAGAATGGACACCATATAGCCCTGTTTTAGCTTGAAAGAAAAAAAATCGTAGCAGTAAAGTGCTTTGAGAACAGTTTGACAGTAGTCAATAAGGAACAGCCAACATAAAGCATCTGGACAAACACTGAACTGCTTAATGCAATGACAATGAAGTGCTATTTGCCCCCATTTTCCCTAACTGCTTATTTGAAGTGAGTAATCTTATTTTCTCCTGGTACTTTTCTCTACCTTTTGATCCTAAGAAACAAGGTAGTGCATTATAAACTATGAACCCTCTGACTGCACAGTATAGCTCTGGTTTCTAGAGCAGCTCTGTAAATTGGAGAGAAAAAGGGCTCAAGTGTCCAGGAAATTCTGGTTATATATCATGTGTGCCTTTCCCAAGCCCAATGACCACATGCTTTATAATAAGTATTTTCTGGCACTGCATAGAGCAACAGCAAATTACAATGTATGCGGTTCCACTAAACTCTCTTTCATCTGCCCAGTGCAACATTCTCACACTTACTGTGAAGTTTCTAACATGATGACAATAAGAAATTATTCATTATTTAATTCCTGAATTACTTAAATGCTGCTGTGTGCTTATCGCAATGTCAGACAAGTGCCCAGGAAAAGAAAATAGTAGACATGTACTATAGACAAGAACGAAGGTCAAAAGGGGAAAAAATAACTTGCTGCGTTTGAGACTTAGGAATCTGGTCTTCTCACAGGAAAGTCAAACCAACACTGTATGGGCAGACTCATAGAGCAATGACGCCAATGTTGTCGGAATTTTTATGGCAAAAATAGATACAGAATTATGTTGCAGCAGTATTTCCATGTAATCCTAAGCAGAACCTCTCTAGTATCTCAGACAAGCTGATAGAAGCTGGAATGGGAAAGTTGGTAATACACTATGAGACATCTCTGAGTCTAGTAGATATAGACAGGTATATATGTATAGCTGCTCCTCCTTAAACTTGGTGTCCCATCCACTGGGACTTGTGACAGAAGAAGTGGAAAGGGGAAAAGACTTCTGATTGAATAAGAAAAGCAACACATAGGACTGAATGACATCTCCCTCAAACTTCCTTGTCCAGATTTTATAAACATTGTGAAATGCTCTGTGGTCTCTATTATGAATAAAATGTACCCAATGGTCTTAGTTAAAAATCTGTTCAAAAAAACTCCAACATTGCTAATTTTTGTGGTCAAAAACCATAACACACTGCAATAATAAGAAAAAAAATGAAAGATATAGGTGTAAAGTTCATGCTTACCTTCTGGTTTCTGTGCTTTCAGAGTGATCCTGAGTGCTAATTTATGTCTTTTTTTCTTCAGTGACTTTTCCAAAAATTACCTTAAGAAATAGGATGCAATTCTTAGATGATACCTCAGAGAACTTACATATTAAAATCACAGGGCTGAGGCTTCCCAGAGACCATCATACATTGTATGTTTAGATTAATAACATGAAAGCTTGCAATTCTTGAAAACTGTGACGTTCATTTAAACTCCAACTTTTAGAGATCCCAAAAGGAAATTTGTAAGGAGGGCATGAAGGGACCCACTGGAGTGTGAGTTGATATATCAAGTGAAAACTCCTAATAGCATACTCAGATAATCTGAAAAGTGGTATTAGTTTGCCTTGCCCTAATAGAGCTGTCAGAAAACCTCTTTGACAAACCAGTTGTTTTGATATTTCTTTTGGCCAGAAAATATTTGTTTGCTGACACTCAGTCTTTCCACAGGAATGTACTAGTTCAACAAAATTTATTAAGAAAGCCTTTTTGAGGTTCAGGATAGAATTGCTGATCAAGTGTGAAAGAGAGAAGCAGAGAGAGTCCCCCCCCGCCCCGTTGCCTCGTGGTTAGGGGACACATTGCAGTGGAAGAGCTTCGTGCTAGTCCCAGGGCTAGTCCCAAGTGATACTTCATCTTGGGTTTATCAAATGTGAGGTCACTGCCTCAGCTCTCCATAAAGTGACTATTTTGGGACATGGCGATTTCTCCCATTGTTCTTTGGTGTAAGGAGAAAATTTATGAAGTTTTAGGACCATTATGAGATCTGAAGAAACCTAGTTCCACTCAGTTGTATTTCCAAGCTTGCAAATTTCAAAATACAAAAAGTAAGTTGATCGACTGAACTGGAAACATTTTCAATATGCCATTTTTATGGAAACAGAGGAAAGTCCAAATCCTGTATGTTGCCATTAAGGACAACAATCAAAGATTACAATATCTATAAAGTTTAATATGGTTTAGGATATTTTTGTAATATCTGAAGACAAAGGGAAGCATCATCTGGCAAGTCCAGTACTTGAGCAGGTCTCTGGATTCTGGAAGAGCATTTGACAGATGAATCTGTCTTCATTATGGAGACTCCCATAAAGCACAGCTTTGAAATAGGGCTTAAATACTGTATACTCATATTCTTGAAAACTGACCCAAAAAGGGATGTGCCACAGACTTTCACTTCCTTATGACAGCCAAGCGTAAACTGACTTCACAGAAAATTTTTTCTGAAGTAACAGCCTCACACTAATCCCTAAGCAAAAATACTCATTCAGATACTGTTCTTACCCTAGCTATTCTGTGGAGACCCTGGACAGGTGAGTTGTATAATTACGGCCTTCCTTTTATAAATCAGTGGAGGTGTGGTTCTTGTCACTGAGTGTGTACAGCATGTGGAAGAAACAGTATGTGAATGGGAGAGGGACCGGGCTGCAAGGTAATGATACTGAAATAGCAAATGTTCTTCGTTGCTTAACACTGCAGAGCTGGTTTGGATGGCTAGATGGTGCAAATGATAGATTTTAAAGGGTTTTCAGCACGTTAGGAATGTGATTTATGGATCTTAGGTATCCAACCTCAGTTAGCCATCTAGGCTTCTTCAGTGGTCCGTGGAAAGAAACTGCATAGCCACATGGTAATGGATTCATCTTAATGTAAGTCTGTATGATTAACAGGGTGAATCACTTCCTATACCTGCCTATCCCTCTCCATGCACTTGAGAAGTTCCACACATAACTGATTACTTTGGGTGCTTAACTTACAGATAACAGAAGTTGGATGACGTGATAGTCCTCTCCCCTTAGCATTGTAAATAACCGTCTAGTTCCTACTCTGTAACTTGTGAGCAAGGTGCCTCAGTCTCTGTGAAAAGCAATGATGCATAAAACAAAACTTTGGAATTCCCCATATGCAGTTTTTTTGTTTTGTTCTGGGGACAACACAGGTGGGAAAGGGAAATCAGTCCTCTGGGTTCATTGTGATTCTTCAGTTTTTTTATCCTATCCCTTATAGACAAAGGAATCTGCCATTTCATCTTTCTAACGTAGCTTTGACATATGTAGAGAGACAAGTTCTGTAAATGGGTGGAAGTGAAGACTCCTGGAAATGTTGTGGAAACATTAAGATCTTTGTGGCTATAAACTCGGAGTGATGCCAGCTGGGAACTGTAATTTAAAAATCAACCTACAATAAAAGTTTAACTTAAACCAAACAGAATAATTTTTTTGTGAGTTCTTGGCACAGTGTGAATTTTGCATTCACGATAGTAACATGTTATTAGCTTCAAATAAGTAAAATCCCCTGAAATTATCTGCAGGGTCAATAAATCTTAAACAGTGCAATGTTACCATTTTTAATTTCTAGTAACCCAGACCTGGAGCATCCACATTGTAACACACAGGCATTATTCAGTCTTAAGCATTTTCAATGATATTCAAGAGCAGAAGAAAAAGAGGTTACTCTCTTTTTAAACCGTTGCAGTACCTGAACCAAAATGCCAACTGAATATCCCTTAAATGAGGAAATATGCACTACAGACATTTGAATGCTGCTCAACACCAAAAGGCTAGAGTGTGAAGTACAGACCTATTCCTGTGAATATAAGATATGAGATCTCACTGAGAGCAGTGGACCTTTCTGGGACAGTTCCACGATAGTGTTCCATGGTCCGTGATGGAGCTCAGATTTTTCTCAGTCTTTGTGAAACTGTGTCACCTCTTGATTCACAGAGAAAAATCTTGTTACTAGTAGTTTCCCTCTCACTCAGATGAGATGGACTGACTGTTACTAAGAAGCACCTCACAGCCTTAGAAAAAATGAACTTTACTGAATCTTTCCGTATATTTTACCTCCATTACTAAGCGAACATTATAAAAATTCTAAGGGATCTAAAATTCCAAGGGATCTAAAAGTGAGCAAAAAAGGGGGCTGGATGGCACCTTCTTGGATTTCTACATATGTCTGTATTGAATAAAGTGAACCTAGATCTCAGATTGACAGGCTGTCTTTTATAATATAGTGTCCAAGTTCTAATGAACTTTTAATTTCCCTTCCCTTCCCTTCCCTTCCCTTCCCTTCCCTTCCCCTCCCTCTCCCCTCCTCTGCTCTCCCCAGCCCAAGAGAGAGTGAGCTTTTCCCTGAGGTAGCTTCTGCACCTAGATGGAGCACAGTTCCACCACTGTGTCTGGGGAAAATGGCACATAAATAGATTTTGAGAAGGGGGATATAAGAAATCCTCTACAACTTCTGGATGGGAATATCTGTTCTTCATTGTAATCTCTAATTTCTACTTTTAAATGATCTATACCCAAACTNAAGTATTTGAAGGATAAGTGAACTTTTGGCTGGCAGTTTTAGGGGATTTTTGCTTGAAAACAGCAGTGGACCATGGGAGCTAGCGAATCAGAGCAGAGTCCTACATGCTGTACACAGTACTTGCATTGCAAGCAGTATGACTTTTGTGAGAGGAAATCCACATTTTTGCCTTAAAGGTCATAGGATGTACCATGTCGAATAAATCACTAAGTTTTGTGACTCTCTGGTTATTACATGTGTTCTCCAGGAGATGCAAAGTTCGTGAGCTTCTAAACATGCTCTGTGTACTGGTATCTTGCTGTGTGCACGGGGGATTCGCGGTGCTGGGGCCCAACTGCATGTTAAAATTGGATGGTTTAAAATCAATTCCTCCTTGACATACCTTTCAAGTCTGAACAGATTGGAAGCCCTCAGGGTTCTGAATGTGACCTTCTCTGGAAGCAGTTTATGAGATTAACTCTCAAAGCACAGCTGGTCTCTGTCTCCCATTATGCTACATATTAGTGATGCCATCGAATTCTATTTGGAAAAGCACAAAAATCTGCAAGCCTAAACTCAAATCTGACTGAGTAAAACTTGCTCCAAATTCCTTATGTTTCCTTCCTTTTTATTCAGAGTCCTTCATGGAAACCACTTCCAGAAAGCATCCTCTGTGTTAATGCCATTGTATATTATATTGCAGGTGGAGGAAGATATATATTCTTTACAACAACACTGGAGAGACATTAGGTTTTCTCTTATGTGAGTCTCTCAAAATCATGGCAAGTGAAAGAAGCACAGTTTTTCCCAAAAAATTTTATAAAGCAATTTTCTTCAGAGAGATCTGCTTCATAACACTGACCATAGCAGCTGAACAGTTGTTAGGAAATAGGATTCAGCAACTAATCTAAAGAAATGAGAAGTAGAAGCTCCCTTTTTGCTCACAGCCTGTGATTAACTGCCAAGATCAATCCATGGGGCTTTCTTTTAAATTGAATTTATTCAAAAGTCCACTATATAAACAGCACAGAAAGAATGAAAACTCCAACTGTGTTAGTTACATCACAGTTACTGTTTGGCATTTACAGAGGGAATCTGTGGCTGTCAGAACCAGAACAAGAACAAAATTTGATTTCATTTGAGTACTACAGTTGGCCAGTGTCTGCACCAAAATGGAGTGAACCAGAACCAAATATTTGTCAAGACTTCTCCCTTTCAGTCATGGCCATAAAAAAGGAAGATCCTGGCTGGCTGCTCTCCGGTGTGCTCTCTCATCTTGTTACCTGCTTTGGGATGGAGCTGCTCTGCCAGCTGTGCTCCTACAATGGCAGCAGCTGATTCAAACACTAAAGTAGACATAGTAAAACTACATGTCATATATTCTACTGTTACGCCTAAGAAACTAAAATGCTCCCATTCCTTTGCCTGTTTGCTACTTCATTTATACCTGAATATGAGATTACATGATACCAAAGATCATCCCTCAAAAGAAACCAGGTTATAAGAGTCTTTGGGCCAGCAGTTTTTATCCTGAAAACATCAGACTTCATTAAAGGGTGGCATCTGGACACCCATCACAGGAAAGTTTGGACACAAGATCGCAAAAGGTCATTATTTTGGGGAACAACTGGAAAACTGAACAAACTTTCAGTTTGTTTCGGGAACAAACTGAAAAATCAAGTCCCTCTCTGGATTTTTAATCCAACTAGTTCCTGTTATTGGAAGAAAGCCTGTCTAGCATTACTGTTTTTTTTCCCCTCATGCAATGTAAAGTATAATGACTTCATGGTCCTAGTGGAAACATCATGCATCTGCTGTTGCTCTGTTTTCAGAGCAAGCTGTCTTCTATCTCACAGAGGCCAAAGGGTCCAGACACAATTTCTTTGAATTTCTAAAACTAGAATAGGATAAATTCTGATCTGCAGTTGAAGCTATACTGGAAAAAATGACTCTGCCTCAGCCGTATTCCAGTCAAAGCCTCAAACGCATGTTTGTGTTGCTCAAGACCCTGAAAATCAGGGCTCCTCTTTTGATTTACTAGCCAGTTGTAGCCACCCTTGGCAAAGGTTTTGCCAAGTAGAAAAAAATAGGTCCCTGGTAGTTCTGTATAAGCTATCTTTTCATTAAATGATCACATTAGCCTTATCTGACTAAAACAATTTTCATTTGCTCTGATGAAAAAGAAGGTATGAATGACAGTGATAATCTCTGCAATTACAGGAATAACACCTCCGTTCCCCTTTAAAAATAGAAATAAGACATACAGTTTTGGGAACAGAGAATTAAAAAAAGAAAAGAGTGGAAACTTCCAAAGAAACCCACATAGTCATTGACAGTCATGGGCCAGAAACCTTCTGATAAATGTTCTTTATAATGTTCTTATAATTTGGGACATGTGACAGAGCAAAATGAATGACTCCACTGGAGAAAGAGGACAATCAGCAAGGATGTGAAATTACACTTGGCACAACTTCTTTTGCCTCAGAGCTTTCTAGAGAATCAGCCTTTCATTTTAGCATGAGCCCAAACCCAGTTGTTGTTTTTTTTAACAATCTTTCACTTTTGTGGCTGTTTGCTAGAAATGCGGGTAAAAAGGAACTTTGTAACACAGTACACAGTTACAGTTCCAAAACCTACATCAGACTTTGAATTGTTCACTTTCCTGGGGCAGGGGGGAGGAAAAGAGTAATATAATTAAGGTGAATATTTTCTTCCTTGCATTTATTCTCTGCAGTAATAAAAGATTCTAGATCAAAGAGGTTCTTTGTTATCAGTCTCCAAGGCGAGCCCCAACTAAAGACAAATCCAAGTCATGTCCTTTTGATCTCTTCCCGTTTCATTCTTGAGACCACTCCCTTGATGCTCTGCATACCTTCCATCATATAAGCTTGCATGGTAACAGAATTTCCCCACTTTCAAACGGGGGTTGATCAGCCCTTCTTGGTGCCAAAATCAGTAGCAACATCTTTGAAGGGAGGGTCTGCATGTTGAGTAACCTTCAGCACTCTTCCCTTTGTAAAACCAGCACTCTGGAGAAACAGCGGACATCCCTTAACTCTATGACAGGAATTACTGAAGCTAGACCAGTGGGCTGACCAAGCGTTTGTTTGCAACAACATTTTTGTGGAATATCTGTAGCCTTTCTTTATCTGCATCTGTAGTTCTGTGAGTTGGCTACTTGAAGGGAGTTAAATAACATCAGTGATCAGGGTCTTTCTCTACTCTGAACTTTATTTAAGGTATGTATAATTGGCTGTGGAATGTTTGTTGTTTTCATATTAGAAACAAACCCAAACCAAAATCAGTGTTATGTGAGCAATTTAACTGCAGAAGTCTTTCATGTTTACTGCAGTTGTAATTAGAGTTTCAGCAGACATTTTCAAATATCCAACTGCAATCAAGGAAAATGTAAAAACAGATAGAAGGCAGTGGGGGAACTATACAAGCAGGGGTTTTCATTCCCATGCGGGATATCTGAAAAAAGCTACCACAGGACTGTGGCAGCTTGATGTTAGCGACAAAGCCTTGGAGTGTAGCCCTGCAAGAGATATGTGGTGATTTTTTTTTTTTTCTGGTTTGCCATTTAACAGTAAGTATTTGGGAGTATTCTAGATCAGTCTGTCCCCTTTGAGAGCAATACTGGAGGTGGCTTTCTGAAAGTGACTGAGGTGCCACAACTGTGAAATCAGAGTATCAGGGCCTGCTCATTTGCAGCAAGGTTTTCGTGATCTCTTCCAGACGTGAGATCACATCCACTGTGGAAAGATGGCTAGATACACTGTCCTTGATATGAATGATTGGGTGAATTACAGGACATGAGGGAATGAGGCCCCACAATATATATATATGTACACACACATACACATATGCATAAGCATATTTGGTTTAAACACTTCTTTGCAGAACTACCGTTACCAGATATACTTGTGTGACCCAATAAACAAGCAGAACCACTGATTTCAGATCTTCCTGGCAATATGTATCAAAATATAACTGGCAAACAGGCCACAAACAGCTGAAGAGCTGCTTTTAATTAACCTCAGTGCAAGACGATAATGGAAGCGCATTTCTTCTTTCCTGTTAAATGAAGATGCGCTGATTCAGCAATAATTGAACCCTAAACACTTTGTAAGCTTCTTCTGGGAGGAACTGCAAGAAATGCCAGCAAAGTCATCTGTGAGTCATTAGAAGGAGAGAGGCCTCTATTGAGGCCAGTCTTCCCAGTGCCAGATCACAAAGGGAAGGCAGTGATAGTGGCTGGCCATCTTGAGCGTTGTACTTGGCATAAACAGGCCATATTGTGAGTTTTCTGAAGGTAGTTGTTACGAGACAATAGGGTAGTCTGATGTGGTCTAAGATTTCTTAATCAAAGACACTCTTTTCTAACAGCTCTTTTACCCGTTACAGTAGAACTGTTTTTAAAGCGCTTATGTTAGAAAAGCAGGACTGCACTTATGTTTCTGCTTTGTGACTGCCAGAGCCCTCAAGTGCTTTATTATAGTACACTGCCAGTTCTGTTGTAGCTAAGGTGGAGAACTCCTTATGTTTGCAAGATTTTTTTCATGTGAGACCATAAACTCTTGCTGGTCTTGCCTAGAATTGCACATGCCCGCTCCTGATGCAGGATTGGTTTTGTGGTCCAGACCTCGGGTTCAGTGAGCAAGAGGTTCTTAAGATCCAACTTTCTGAATAAAACACCATTTCTTAGAAGAAACTTACTGCTGTGTGTACATATGGGCAGCCGTGTAATTCCCTGTGGAGAGTTACAAAGCCTGGCTTCACTCTTACCCCTGCTACTCTCAAGCATGCACTGCAAACCTGCTGCTTCCATGGGAAACAAGGGAAAGAAAGATGTGGGGTTTTAAATAAATAAAAAAATAAAAAATAAAAAAAAAAAGAAGAAGAAAAAAGAGAAAGAGATTAGTCTTTGCAGAGAGGTATGCCTAGCTGTCAGGCACCAGATGAATTAGAGTGATCACTGACAGGCAGAATATCCCAGCATGTATCTGCCCTTGAGCCAGGGGTTATATGAACTCAATTGCTCAAGGGAACATACTTTTGTTGCTGATTCCATGTCACACCCTAGCAGTGTAAACCTGAATCTCTCTCTTGGCTGAAATCTGAGAAACCTCTGCAGGCATTTCGCTAAAATCCAGCTCTGCTAAAGGAAGGAGGCGGGGTGTGTATGGAAGAAATGTAATCAGAGTCTACTGGCTAAGCTGAAGTTGGTTTTGAAAAGAAAGTGCAACATGCGCATGCTGGATGGGAAGTGATGGGGGAATATCAAGCAGCAGCTTTGGGAAAGAAGGAGAGACTGTGCCGAGAGAGAGAGAGGAGAATAAATGGAATAAGAAGTGAGGAAGCAGTTAAAGAGCAAAGGGGGGCTGAGAGCTCAGGGCAGCAGAAGGGGGAAGAGAGTGGGCGAGGGAGGCAGGGGGATGTCAGATGTGGCTGGGACCAAAGATTGCTTTGCTTTTCCTTCACAGATGTGTTCTGGGTCACAGAGCCTGGTCACGGGTCATCAGGGCCCTCATCCTGTCTCCAGTTTAGACAGAAATTGGGGCTAGGTAAGAAGGACAGTGGCAAAGATCATGTGGATTTAATCTTTAGGAAAGGAAGTCATTTAAATGTAAGGCGTGGACAAACTGAAGTATGCTGGTAGCCTGGCTGGCATAACATGAGTGGGGAAAGGCCTTGGAGGTTCATGGATCAGATGGACCAAGCAGAGAAGAAAACTGCCTGAAAAATTGCAGGATTTCATTTCAGTAATACTCTAGAGGTTATCTGCTTGAATGACAGCTCCATAACCCAGGAAAACCTTGAAATTGCTGTTATTTCTAGCATCCTCCACAACAGAGGATGTTAAAAAGAACAAGCCCCTGTAATGTGCTAGCTGGCTTCCACAGTTAATTGCTCAGAAAGGAGGGAGGAAGCAAGGGAGGGAGGAAGGGCTGAAAGGAAAGAACTGACAAAAATAGGCAAATTGCAAGTAACTTGTGGGAAGTGGAGCAAATCAAAGACGAAGAAAGTGAGAGACCATATGTTTGTACTTTCCCTACCATGTCTATTTTTCATGGAAAATGAAATTTTTCTGGAAATGTTTGGACAGATCTTGCAGATTTGCTGTCAGACAAGCAGCTATCTGATAGTGCTGGCAGATGAGATGTGATTGCTCTCGATCAGAAACTCCAGCCGGGCTGCCATGTATATTCAGAAGTCTCAGGTATGTCCCTATGCAACTGCATGGTGCAATATACCTACAAGGATCTGGACCTGCTTTGTATCTGCTTCAAAGATGGGCAACCATGCTCAGTGTCAGTGTCCTGAAATCATTACATTACTGTGCATAAACTAATCGCATAAAATGTGTGTAGTAAGTAGATCCAACGCATCCAGAATGCACCAGACAGCACAGACACATGTAGAACCATATAATCACACAACGGTTTGAGTTGGAAAGGACCTTTAAAGATCATGCAGTCCACCCCCCCTGCAATAAGCAGGGACATCTTCAAACTAAGTCAGGTTGCTCAGAGACCCATCCAACCTGACCTTAAATATTTCCAGGTATGGCACATCAACCAGCTCTCTGGACAACCTGTGCCAGTGTTTCACCATGCTCATTGTAAAAGATTTCTTCCTTATAATTAGTCCAAATCTACCCTCTTTCAATTTAAAACCATTACCTCTTGTCCTATTGCAACAGGCCCTGCCAAAAAGTTTGTCCCCATCTTTATTATAGGCCCCCTTTAAGTATTGAAAGGCCACAATAAGGTCTCCCTGGAGCTTTCTCTTCTCCAGGCTAAATGACCCCAACTCTCTCAGCCCTTTTTTATAGGAGAGGTGCTCCATCCCTCTGACCATTTATGTGGCCCTCATCTGGACCCACTCCAACAGGTCCACGTCTTTCTCATGTTGGGGGCCCCAGAGCTGGATGCAGTACTCCAGGTGGGGTCTCACCACAGCAGAGCAGAGGGGCAGAATCACCCTCAACCTGCTGGCCACGCTTCTTTTGATGCATCCCAGGATATGGTTGGCCTTCTGGGCTGCAAGCGTACATTGTCAGCTGGTGTCCAGCTTTTTCTCCACCAGTATTCTCAAGTACTTCTCAGCAGGGCTACTCTCAATCCCTTCATCCCCCAACCTGTATTGATACTGGGGGTTGCCCCAACCCAGGTGCAGGACACTGCACTTGGTCTTGTTGAATCTCGTGAGGTGCACATGACCCCACTTCTCGAGGTTGTCTAGGTCCCTCTGGATGGCATCCCATCCCTCAGGCATGTCAACGGCACCACTCAGCTTAGTGTCATCTGCAAACTTTCTGAGGGTGCACTTGATCCCATTATATCACTGATGAAGATATTAAAGGGTACTGGTCCCAATACGGACCCCTGAGGGACAGCACTTGTCATTGATTTCCACCTGGGCACTGAGCCACTGACCACTTCCCTCTGGATGCGACCATACAACCAATTCCTCATCCACTGAACAGTCCACCCATCAAATCCATATCTCTCCAATTTAGAGAGAAGGATGTTGTGGGGGACCATTTCAAAGGCCTTACAGAAGTCCAGATAGATGACACCATGTACTTCAGTAAAGGAAAACTTGGAGAGAAGTTTGGCAGCCCCTGCATAACAGTTCTCTTCCAAGCATTTTAGTTTGCTATAGCTACTATTTACTATGCATGTTTGTGATTTATCTCAGAAACCTTGTTAGGAACTACAAAATATAGGCATTTCCCTATCATCTCCCTGCCTTGCCACACTAAAAGATGTACTGGAAGATGTAGAAGTAATTAGGAGTCCCAATAGCAACCATGTGGCTTAGAAAGAGAAACATTACATTAGCACCCTGACCCCTGAAGAAACAGGGAATTAAGCGTGACGGAAGGTGCTTGCACTCTGGGAGAAACATGTCATTTTCTTTCAGCGAGAACAGGGATTTCTCCTCCAGCTCACTGAGCACTCTGGGGTGAGAAGAGTACTAACCCCACCACTACTGTGGACCTTCATACTTTCTTTTTAATAACGCACAAGGTGAAAGCTTTGTTAAGAACGTTCATGAAGTTTTCTGGATCAGGCACCTCTTTCCCTTATAAGTTTCTTAAGACACTTAGCATGTTATCTAATTAGGCACTTCCCTCCAGCACTTAGCATGACCATATTTAGGTAAAAAGTCACCGTAGGACCTCCTCAATCATGCTGCTGTTCACAGCCTGCAATGGATTTAAAAAATCCCTTTTCCTTCACACTCGGGGGATCCTTTTTTCCCCCTCCCCAGGGCTGATCTGGGGCCAACGGGCAAGCACCTCTCACCTTGCTGTCACCGCAGCAGTGAGGCAGGCTGTCAGAGGAGGCAACCCGCAGCGCAGGCAAGGGACAGGAGAGCCAGCCGCGGCTGCCTGCTTGGCTCTGCACAGTGGCCCCCATCCGATGTGAGGCTCCATTCGTGCTCGGGGAAGCTCTCTGGCAACCTCTGAAAAACTGGGGCTGTCCGCAGCCATCTTCTGGAGACACCGCATGCTGCGTTGTGGATTAGAGACAGTTTTATTGCAAGCAGCCATCTTCAAAACTTACACAGCAGGCTTGGCTGCGAGCGGCCCCGCATCTGCGAGCAGTTGGCTGCAGTGGTACGTGGATGGCTCCATATGAGGGCTTCTGCCTGCTCTAGCCAATACGGTCACATATGCCGTTTGCTGCACATGGTTTCTAGACAAGAGCAAGATCAAAAAAATCAGAGAAAGGACAGCTGAAATGGGAAAAATAACACATCTTGATGGGGACTATGAGACAGCAAAGGGTCTATACTGTCAGTACAGCTAATTGCTGCATTGATCGCGGTATCAGTGACGAACACCATGCCTTGTGAAGCAAAAGAAGCAATGGTGACACGAAGTGTGAAGTGACCCTTGCAAATGTTGAGCAAGACATTTGCTGTATCATGGAAAGCATCAGAGCAGACTGAGATCCTCCAGCTTTTAATTTTTCTGCTTTCAGACGTAAGTTCCCTTTACTTTGTGCAACTGAAATTGTCCGGAGAGCTGTAAAGAGAGACAGGAATCTGGGAGGAGAGATTATTTTTCAACATAGTAAACATGGTATTTCCAGAGTTCCCTTGTATGCTCACCATCTATCCGTCTGAGACTATCCAGAGCACTAAAACCCTTTACACGTAAGAGCTTTTTAGGTGCTATGAAGATATGAAATCCCCTTCTGAAATTTTCTGTCAGTTATCTTGCCATATTTGATATTACCTTGTTATTTGTAGTACGTAGATAATAGAAGCTTAGTCCTGGATTTCAAAGTTAAGCCTGTAAGATGGCCTGTGGTTTCCTACTAAACAGACATTTGGAAAATAAGACTTATGTGGAAAAGCTGAGAGCTGGGTTTGTTTAGTCTGGAAACGAGGATTTGTAAAGGCAAATGATAACAGGTATGCCAAGGCAGCTACACAGAAGACAGTGACTGATCGGATTCCCAGATCACAGGGAATAGGATGTGCAGAAACTGTCTTATTTTGCAGCAAGATGGATTTAGATCAGACATTAACTCAACACTGGTATAGTTACTTAGAGAAATTGCAGAATCCCTTTAATCTAATATATGTTCTTTCAAATGCACAGATGTCTGTATGGTGTAGACAGGCTTGAAGCTGCCCCTGAAGATGGGGATGGGCTAAATATCTGACCTCTTGAGGCATCTTCCAGCCACCTGCTTCTATGATGTTACCATAAGAAAACATCGACACGACAGCCCCTGAAACCTGCCAGTGCTGCAGGAAGGGTGTCTCTAAAGATGTCGCTCTACCTGCGCTGTTGTCTCATCAAGACCTGATGTTAGGCAGAAACTGAGCACTGAAAGGGTGGAGGGTTTGGAAACCACGATACCTAAAGCAGTTGAGATGGTCATCAGAGGGAGCAACACCAGCACAACAGCCCAGTTGTCCATGGTACATGGTGTTAGTGAAGATCGCTATGGGTATGCCAAGTAGTAGGCTACTGTTGCCCTGCAGTCCTGTGGAGCCCACATGGGCCATGGCCCCNTTCAGGAGAAGAAAGACCACTCTCTCCCTGCCTTGGCTGCCTCCTATCAGTAGCTCTGATGCCGGAGGAAAGAAAACCCTCTGCTGTTCCTGCTGTGCCACTGTAGCTGTCCTGTCTTTCTCATGTGTCACCCTCTCCTCCCCACACAGACTCCACTTTGATCACTCTGCCATCCACCATTTCTTTGTTTCCTGAGGTCCTGTGGGTCCTCTATGGAACAGTTCCAGATGTTTTCTTTTCATGAAGGCTCTAGATCCTATCTGGGTAGAAGTCCTCAGTATTGCCCCTGCTGTGGAGGGTGCTGTGGCTCTGTTGTCACACTAATGAATTACAGGCTGCTATAGGTGACATGCACTCTATGAAGACAAAATGACTCAAAGAAGTTCGTGATAGAAGTTTGGTAGAAGTTTCTTTAAACTCCTTTTTTCCTGTGCTGATGGTGGCTCTGTGTTTCCCAATCTTGTACAGAAGTGGAAATTCCAAAATGCTCATGGAAAAGTTTTACTTGTGGTCTATGACCAAGCCATAGGCATAAAGTACTGGAAACATTGTGAGAGCATTTTACCCATCAGCTTGGCAAAGAGTAGCAATATTTATTTATTTATTGCCTAGACTGGCTCAAGCATTTAAGCGGTTAGCACCAGGACTTCCCAGACATTTATTTATAGCATTTTTTCTATTCCATAAACAAGAGAGTTTGTATTTGTACTTGCCAGCATATCCTTCTGCACTCTGTACTGGTTCAGTATTCTCTTAACAAATCACTAAATAAAACACCTTCCAAATTTCTGAACTAATTTTGCTTTCTACCCCATTGTAAATGAAAAGCTTTAAGAAATTCTTGGTGGAATAGGCCCTGTCTTTATTTTGGGAGCTTTTTCACCAAGGAAATTTGTTCATATAGCATGTGGATTATGATTATTTTTTTTTAGTTTTCATTGTTCTTCTGTTCAGTGGGCTTGACTCTGGTCCTCAGCACTACTCTGTTGTCCCAAACTGCCTTTGGGTAACTTCAAACTATTGAAACTTCTGTAGGTGTAAAATAGGACCCAGTGCTTCAGATTTAGGGAGGAGTAAAAGGTTTTATAGTTTTCTTTAGTTTGCCAAAGACTGCTTAGGATTACTGATACATGCCAAAAAAAGGAAATAAAAATAAATTATATAAAATATTCCCCCGCTGAATTTGTGCTCAAGACATCTTGTAGCTGAGCTTTGCACTAACTGCAGTGTCAGATAGAGAGGAAGAGTGAAAGGTTGGCATGAATGCAAAATAGAGTTTGGGCTAGTATTTCTTTTTTAAAAATTATGGATACGAACCCTGAGTCTCCACTGCAATTTCCTTGCTCTTGTGTGGTATCAGCCATTTTATGGTCATGTCCTTGAGAAGGGGAATGATACCTTTTTCTTTAAAAGTTAACAAGAAGAAATTTAAATTTTATCAGTAGCATGCCACAATGAAATGTGCAGTTTCTACAAGACATTTACAGACATGTTTGCTTTTTGGTTGGTCTTTTTTGATAGGGTTGGACTAGATGATCTCCTTAGGTCCCTGCCAACCACAACCACTCTGTGATTCTGTGAAAATATGGACAACAATTTCCTTTCCCTCCTGACAAGACTTTCTGTTCCTTCCCTCTCCTAGAATTCACTTGGGTGCTCACTGGAACTTCTCTGTTGGTTATTCTATGAATTTCACTTGGCCTTTGGTATTCTATTTATTTCCCTATTCTAGCTGTGTAAGAAATGTTATGTAAAAAAATATACAACATCATTTCATTACTCTACTGCTTTCTGTAAAAGCATTTCTTGTCCAATGAAATCTGAGCAGTTAGGCAATATTCAGGGCTTTTTTGGGGGTTGAGTTTTTCCCCCCAATAAAGAGAACATGATTTCATGAGACAGAAATTTCTTTAATCCAGTCTAGTCTATTTACAATGAATACTAAGTCCCGTTTGCTTGGAAAAGAAGAGGTAGATGGAGACGATTTCCTTGCTCAAATTTTCCAAGTCTTCAGTCTTTCTCTTTTAGCACCTTCTCAGGGCCACACTTGTTTCTCTTACTGTTTCCAGACTTTAGCTTCTATCTGGTTCAGACAAAGCAGCCAGTTTCGACCAAAAAATGCCCAGTTCTATACTCTCATCAGTTTGTGGTGACATCTCCACCCATGTTACTCAACCTCTGCTGAGACACTGCCCACATATGGAGCTCTGGCTTTGAGGGTGCCAGCTGTCTTATTCTGGGTAGGAGCTCCACAGGTCCTTCAATTTGGCCAAAATGAAGAAAAATTCACACCTTCACAGCTTATAAGCATATTTGCTGGCAGCTCTCCGTTACATCTTTGTGATTAGTGTATGAAAGATGTTGATTAGGCTGACAGGTATAAAGCTGACATTTAATTTAGCTCCAAGAGAGATGTTCATAGCATTTTATTGTCCAATGGAAAAGTTAAACATTTCAATTCATGCACAGCTGATGAATGGATACCACCTCTGACCCCAAAAGCTAACCCCCCCCCATCTAGTCATTAAAAAAAAGGCACAAAAGACAGCTAGTGCCTGAATTTTGTTCAGGAGACTTCATTGTGTGAATTGAAAAATTGCACACACATTTCAGAGATGAAAAGAGGAAAAAAGTGATAATTAAACATTCTAGTTTGGCAATCAAGGTTCTTAAAACCATGCTGAGTGTCAACAGTTACAAGTTCTTTTGGACTGATATTACAGCTTCCATCTCTGTGGAAACAGCTGTCATTATAAGCATTGTATTGAATCATGAAAGGAAGAAATAAACTCTGAAGAAAGATTGATTCTCTCTCTGGAAAATTGCAGAGCTTTCCTTTTCTCCCAAACTGAATTAAACCAGCAAAACCACAATTAGCTCAAAAGACATCCCATTTTTTGGAAGTAAATCTTGCATTTCACATTACACTGGACTGATACCTCACTACGAGGTCTGCAATGCCAGAAAAGAGGTCTGTTGACTTTTCCAAGCAGAAAGAAAACACACGTCCAAATGACAGTTATACCTCCTTTCCACCATATATAACATATGTTCTCATCTCTATTAAGAACATTCAAATTAATCTGTTGTATTCATGGGAAACATTTATGCAGGCCCTGCACCCCAAAGATCTTTACTTTTACGGTTAGCCTATTTTCCATGGTAGACATGGGATATGTTATTCTTCTTTCCAGCATAAGTCACTACATATGTAAAACATCACCAGAGGTTCCTTCCTTTCTTCAAGCTGACTTTCCCTGACTCTACGCACTAGTTTGGCTTTTCCAGCACTTTTAAAACACTCCATATGTTGATGAATAAGCCGTCATTTCCCACTTGTAATGAGATTACTCAGTCCTTTGGAGTAGATTTATTAGCTACAGTTATTTCATGTCTAATCACAGCCTTACTTTCCATGAAGAAAATGAACAGGCATGGATTGCATTTGAGAGCTTGGGGTCCTAAATGCTTTAGTTACATCTATGTAGACTTATTTAGAAGGAAAGCAAAAGGAAACAATAAAAGGCAGAGGGAGAGGGCTTTTTACAAACCTACGCTAATAAATATGAAGTCTGTCAATGGACTTTCTGCACATGCTTTAGAGTTTTTACACAGGCTGAATACACCTTCGCCGTATATTTGTCCAGCAACAATGTCATCTGTTATGAATAAATGATGGGTGGGAACAGAAAAATGCAATGGTGGGAATATGCTACAACAGTGGAATAAACAGGCTGTGTAGTAACTGTGTGGTGAGAGGGAGACTGTGTGTGAGGTAGAAACCGCATTTCTACCAGATGGCATGGGCAGCTGTCCTGGAAGAGAAGGGATATGATGGGGCCCAGCTGTAATTCTTACTCTCCCAAGCATCACTCTAATCCCAGAACCATGTAAGAGAGAGTTTTAGGAAAACTAAAATTCAGGTCATCTTCTTCCTTTCTTATCCATCCTGCAGGGTGAAATTTGGAGAGAAGATCCAGTCAGAAACTTCAGCTACAAGGGCAGCTCCAGATGTAGCCTAAGGAGGGTTCTTTGAGCATTTGGAGAACTTCCTACCTAGGGGAGATTTGGACCCGTAATTACGATGCACTGACTCACCTCCATCTAAGCCACAGCTCCCTCTCTTACTACCTTCCCCCCTTTCATTAATCCCTCTTGCTTTCAATGTTCCCCTTTGTGTTATCTTTCCTTCTATTTTGTGTTTTCCTACAAAGTATCACCCTTTTCCCTGACGTTACCGCCAGCTTGATGTCTGCTGCCACTCCAGGGGTCATGTTTGTGGTGTTAAACCCATTCAGGAATCTATCTATCATCTTACCTGTTTAGAGTAGATGCTTTTTGCAGCAAGCTGCAGCTGTGATTCTTCCAGGGCTACCTTCTGTGTGGACACTGATGTATAGTCATTCTCTGTTGCTAACACATAAATAAATAAGGAATCAATAAACAAGAAATCAATCTTTTTTTCAGTTCCAGAGTCCCCTTGTGTGTCTTATTTTACGGCTAGTGAAGTTAGGTGTGATTAAATAAGATAATTTTCCAAGCAAGTTTCTTAATGTGGAAGTTCACTTTCCACAGTTTCCCTTCTCTTAATAAATTTGTTTTTGCAGGTTTTGAGAGTTAGTGCTAAAAGTTACCATTTAGTTCAGAATCTCTTACTGTTTGGGAAGAAGGAGTATATTTGAATATAGGCAAATGAACCGTAAATATTTTTTAACCACGGAAACCTTGGTTTGATGATGACTTCACTGCAACAGAAAAGTCTAGTGATCTTCTCAGTTTTTAAGGGAGGGATATATTAACTAAAAGATTCAGGCAATGCTCTTGGGTTTTACAAAGCTCACTGGCTGAGACCTCTCTCACACAGTGCCTCTGTTGCCAAAGAAAAAGCAGTATAGTGGTACACTGCTAAAATAGCATATAATGATAGTGCCTGGTGTATTTGATACTATCACTTCGATTCAATACATTAATATATTTGAGATTAGAACTAGAAATTAAAATGGATAAAATGGACAGTTCTGGGCATTCTACCAGACCCCAACAAATAGTGCATTTTTGTTTTCCAAGTAAAGGCCAGACCCCCAACTCAACATAGGTGGAGAATGTTTGGAAGAGAGGTGCTCTTATGCATTTTAGGAATCAGAGATGCCTGAAGCCTGCTCTGTTGTGGGTGCCTGCAGCACTGCCCTACCCTAGGTACAAACCTGCAGTTTTCTGAGAAGTAGGGACTTTCAGAGACCTCCTGGCATTTTACAGTCTCTACCCAGACCTGGGCAAAGATGCAGAACATGGTATAAGTGTTCCACTTCTAGAGTATGAGATGCTTAAGAAGTGAGTGCTTAATGCAGCTTCAGCAATGCAGTACCTGCAAGTATGATGTATTATGTACTTTTTTGTGGGCACTTCACAAAAGTTGCTAAGCACACAGTAGGAACAGTGGATGCACTAAGATTGTATCTAATTATGGCAAAACTTTAATGAATCTGCAGTTGTCAACAACCAGGACACTAAATATTAATTACTCTAAGGCATTTGATTTGAAAACAAAATTAGCCAAAGTCAACCAAAACCACCTCTTGCCTTGTAGCAAGAGGAACTGGAGGTGATGTGCACTCATTCAGGGTTTCTTTCTTCCCTTTTCTGCTTTACTAAAACTTTCCTCATGAAAATCTCCAGCATCTTTCTCTTAGTGGACCTCTGCTCAACCACATCATGCTTGTCCTTCCTGCTTTCTTAATCCCTCTGAACCAGAGGCTCCCCTTTTGTTGTTCCCCTTGCTTGTGTGTGTTCTCCTCCTATTAATCTGCTGACCCAGTTGCTGTCCTTCAGAAGTAGTCCCTTGTTTCCATTGTCCTGTTCTGTCATTCTCTCTCTTATGGCTCTTTTATTCTTATTCTTAGTTATATATATTCTTATCCTTAGCAATATGAAATCGTCATATGTCACTACATCACTGCTTAGTGATATTATTGTATTTCTTGTTTGCATTGTGGTACACTTGAACCACAATTGTACTTGGTGCATTGATCACAGGTCTCGAAACATTAATATAGGCCCTGTTCAAATATCCCAAGATAGACCCCAAGGTGATTCCTACTCCAAGGAATGTAAAAGTGGAAGAGGCAACACAAGAAGTTAAGAGAGATGGAAGGAAGGAAGGAAGGAAGGAAGGAAGGAAGGAAGGAAGGAAGGAGAGCACAAGAACTGTAGTGCCACGTTGCTTTATTCGCTTATCATTCTCTTCACATTGAAGGATTGCTAGCATCTTAAAAAACTGGAATCTGAGTTCCTTAATTTTGCCACATATCTTCTTGTTTTTAGAGTCTCACAAATTCTGAAAATCCCAAGCTACAGCAACAAAATTTAACACACTAGTTTCTTCCAAAAGCCAAGCTGTGACCAGATTGTCCCTATATAGCATTTGTGGCCAAATTCTTCTGCTTCCAGCATGTTAAACCTAAAGGTAATGTAATTCATATAATTAATTTTAGTTGCATACTCCAACCATCACCTGGGAAATAAACATAGTATCTCTCAAATCTCACATATTTTTACTTAAAATAATTTTCCCTGTAGAAACATGTCCACTTTCAGGGTGTGAATTGTTCCTAACACCTAAAAACCAATGAGAAAAATACTGAAAATTATGCCACAGCTGCAGCTGAGAAATTTGCGTTTCATACACGTGGACATGGCAGATTGGAATTCCAGAGATTTCTGAAAACAAAATTCGAGGTTGGAATGACAGACAGTTTGTGCATTAATGCAAACAACATGGGCTAAACTGAGTGGCATGTCTGCTTTTTTTGATTACACTGGAATTTCAGCAACTGTGGGATACATTCTTGATTTTGCTTTGGGAAAAGAGAGTTATCTTCTTCTTTTAATTAGCAGTGACAGCATGCAGAAACCACTGAAGAGATTTACTCTGTGCCAAAAATCTTCATAGGGCATGTGGGGTCTGCTCTTTGAGAAATTTGAACAGAAATGGATAGCATTAATGGCAAAGTCTGCTAAGGGAACAAGACTATAGATTCATGAGATGGTGGCTACAGCTGCAAAACCAGCATGGGAAGTTCCCACCCCTCATGTACTGCCTTTGGTCATTAATTCCTCTCCTGTGCTATCTCAGTTGTGGAGTTACAACTGGTCATGCTGTTAAGCTGTCAAATAGCTCACTGAAACTACCACAAATAGCTTTTCAGAAAAGATAAAGTGTTTTTATTCTCCACTCTGATTACATCAGTGGTCTTGGAGGTGCAGAGAAATGAATGCAGGGGACATTCAAGCTGGTTTTCCTGTCATGGCCAGTGCCCTATCTGACTAAGATATGAAAAGTCCACCAAGCAACATACAGAAATTTCTTAGGTACCACAGAATGCATTCTTTGTGCAGAGACATCCTTGACTGAAATGACTTCTCAAAATTTAGATTGTGCCAAAACCCAACTATCACTTAGAGAAAAGTCTTCCAGTGTCTTTGTGAAACCCAGCCTGGTAGGTATGCTCGGAGCAAACCTGAGAGAGATTGTTGAATCCAACAAGAAGTTAGAAGTTAGACCATTTTGTTGTTGGTTTTTGTTTGGGATTGGTTGCGGGGCTTTTTTTGGCAACTATGAAGTTGGAAGACTTAGACTTATGCTTTTCAGTTTGATGGGATTCAAGATTACCTACCCTGCTTTCCAGGGTGTCACTTAAAAGCTTTATCCAACCAGAAAGACTGAGTTGGAACTACTCTTGCTCTTCAGTAAACCATTTTAAGGGGAATGGTCTTAGGGAAGGGGTCTTAGATCTCAGTAAGCACAAGTACTACTGAGCAGATCACTCACCTTCTCGGGGAGAAGAGGTCCCGCTTCTGCATCTTTATTTTAAAAATGTACAGTTAGCTCCTGGATGCTAAATAGAAACCAATATCTGCTCCACATCTAGGTTAATGTCCTCACTGCCTGCCTCAAATAACTGGGAGGGGCCACATTTCTACCTCTGTAGGTCCTCATGCTAGGCTGAGTTGGGGAATTTAGTAATGTCCCAGGAACAAATATAAATCTGCTATTATATAAGATGCATATTATAAGCTACAGTAATAGAATAATTAGACTTCTGTATGTCTAATAATTTCTTCTATCTAAGCTAAGCAGCTTAGATATTTCAGTTTGATAAAAGGGATTCTTTGGCAAACTTATCTGTTGGAATTCCTATGTTAGCTATTTTTTACAAAAAATTTACTTCTGCATATAGTTTTGAAAGACCTGAGAAGGCTTTCGGCTTGGCATTTTTTCCTCTACCATACTGTTTGCAAAGATAGTTTGAAGTACATTTTAAAATGTAATTATTTAAATGTCGTTCAACAGTGTAAGCAGTGTGCCTGGATACCTGTGGCTATGTCGTCGCACAGCTATCGAAGGGGGAAACAAAGAAACCATGGTAACAATGTTACTCAGAAATAACACAGATTGGAATAATCATTTTAAGATGGAAGAATATTGTAGATAGGCTAGTATACTCTCTGCCAGCAGGCAGCTTTACCCGAATCTGTGCAGATATGTGTGGTTACTATCTTTATGACTATCAAAACTCTTTGACAAGAGGCACTAAAAAAGAGAGGCAGTAAAAAAAGAAAAGAAAAATTCTAGTATTTTATTAATTACAGTAAGAATAATGTCCTCGTATTTGCCTCACTTAGTCCTTATTAAAAAGTTCATTTTTAGATACTTGGAAATAAATTTCAAAATCACTCTTCTGATAGAAAGGCAGTACAACTAGACTGGATATTTTTTTCAGACTTTGGCATTTTAAAGCAATATTTGAAGCCTAAACTAATGATTTTAGAGAGCTGGTTTTGGTAGAATATGTTAAGAAATTATTTAAAGAGGTTAGTAAATGCAAGAAAACTGAATACTGTTAATCAAACTGATGCCCCACTCCTTCAATCCATTTAGCAAGAATGGCACTTCTAGCTGACAGGAGAGGAAATGGTACTTGGTGGTATAAGTTTTTTCTTTTCCTCATTTTCTCTCCTCTGTTTTTCACAGTTCCTGTACACTCCCCAGCATCACTGTTCAGAAGCATTTTAATGGGATTTTAAAAACAGAATAAAGACCTCTGACACTGAAATGCAACATTCTTCATGTGACAAATGAAGCACACCTCTAGCAATGGTTTTCACACTGGTGTGTGTGAAAGAGGGCAGTAGATGTGATTCCTCTTACGCCTCTGAAGAAATGAGGCAAGAGAGGAAAAGACTGCATTTTCAGAGGGCATTATTTATGCTTTATTTAAACATTATTATTTATGATTTATTTAAGTCTTGTGAAGTCAGCTGGTAGCAATAAGAGCTTAGCACCTTGGAAATTCTTGTCTTTGAGTATCTAACAACTATGCACATTTAACACAGTCTTTCAGTATGAGGCTGTGAGGTTTAGTATAATGCAACAGAGGACTTCCGGTGCCTTTAGAGGACACAATTCTCCACTAGCAACTCTCCCCATTTCTTCACACCTTTTGGAGAGTGGTATTCCGCCACACTGCAGCTGCTTCATCTTCTCCTCCTCCTCCTCCTCCTCATGTCACAGCAACAGGTTCCTGGATTGGCTCAAGGATCAGCAGCCTGTTTCTGTGCCAGTGATTTGCTTCCTTTCACCACCAATATCCCTTCTTACTTAGACCAAGGGCTTTAATATAGTGAATCCAAATTCAGGCCTAAGAAGAATAAATTTTGCCAGTTTGAGATCAAGTAAATAGCAATTCCTCAGTTATCAGTTTCTGCCTTTATACCAAGGGTTTTTTTCTTCTTATTCTCTTTGATGTTTTGGCCTTACCTTTATTTTTCAATGGTTTTCCATCAAAAATCTCCTTCCTTTTGAGAACTTGCAGATCAGCAACTGTATATAAGCAAATAGATGAGAGGGAGTTCCTAAAAACAGCAGCAGACACCTCCCTCTTTGTCTTCAGTATAAAAACCACCGCAAACGCAGCTGTCTGATGATAGTGCAGCATCTGAACCACAGTACTATTAGCTTTTCTAAGAGGTGAAATGCTGTACAAGTAGTGAGAACAGTACATTTTCCATTTGGCTTTGGACAATACAGGTTTTACAACAAACTCCTACCTATGCTGCTGTCTTTACTGGACTTTCTGTCTTCACGTCTACTGACTGGCTTGAGATCTGACTACTAATATGCAGGAATCAGCTGAAAGTTTCATTCGAAACAAACTTTTTGTCTAAAGATATCATGTTACTCCTTAGAGAGTGCTTTCCCATATGCTCTTCAAATTACAGCTGCTCAGACAATTCTCTTACATCCAAGTCATTCAAAACAATGAATATTGTACTCATGCTAGTGAGGCACAAAATGCCTTTCTATTTCATCAGGAAATATTTTAAATCAATAAGCAGACAGGCAGTACATGCATAATTAAGGCTGCCAATTTGTCCTCAGTTCACATATTTTTTAAGCAAAATACTATGTTGTTTTTCTGAAAGAAAAAGAAAAGGTTGTGCAATTAGATGTGAAGCCTGAGGTAGCCGCAAAGGAAACCGAAGTTGACTTTTCTGGAACAGCGGGTAGGGGGTTTATACAGTGGTTGTCACTGCTGCTGGCATTCCCCTCCTCCCACAGACTCAGAAATGCCCTTGGCCCTACTCTGAAAGAAGCACTTTTGCTGTGACAAAGGTTTTTTAATAACTTTTGTTTTATTTTGTTTTTATTTTTCCACAAGAATGCAACTGCAGTCTTCAGTCTCCTTTTGAGCAGCAAACTCAGTCTCTCAGGTTTGGATAGTAGTGCTATTATCTTGACTCCTGTCTTGATAAGGAAGAAATTTAACCTCTGATCATTATACTCGAAATATAGCACAAACCCAAGAACTGTTTCACTACGTTAACTGCTGTCAATGCTCCTCCTTACTGGACATAAGGGAAAAAATGGGCCTTAAGGGGCAATATTCATTTGAAGTCTACTCAGCTTCAAGAAGTCAAGGGAATTTTCAGTCCTCTTCCATTTTTGTTAGCTTTTCAATTTTTAATTTCTTGTTTCTCTTTTCCTATAGTTGAAAAATGAAATTATCCCATAGCAACAAAAAACAATGGAAAGCTGTCTGTGTATGCATGGGAAAAGGTGAAATGATAAAAATTTGTGTTTAGTGACAGAGAACTCCGAATCACTAATCAGTATCAAAAGTGTATGGCACAAATGACGAAATAGCTCACTTCCTATGGCACCAGGCCTAAAAAAGACAAAACAGAGCAGACCACTACACCCATAGAGAGGCCCAGGTCCCCTGCTGATATCCGCATGCACGAAACAACCCCCCACTGGAAAAGAGGACAATGGAACATCCCCATTCTTCTGGCTAAAATTTAAATTCTTTTTTTTCTTATTGTAGAATTTTCTGAATGCAGTTATATTTATGTTTATACTATCTCATGTGTAAATTGCATTATTCTGCTAAATATTTAAGCAACTGTCATACTACTGGTTGTATTTTGTGACTCTTGATAGTAGAGAGGAGTAAAACTGCCTTTCATTTGCCTTCTGTTAATATTTCCAATTTTTTAACTCTACTTTTAGCTTGTCAGCTGTTTGTTCTCTAATTAGTTTTAAGAGAGCATACAGAATGCTAATATAATTTTAGTTAGGAACCCCAAACGTTGTTTAGTAAACTCACTTTCCTTTTGTGTCTATTTACAAATGATGTTCATGCAGGTTCAGCAGGATTAGCAGCAAAACCTTTCCAAAGGAAGTTTATAGAGACAGCATGTTTGCAGTGCTAAAGGTGTTAAGCCAGGTATCTTACTGTCTTATCAGCAGAATTTATCTAGGCATATCATGTATTTCATGAAATCATGAATGGTTTGCAGCCTTCCATCTGTCTTTTCACATTTTAATTTTTTGGATGGCCTATGGAAGTAGGCTATCATTCCAAAATAGCTGTAAAAAAGCAGCTGGCACCTAATAAAAATGAATACAAAAACTTCCAAATTGCCTGTTTCTAATTGCCCAGAAAGTGTGAATTAGGCTCTAATCCTTTGGGTACTTAGCTTGCACTTTACTGCATGTGTGAAGGGACCCCAGAGAGCACGGGATGGTGGACCAGAGCCCTGGCTGTGCCTGGTGCCATCGTGGCTGTGGGTACAGCAGCTTCACTTCATCCACCTTCTGCAGGTGCGGCATGACATCCCCAGGCATCCCCAGGCAACCCCAGGCAGCCCACCTTGCTCTCCCTGCAGGTGAACGCACCCCCTGCGTGTGCTGCTGAGGGGTCCCCTGGCACGGGGCATCGGCACCGCTCCCAGGATCAGCCCACGAGCTGAGTGCCGGACAGGACTTCTTCATCCACAGCCAGGAAATCAAGTTTTTTGGGACACCTCTGGCTCTTACCTTTTCAACTTTCAGCATTTTACCATGACTTGGAAGGAAACTGGCGAAAAAAATTGTGACTGGCCAAATTTAAATGTCAAAAATAAAATGCCTCTAGGAGTAAGATATACCTTGACAGTTCATATCCGTACTAGCAGTACACAGCTGGAATATTTATATGTTAAAGATCTGGATGTAAATTCAATTCTTCATTCAGAAAACCTTTTTAAAACCAGCAGTGATGTGCCTACAGTAGTCTGAAGAAAAAATCACTAGCTCTTAGGTAAAATAAAGAGAAATAATCTATTCAATGGTCTACTCAGCTGTTAGGAAACCATGAGGAAAATACCGAAATTATCAAACAGGATTCCATTGTGTGAAATAGTCCAGACTTACACAGAACTAACAACAGCACAAACACAGGATAGAGGGCAAATGGCTTGGTACTAATTCTGCAGAAAATAAACTTGGCATGAGTCAGCTATGTCATGCTATAGGAGAAAAGGTAAAAAAAAAAAGAAAAAAGTCTACGAAATACTACCTGTGAGGTATACAAAATGATTTTTATAACCTACAGATATAGTCAGCATTGGGAAAACATCAGCTGGAGTCCAGTTTTGAGCACTGCATTTTACTAATGGTGTGGACTCGTGGAAGAATCCAGAAGACAATGCTGGGAAAGATCAGAAGACAAGAAATCATGGTCTGTGAAGAAGCACTGACAGAACTGGGGGCTAGAAAATAAAGTTCTGCACAGAGAAAGACCTACAAACTACTAAGATTACCAAATGGACTACCTTGTCTCCTTTTCAGCTGTGGTGGAAGAGGAAGTGATGGGCTTTGCTGCAGCAAGAGAGCTTCGGGGTAGACTGTGGGAAAAAATCCTTTCCAACTGCCTAGGAAAGGTCACCTCAGTGCTGCTGGATTCAGCTGCCTGGAGAGCTGTAGGAACTCCTTCACTGAGTGCCCTGGGCTGAGCGAGGGTGTCTGGGGTGGGATGTGGCTAGAGGTCCCCTTGTCCTCCAGCTCCAGGTGGGAATAGGTGGCTTTGCATCCCTCCCAGCTGTCGGTTTCTTCATAAAAGAAGAAACTGTGCACAAAAGACATGGATGGTTCATAAGTGATGATGCTTGTTTGTTCAGGAAATAACATCAAAGAGTCAAGTATAAAGAAGATTTTCCTACTTTTTTTTTTTTCATAATTGGGAGTTCTGGGATATGTTTCGATGTCTTGAACAGACAGGTTTTATGAGGTTGTTACAGGCCCCATAACTTCTTGGCCCCTTCTCATTATTTACTGTTGGCTATTGCGCTCAAGAAGCAGACTTCAAGAGTTTGGTCCAGCAGGTTTTTTTAGTAATGAACAAAACAGTACTGAGTTAAGAGTTCAGACAATATATCTAATAATAGATGGTTTACATTTTAGCTATATCTTTTATTGGAGAAGAAAATTATTCCCTGCTAACTATTTCAATTCCATATTACATCCACACTTCTTGGATGTATCTACAAGGTGTATCAAGAGATATGAACATGCATGTCAAGACCAGTATGTTACCTAATATTTACAGTTAGTGGGTTGACTAATATTTATGACCATCTTATAAAGTATAATTTTAACCCAGAATAACGCAAGCAATAATTTATCTGTAAGATCCTAGAGATTGCTTGTCTTCATGAATCATATCCAAAATCTCAAACAGCTTTAAGCATATTTAGAAAATGTAAAGCTGTTCATAAAAAAAGAGTCAGCACCTGTCTATAGAAATCCCTATATGAAAACGTGTGAGTTGGAAATTTCACACACCTACTGTAAACAAAAACTATTTAAACTGGATGGAGTTCTGAGTTATCACTACATTTGGGTGTATGAGGGCAAAATATTTTCAAATATTCAAACAAGTAACTAATTTTCCTTTTGGTTTCTGAATTTGTTTTTACTGAACTTATGTACATATGGAAGTTGGTTGAAATGAATATCTGAATGTTACCTCCAATAATTTCTTAGCCTTTTGCTCAGCAGAAATTACAACAAACGTCAATATATTTTAAAATCACTGACAGTGAACAATTCAAAGACAGAAATAATCCATTTCTGAAAGACAGGTTATTTGCCAAGAATGTTACTTGAGTTTAGTAATTTTTGTTGTTTTCTAGTTGCTGCTCTCATCAACATCCCTGTACTTCCATGGGTGTTGCTAACTGTAAACTAGTAGCATATTTCAAAAAGATCACATAGATGGAACATAAAAATCAGTCTTTCAAAAGTCACTTGAATACATATCGTTTTAATAATACAATTTATAGCATAGCTCTGAGAGACCTGAAATGACAGCTAAGCCTTATTTTCTTGTTACTGGATAAATACCTGTTAAGAAACACTTCTGGTCAAAGAATCAAAAGCTTGATAACTTCAAACTTTTTGTTGTTTCAACATTTCAGATGGCAGAAGTATGTTTTCTGGCATATAAACATATTCTACTTGATATTTAGAAGTACTCTTAGTACATTAAAAAGCTATAAGTAATATTATTAAGAAAGAGGAATGCTGCCAAGGAGCGTGTGCATTCTGTCTGGCTAATACACTGAACGTTAATTCACTAGCAGTGCCTGGTGCTCTGCCTACTTTAATACTCTGCATGTATGCTAATAAAATAAAACTCAGCAGCAACTAATGAACAGCAGTATATTACATGCTATTTCCCAAATATTCCCTACACGAAGAATGTGAGACCAATCCCATGCCAAGGAAAGATAAATTATTAGATACTGGAGCTGGGAAAAGCTAAATGGTTTCTTACCATTAGGGGGGAAAAACGCAGTCTGGACAAAGTCTGTATTAGTGAAATTAGTGGTTCTTCTAAATGTGTTCTGCAAAAGTAAAATACAAAGCGTTATTAAAGTGTATGTGAGCCAACACTTTTTCAGTACGTGAAATATCTCATTACTCTTCCCGTAATGTTTTATTCATACATGATTTCACAGTAGCTTAAGTTTTCTAATACAGTTCCCAAATTACGTACTTGTATCCAGATATTTGGTCTCATTTTAGAAGTGCTGAATTCCCACATCTCCCACTGAGCAAACACAGCTGAGCTGATGCAAAAAATTGACCTATTTATTTATGGTCATATCCAACCTACACTGAAATTAAGGAAAAAAATAATTCCCTTGAGTGCAGTAAGATGAAGGAGTTTGCTAATTCCTTTAACTTTCAGCACCCACTCAAACAAAAGTTTGTCAAAAGAATCTTTAAAATGCAAAAATCAGAATTTGGTAAAAAAGTTTGGTTTTAGAGGAAAATGTTTATTTCTGATCGTTGACGCTTATTTTGGAAAATGTGTTTCTACATCTTTTCTACCGTAATGGTTGTTGATAAAGAACAGTGGCAAAAAAAAAATCTCTGTGTTACAATATTTCTTATTCAGAATATCACATGGAATTTTCCTTCCAAACTATTTGGGAGAAAAAAAAAATCTCATTTTTCGGTATTCTACCATAAGGCAAAAGACGCGTATCTGGAGAATAATGAAAATACCCTTGAGTAAATGCACTATACTAATACTATTCAAACAATTTTCGTACCTCAGCCCATTAATGCAGGAAGTTTTCTCACGGCCTCTCATATAATCTATTTATACTGTGTCTGTCTGAACAATATGTGACTGAGAATGGTATTTATTTTACTTTTACATCATACTGGGAAGCGTTCATTGCCCTCTGTTAAACAAGCATTTAGAACTTCCTGTTTCTTGTGAAGAAAAAAAAAAGTTTTAAATTATGTGCCAAGCTGAATGAATTTGGAGGAAAAAAACCTCACTTATTGAATAACTTGCTCCAAAGACCAGCATTATTTGTTAAATAAAGGAAATAAAAAATTGTTAAATAAAAGAAATAAATATTTGAATAAAAAACCTCATGGAAAAAAACCCCACATAGTGCATATCTAGTAAACAGATTTGCCTGCTACTTTATGAATGCCCATGAGCCTTGTGCTTCCCTCAGGGCCCATCCTGGATAAGCTATACAAGCTTTCCAACATGCCTGTGATAGCCTTTACTCTTCTGCTCTTATCATACTCTGTGTAACCCCAGAACTGCACCAGGGCAGCCCAGTTGAAATATTCAGTTAAAGCCCTGTCGGGCAGCAGTCAGTGAGCAGCCAGATTACTTTCAGTGGCCTCTGTGCGACATATAAGCTTGAAAGGAGTTTAGTGCTTAATGGTATTTTTCCAGTGTTTAATCCACTTTACCTGTCATTTAGAAATTTTAAAAAAGCCCACTTTTTAAATATAGAAACTTTGAACATAGAATTTGCCTTGTAACAGTACAGGTTCCTTTTTCTAGAAGCGACTGAAGAAAATTCTCAGCATGAGAGAAAGTATAGTGAGAGAAAGTGAGTGAAAGAAGTATAACCCTGTGGGAGTGTTCAAGCATACATATTTCTGAAGTCTCGTTGGTGAATAATGGGAAAAGATGTCAGAAAAATGTATGTGCTAGGGGAGGAAAACTTTAAGTGATTCAGTCTGGCGAGCAATAGGCGTAGCTTGAATTTTAATCTTTCTCCATCTAGCCCTCTCCTTCCCCCATTTTCTGTCTTATGTTTCTGATTTTCCCTTGTATTATATTTAATATTTTTATTCATTCACAACCAATCTTATATGAGTGACTTTTTTTTTTCACAAGAGATGCTCATTCCCAGATACCACTCATTATTTATAGCACTATGTAGTAGAGCATAAACTTTTCAGATATTCAAGCAATACACATTTTTTGCATACTGGAATGTCTTACATAGTGGCATTTAATACAAAATATAGTGAATGCAACTACTTTGCCTTTTCCATATCCACCCTCCAAGAATGGCTTTCACAAGAAAATATCTGGATTGCAACCAGTCTGTTCAGTGCCAGAAAAAACTCTGCTGTTCTATACGACTCTACAGTCCTGTTGAATTGCAATTTTAAAGTTGCCTTGCTATTCTTTCATGTCTACAAATCACATCATTGTGTGTCCCAGTGTTAATATGTTCCCTCAGTAACTGGTTCATGTGAAATGGGTTGCTACAAAATTTGCATCCACAATTTTATTGTACCAGTGAAGAGGAAAACCCAGGTTCAATGGCATTGCAAATTTACTCTGTAATTTCTTACTTCAGACACATTAAAAGATAGGAATATTTTGTTTGGACCAGATTAAACAGACCACAAGATTTCTCTGAAATAATATGTACTTCCCATGAAATATTTACAAATGATCTCTGCAGGAGTAAAAAGAACTTGATCATTCAAATTTAAATGACAGCTGTAAACCCAGTTATAGTAGGTTGAACATAGCTTTACATTAAACTTTAATCTGCAATATTTACACCAGACAAACTGAAGAAATCCAAGTCTGGAATCCTTCAAAGAAAACAGTATTTTTTGTGCATGACTTTTGTTTGCACAGTCTCAGAAAGATCTGCCACTCCAGACATTTGAAGTAGATGTCCAGTTTCATTCATTCTCTGTTAAATGCAGACAGTGTTCAGAAATAACACCCAGATTATACATATATTTTTATTGCTGATCTCTTACTGTGCCTCCAAGACACCATGGAGTTTGGCTCCAATCTGATCAGAGCTGCGTTTGCTGGGTTCTGCTTGCATTAACTGATGTGCCCACACAATCAGTACAGAAAAACAGAAAAAAGCAACCAAAATAAAATGTTACTACCCCTAGTTTCAGGATAGTTTTCAGAGCTTTGGCACTGATATTCACCATCAACCCTGAAGAGGGTATTTAGACATTAGCCTTTCAATGGCTGAGCTCACGTTTGTTGATTCAGCCAATCCTGTAGTCTACAGAAAAGCCAGGAATTCAGGATGGTCACTTTTTACACTATTTTAATTAGAAGATGATGTGTCCAATCTTCCTTCTCATTTCAGAATATGTAGTCACCTTTTTGATTTGTGAACTATTTTGTTGGATTCTGAAATAGGAAAATTATCCCCTGGATGTAGATCTTGTTTCATTACTGTAAGTAAGGTAGACAAAGACTGTGAGGGAAGGCCAGACGTTCAAATAATCCACCTCAGAATTCTTTAAAATGTGATTATAATGCCACCAAGATGTAGAAATCCTTTGGAAGCTCAAGAATACTTTTCATAGAAAGTCAGTGTCATCATGGTTACACAAAAGGGGAAACCAAGCTACAAGATGTCGTAAAGTCATCTAAGATAATTTGTAATTTTCACATGGTAGGTGGCACGGTGCCATTGTATTGGATATGAAGGTGAAGGTTTGCTCTTTTTAATCTATTTTGAAGACATGTAAAAGAACGTAACACAAGGACAAAGATTTTTTCAAAAAAGGCCTGTTCATCCAAAACCGGGTTTTACTTTCAATATTGAAGGCTAAAAATAAGAAGCGATTTAATCACTTTGAAGGAAGAGGTAACTAGACCAAGGGTCAATCCTTTTGAAAATTATTTATTGACACTAAAGATTTCCACAGAGACAAAAGCACAAGGCTTTCTAGTGTAGCAGACAAGACACAAAGGATGATTGCTCAACTCTTCTAGGCTCTGATGAAACTCATATACAGTGTTAGGTGCTCCATTTTAAGATTAAATTAAGAGAATCTGTGCAAGAATAAGTGAATCACCAGAAGACTGGGAAAAAAACGTGTGACAAGAAAAGGTTAGAGGATTAGCAGTTGTTTAGAGAATTCTTAGGAAGGAAATGATGACACGCTTCAAGTATGCAAAAGGTTGCTATGAAGACGACCAGGATGAGTTGTCCCACAAGAAGCAGAATAAAGAGTAATTAGCTTTATTTACAGTAGAGGCTCATGTTTGATATTGGGAAAGCTTTAATTGTCAGTAGAGCTGAATAACAGGATCCAGTGCTGGGGAGTGGAGCCCTCCTGGATCTGTCTGGGCACAGGGAACAGAAACAGCCACAGTGGGAGAATCAGCATCTCTGAGAGGTGTTTTACTTGATGGGACCTCACAGCAGGACAGTTGACTAATTACACTAAAAATTACTGTGATTCCCATACTACACTTTGCATGAGCTTCCAGTGGAATACCACTAATGAGAAAATGTGTGCTGGAGATTCTGCCTCGCAGATGTAGCATGCAGTTTATATACTGTAAAGTGCTGCTGGGTTATCAGCTCAAAAGCATATCAGCATCAAAAGAATGTTTGTCACACTCGTGACAGTTTTTACAGACCTCATGCAACTCATGATATTTGTGTGAAATTAATTGTGTTAGCTTACCTTAGATAGAATACACTACTTTTTTTTTTTTTCTGGAAATCAGTGAACACTGAAGGAAACCACTCCATTATGCTTGGCAACCCTATAAACACTATGTCATATTTACTATGTAATATATAGCTGGTTAATGACTAATGTACAGTTAAATAAAAGAGATGTGGGACTCCAGTTTACAGTCACTCTTATTGAAATATCTTATTAAGTTAAAGAGAAATAAAATAAATGTGCTTTTACAGAAATGACTCAAAACCCAAGAGAACCAAATAATGAATGAGATTCTTTCAACAGAATTTTTGCATGGAACAGGATGTAGAACAGAGCTCTATGGTAAGAATATAATTTTATGTTAATTTTCCATTTGATTGTGTTGGCTGTTTTAAAAATACTATACAAAACCAATTTTCTTTCCTGTCAAATACTTTTGGACTTTTTCATACACATAATTCAGACAATCGGATTTCCTATCTGATGATTCTGGGTCTTTTTCTCTTCAAAGAGCTGGATGATTATAAAGACAAGCAAAAGGATATTTTGTTAAAGTAATTTAATTCTTAAGCTTCTAAATAAAAATACATGTGGCTATAAAGCCATTGCTCATGGTGATAGAGAATATTCTTGTGTCTAGTTACTGCCTGTATTGAGTACACCGTTCACCAAAAGCGAAGAGACTGGAAGAATTAAGAAACTGATGCACATTTTTCCGCACCTTGTGTAATCACGAGTTGGTGGGTCTTGGACTACCTCTTGGACTTCAGAAAAATTCAAAATTTTTCAAAAAAAACCCAAAACAAAGAAATCCAAAATTCAGTAAGCAGTAGATCTAAAACAAAATCAAGCTTTTACACTTAAGATAAGCCTGGGAAGTCTGGGCAAAGGGCACACTGTTGGTCCGAGGCATATGTCCTATCAGTCACTTCTGTTCACCAGCTTTGTACAAACAAAATGAGACTAGGGAAAAAAAAAGAGGATAAGGTCCTCTGGATGTCTAGAAATGTCATATTTAATTAAATCACATTTTGTACTAATGTGTTGTATAATTGCCAGCTGCCCTGACTCAAGAGTTTATAGTCTTAGGAATCATAGGGTCATGACAATATTTTTAATAGTCCCACTTAGCACCCAGCACAAGGCTTATCTCTCCTCAGTATCAAAAGGCAATTCCTTCTCCTTTAGAGTACAAAATGGCAAATCCTTAAGTGCACATCACTTTTTAATTGGGCAAGATGAAAACACATGCTTAAACATTTGTTTTGGTGAAAAATGGGAATATGTAAAAGGCAAAATTCAAATTTTTTTCCGAACAGGCCAAACAATTCTCAGACTGGTAAGGAAACTAATTCAAGCTACAATAAATATTGTACAAACTTTCATTATAAAGCAGTAACTTAATTCTGTTTTTCCTTGATGAAAGATATCTGACATTATTTTTAGAAGCTTCAGACCTGAAATACAAGAACGTGAATTTTCGTCTTCTACAGCCACTGATCTTTTATTATAAACAGAAGGTCATATTATGGTTTCATTTTTTAAAAAAAATAAAATATCCTGAGGTATAATCTTATAAGAGAAGCCTTAAAAAAATAATACTCTCAGACAAGCTGAACCTTCTTTTCAAGATTCAAAGAATACTTTTAAAAACTGCAAAAACCATTTTGCTGTCTCCAGCATATTTGGCAGTTACATTTCATATATTTTGTACTTTTTTAGTGCCACTAATTTTGATTTCTTTTCATCCGAAACACACCATAATAAATTATCAATTCACTATTTGAAAAAGAAACAATATGAAGAAGCTGCTTGCTTTGGAAGATAACACTGAACTGTCTTAATGAACACAAAATCTGAGAGGTTGTGGGGAGTTTTGCAGGAAAGGAGGGGGAATTTAAGTAGATGGTAGGAGCTCCGTAACTCTATACTAAATTCATATAAAATGGCTGGCCAGTAACGTTTGTGGAGAGGAGTCAGAACACACTGAGAAATGAGGCAATGTAAAGTGGTGGCAAGGGGTGAAACAGAGGCCTACCCTTAAAGCCACGTGTTTTCTTGTCATTATAGTTGAATACATGAGCTCATCAGACTGGTCAGGCCATTGAGACTCAACCCAGCAATGCCATCTCCTGCATGTCCTGGTCATGCTTATAACAAAGGGTATAAGAGATCCCAGTGACTTCTCAGGTGACTTCAAGTTTAGCACTTCAAGGCCACGGAACAACAACAAAAAAATATTAAAATAGTCAACCCTAAGTAACCCTAACTTGCTCCTGCAAGACTGCTGTAATCCATAATCCAGAGGTTTATTCTGTTGGAACTGGGGGAATGCAACATCTTTGGGACCCGGACGGAGAAGTAAGGTTGCAAAATGGACTCTCTGTAAACCATATAGGTTTTCATTCTGGATGTGCACTTGAAAAATAGATTATGATTACTAGACAGGCACTTCAGAATAAATAGCAGGTGTCCTTTAAACTAAAATATAACCTAAATTGTATCCATAGTTGGATAGGTGAAAAAAAAAACAATAAAACCACAAAAGTAAGGATTTTGTGAGGCCTGAAAGATTCTGTGAAGTCCTCTAAATTATTAGAATTTTCTTGGATGTATTTTTAAAACTTGTTTTTCTTTCTGCTGTCCTATACTTTGAAAAATATTTATTTATTTTTGTGACTTTATTCCATTGCTCCTTTTGCCAAATGTTTCTCACTTTAAATTAAAACAAAAAAAGGCATTGCAGGCTGTGAATGGGTTACATAGAGTGTCAGATCCTCCTTGGAGAGTTGAATTTTCTAATTCTGACTGAAAGATAGGTAATTCCTCGGGCAAGGCTGATTCAAACACTTTGTAGGAGACACAGTGGAAGACCTTTAGCAACATGACATAAAGACTGTTTCAACCTGTCCAAGTCTCAAGATCCAATTTGCACTGGTTTTGGTTTTATAAATGAAGAACAGTCTCTGAATAGATTTTTGCTTGCAAGCATATGTGTGGCTTCTTCAGATGCAAGCTTTCCATCTTGTTATAAAAAGCTGATACATTCATTTTGAAACATCCTATTTAATTTTCACATGTAAGGCAAAATAAATCCATCCTTAAATTCAGTTGGTAGACTCAAACCAGTCCAATATACTGAGATTTTCAAAAGTGCTTAGTTGGTGTGGGTGCCCGGCTGTTTTCTGTGTCCATCCTCCAGTGCATTATGCAATACCTGATTTTCAAAACCTGCTCTTTGAAAGTCTCTTTGAAAATCCGATCTATCCGAGATATTTTGGAAAACTGTTAATCACTTTTCCAAATCTTGACTTAGATCTTTAAGGGTTTGTGTTCCTGGTGTATTATGATAGATGAAGATGAGTCAAGAAATTCAGTGGCTAAATTTTGGAACGGCATAAATCACAGGATACTGCAATTTCAATAAGATGGTATGATTTATGTTTCCTGGGGGTCTGTCCCAGCATGCTCATAAATTCCTCTATTACATACACAGATCTAAAAAAAAAAAAAAATTAAAAATCCAAAAGTGAGACAAACAAATGCAAACCGAGAATATTCATAACCAAAGTATAGTTTAAATTTTATTCAGCTGCAACACAATGGACATGTGTGTTATCCTCTAAATTAAAATATGCTGGTCTTTCTGGAAGAGAAGGTTGCTCCAGGAACACAGTATGGAACAAAGAAGTCACTGAAAAACATGTTGTAGAGAGGGAAATAAAACAATGAATAATGCAGAAAAAGGATAGCCTTCATTTTTCCTAATTACCAATAGAGTAAACATTCCACTGTAATTCAATAGCTGAAGGAATTGCCATCACATTAAAAGTTTTTACATGTAGAATTAAACTCTGTTTTGTTTAGAAAACCTTACTATGTTTTATCTAGGTTGACTACGGAAAATTACTGTTGAGGAATGTCAGTGCAATTACTTGATCAGAGGAATCCTTTGAAGAGCTTATTTATAAGACTACACATAGAATATGCGTTAAGCAGTAGTTAAAAGAAAGCCTATATCTGGTTAATGGCAAGTTAAATGAATGACTCTTCAAATACTTAATGAAATGCAATGGATATTTTGAAGACTGTTCCCTGGAAAATACTGTAACCTGTAAGTATTTAATGGCTGATGACCCTAATTCCAAGTGATCTTGGAAGTGGAGGAAACCTGATTCTATGCTAGTAGAAAAACATTTTAAAAATATTCAAGACCTTTTTTCCTTTTTTAAAATTCTGATCTATGTGTGTGAAAATAAATTTAAAAGCTTCTTGTTGCCCTTTTTTTTATGAATGTCCATTTCACCATTCTTGAAGAGACTTGTATTTTACTTTTCAATGTCTTCAAATCAGGTAAAATTTGAGTACATTGTATAGTGTTCTCATGATCCCCTTCTCCATCCTGAATGCTAGATATTATCTATGCTATTTGGACTCTGCTCCCATATCATTATTTTTCTTTATTATGTTTTAAAATTTACTTATTTGCAGTGAATTACTTCAAAGGTTCAAGAGTTATGAAAAGCACATCCTTTTCATTTGAACCCCACAGGGCACACCCTGTTTAGACAGGGTTGGTTCACATGTAACTCATCACCATCCACCTTAAGATTCTCAACAGTTCCTCTCTATAGTGAGGTCACACAGTCCAAACAAAACCAGTAAGTTTTGTGATGTCATTGCTTATATCCTCAAAGTCACTGTTTTGTATGTTTAGCTGAAGCTAGAAATTATTTATTTCCTCAGCAGATTGTCAACATACAAAAACGAGCATTTTAATACAGCCACACAGACACAAACCCTACTGTAAACGTCCTTTTTTCCTATTCCACTCCTTTTTCCAGGACTTTCCTCAGTAATACTGTCACTAGCTCCTCCTGAAAACGTTTACTCTTTGTGATGACTAAATTGGAAATCAAGGATGACCTGCCTATTCACATGTTTTTCACAATCTGGGAATAGGCTGTTCAGAGCTGCACAGGATGTGTCTCATTTTGAATGCTGGTTCATAACCCCTGACTAACAGAGGACATGCAAGGAGTATAGTTCCAACATTTGCATGAATTACTGTCATCCTTTTCTAGGGCATTGTGTAATCCAGCTGGGATGATGAGTCTTGTCCAGAGCATGACCTAAGGGCTATCAAAATGAGAATTAAGGTTTGGATTTTTCATCTGAACCTTGAAAATGGTTGGACTCCAACCCAAGATACTGCAAAATATAAAGGCAGGCCAAAATCTGATGAAACAGCTGCTCACTTGAAATTTCATCTCCTCTTAGCTAAACTAATCCTCTCTCGTGACACTCTTTCCTGGGAAGGTCTTTTCCGTAGGGAGTTGTGGCCTCCTGCTACCTTTGGTGAGGGGCATCTGCCAGCACACTCTTTCCTTCATGTAAGAGATTTTCTGGAGGGCAGGAGACTGCTGACACTCGTGCTGAAGCCAGGCAGGAGAAAATGTAATGCTATCATTGACACACAGCAAATGGAGCACCTGAGTACTAATACAGAGGTATATCAGTGTGTATGATAGCAAATGTTTTTGCATATGTTTTCTTCACCATTAATTAAAGGTGAAGAGGTAAAGTCAAAGTGAGGTTCTGGTGTCTTTGGTCCATGATCACTTTTACTTTTCTCTCACTTTGTTTCTAGGATGGTTAGGAGCTAGGAGGACTCATACAAAGTCTACTTTTACCTATTTGATGCATTTTTGAGGGAAAGAGTTAACAGTGGTCTCAAAATGTATGTCTACACTACAAAAGTGTGAGGAATAGTTAGGACAAGCTTCCTTCTCAAGGATGGAAGTTAAGTTCAGAGCAATTCATAGAATCACAGAATCATTTAGGTTAGAGAAGACCCTTTAGATCATCAAGTCCAACTGCTAACCTAACACTGCCAAGTCCACCATTAAACCATGTCCCTCAGCACTATCTTTACAAAAAAAGAACACAGTATTCAAAGTGCGGCTTCACCAGTGCCGAGTGCAGGGGAATGATCACTCCCCTAGTCCTGCTGGCCACACTATTTCTGATACAAGCCAGGATGCTATTGGTCTTTTTGGCCACCTGGGCACACTGCTGGCTCATATTCAGGCGGCTGTCGACCAACACCCCCAGGTCCTTTTCTGCAAGGCAGCTTTTCAGCCACTCTTTCCCAAGCCTGTAATGTTGCATGTGGTTGTTGTCACCCAACTGCAGGACCTGGCACTTAACCTTCTTGAACCGCATGCCATCGGCCTCAGCCCATCGATCCAGCCTGTCCAGATCTCTCTGTAGAGCCTTCCTGCCCTCAAGCAGATCAACACTCCCGCCCAACTTGATGTCATCAGACTTACTGAGGGTGCACTCAATCCCTCTGTCCAGACCATTGATAAAGATATTGAACAGAACTGGCCTCCGTACGGAGCCCTGAGGATCACCACTTTGAAATCATAGTGAGTAGCAAGGCTACATGGATATGTGGTTAGCTCCTACAGCTGCTGGATACACCTGGACAAAATAATTTGATTCAGGAGAGAATAGAAATGCCAGTGGAAAGGAAAGCCAGTGTCCAGCACAGGAACAGATTGGCCTTTCCAAAGAAAAGAGACCAAAGTAAAGGACATGATCACACACTGGATACTTCAGCTGAGGACAATTTTAATTTATTTCCTAGAGTGACCTGTAGATCCCACAGACTCCTTTCAGAAGAGAGCAGGGAGATGACCATGAGGGGTACACAAGGGTACATACTCATGCAGAGTGGGAAAGGGAGAGACTGTTTCTCCAAAGAGAGGGCTCTCTCTTTTGAAGTTTGGTTTCATTTTGTTGAAACAGTTATACAAGAAGTGCTTTTAAAGCCATATGAAAATAATGCTACTGGTAGCACATTTCTAAAATCTGATACATTGGTTCTTTTGATCTGTAGAAATGTCAAGAAGTTCAGGACTATAATTTATGAGGTCACAGAGCACTGAAGGAAACTTTGATACTCAGAATATCCAGAAATTACATTTCTGTCTGTTTAGCTACCCTGTCAGGCTGTGCCTGGGTCAATATTTACCTGGATCAATGTTTACTAAGCTTGGGTCAATATTTACTCACATTTTTAGTAGAGGAACTCCATTGCTATGGTAAATAACAGATTACTACAGGTAAGTGGAAGAAATTATCATATATAGTGTAGAAAGAAGAGGAGAGACGGGCAGTAGTATATTAGAGAACATGGAGGATGCCATGCTAGGGAGCTAGAAAAGCCCAGGCATGAGATATAAAAACAGAGGATGTGAAGAAGGCTCCTGAGAGGCAGCCAAACAGGGGATCTGGTTTCATCCTTTCCTGATGGGGATTGGCACTTACCTAGTTGATTCATGAGGACTTTGAGGCAGATTTGCCTGTCCCTCTTCCTTACCACAACAACCACAATAATGCTAACCAGTCTTTGATCATCAAAGCTGGGAACTATTAGAAGGCAGCCCAAGAAGAATGCCTTTTTCTGTAGTGGAAACTTAGAATGAAGAAGAACCTAAATCTCTGGGCCACCACGTTCTTGCGGGACAGATCCTGTCCTCCTGCTTTGGTTTTGTTCCAGTAACAGTCTGGATTGCAATTAATGCTACCTTTCTCCCCCCTCTCCGCCCCACCCCCCCCTANTTGGCTCCCCATTCTTCTGAGGAGTCTGCAACCTGTGCTGGCAACACTGGGCTCCTGCTGGACGTGCCTCTCCCCCAGCCCAGCCCCACGCTCTAGGAGCTATTCCCCCAGGGTATGTTTGCTCCTTACAGGGCAGCTGCTCATCTCCTTCCTGCAGAGACTTCCACTGGACCCAGGCAGAGAAGTCAACAGCAAGCAGGCTTCCTGTCTCCTCTGCCACGACTGCCCTTTGAAAAGTCCACAAAATAAGCTGCGAGCAAATGAAGCAGATGCTATCCATCAAAATTTAATAAAAAGACTGTTATATAAATAACATTAACATGCAGTTGTCTGTAACTTTCTGGGAATCAGTATTTGGAGCAGCATGTAGCCCTATAAGTTTGTTAAATTGGAGTAATAAAATCATATAGAAACAAAGTTTGTTCTAATCATGAATTTTTTTATATTGACTAAGATGTAGTCAAAGTAGGTCAGACTGAGAAGGGGAGTTTATCGGTGCTAGGCCCTGTGTATGGTCATGGGCCTTAAAATTACATAATGACTTAATATTGTTTATGGGTTGTTTTTTTGAAAAAGTTGTTTATCTTCTTAGTGACATAGCAGGGAGCAAGGAGTGGGGTTAAAGGAATACTTGTATCAGAGAGGATCCTGCATTCCCATAAATGCACACAAATGACTGAAAACAATTAATAGGGTACTGCACCAATATTCAGTGTCATAAATTCTCTCCCCTTCAGTTGCTCAGTCCTCCACATACTCCACTTTGCATTTCAGGAGGGCTTGGATGCCTAACACATACCCCTTCTACCTCTGGGTACCACCAGGCACCATAAGTGTTTTCATAATTCCTAAAGGTGGTAATATCTTTTGCCCTCTGAGCTTCTTGGGGTGGACTTTATTACAGAAAAAGTAGGAAAATTCTCCCTCTACGGGCAGCAGTTCCTCTGCAGGCAGACTGGGAGACCCCAGTCCACCCAGCAGATACCGTGTGCTCCACCTGCTCCCACCTTGATCTACATGTTTTTGTTTGACTCTCCCTAATACCTAAGACAAAAAAGAAGGAGAGGTGGCTGTCCATCCTCTCCTGTGCCTCTAAAGAGATGACTAAACTATTAAATTATAACACCTTTCAACCCCATAACAGATATCAGAACAAATATATTATTATTTCACTGGGAAAGGATATGAATGGGTTTTGTGAAGCAAACTGACAACAAGTTCACCCTGACCTGTTCCTCATCAAAATCTTGCTTTGAAATGTTTTTAAACACCAGATGCAGCTGGTGACCAAGGTTCAAATAACTGACATTACTAAGATGCAGCCAAGATTTCAGCAAGCCTCATGGCGACACTTCTGGACAAAGATAAGGCTTTGTTGTAAGCATGAAAGCTTGGAACACCACTAATCATATGTAAAAAAATGTCACAACAAAAATCATTAGCAGTCTTGAACCCAGTGGAGAGGCAGCGGAAAGAAGTTAGCTGGAGGACTAAGGGTGAATAAATGATCCTTAACTTTTAGAGTGAACTATATAAAGAAGCTGTAATGTAAGATGTCTGATTACACCTTTGTGCTACACTGACCAAAACTAGTAGTGTTATTCTACCATGTTTTCTTCCACCAAAGGAGAGCAATTATAAGAGCTGTTTTAATGTCTCTTCTTGAAATTAAATGAAGAGAATAGCTAAAAATTCAAGAGTTCATTGTATTTCTAAAAATTCAGACTTCTTTTAAACATCATTTCACATTTTACAGGCTTTAATTCCAGATTTGCACCTGGTCTTAGCCTAGGGGCAGAAATAAAAGGATACAAGTCAAAACACAGAGACACAAGCCTCTAGTATTTAGATAGGACAGCTAACAGCACAGGGAAGCTACACATGTTCACAATGTGTTTGGATTACTAAATAAATAGCAATTATTGTATTTGCTCTCCTTTCAGTTTGCTAGACTTTTAAAATTGCACAGAGAAACTGCATTTCAGTGTCCACTGATATTTGCATCAAAACAGAAATTACTAAAATAAAATATAAATCTGAACAATGAATCAGATACATTTTTTCCTTTCATGCTTTAAAAAGTCTCCACTGTCTCTTAAAAAAAATCAAAAAACAACAATAAAAAGCCACCCCCTGAAAAAAAAAAACCAGTTAAAGCTAATTTCCCCTCTGCTTTGCTGTCCTGGTGAGAAAGCAGTAAAAAAAAAGCAAAGTTTATATAAAGCAGTTCTAACCACTAATGTTAGAATTGTTCTACTAATGAAAACATGATTTTCATATATATCAAAAACATGCTGTGTTTGAAGAAATACATAAAACCTCTATTATTAGACAGGATAATAGTATATTACACTATATGCTCCTTGGTTTCACAACGATTATAGCATAAGCAAAGGCAGGTTGCTATCTGTTTAAATAGTTTTACCTAAAGCTACCCCCTTTTTCTGATACTAATCTCCACTTTGACTACGTCCAAGATTAATTTTATATCATTTCCTTGAATTACAAATACTATAAACAAGAGGAACAGCCAAAAATTTTTCTCAGTAATGAGTCAGAAAAAAAAACCATAGCTAAAATCAAGAAAACTTTCCTAAATATATGTTGTAGGGACATAAATAAAGTAAGTAAGATGAATTACAGCTAAGCATCTGTCTTACAGTGTACAAGTAGTTTGGGATTCTAAACATATGAAAAAGAAATAAAGCAAATGAAAAAGAAAAAGGAGGAAAAGAAAGCAAAAGAGCTGATAAAGTTTCTGGCTACAATACAGGAGACATATCATTACCATATGATCTAATGTGGGTGTCAGCCTGGATTGTGTTCATTGAGAGAAACCTTATTTTTTAACTGTGCTATGGAATAGAAGCAGGAGGGTTTTCCACCAAGTGACAGTCACTGAGCTGAACTTACCCCCTCCTCCTTTCCACACCTGCAAAGCCTTTTGCCTGGGTTGAATATTTAGTTTAATTACATCTCAGCTTTGAGAGCTCCTGTTGCAAATCCCTGGATTAAAAGGTACGGTTTTCAGTAATTCTCCTGAACTATGCTGCACTAATAAAACTTCAGGCAAGTCTACGGCAAGAACTAGTTGAATTTTGAAAGAAGCAAGGAAAAAATCCTACTAAATGTCTAGCAATGTTAAGTTTTGTATCCAGCACTTTTGTTTCTTGGGAACATGAGAATGCATTCTCAAGGACTGTGCAGATTTCCTACTGTTTATTTGACTGTTCTGTCTCTTGTTTTGATTTGTATAAGCACTGCTATAGTCCTTTCTTTTTCCTTACTGTAAACTTTTGCAGCAGTATAGTCTCTGTTTGCAATCCAGTGTTTAGAATCGGTGATGGAGTGAGTGTAAAAAATGCGTGAGTTCTTACATTTCTGGTTTAAACTGCACTTTGTGATTTCTTTTTCATTCGGTTTTCTTCATATATGTTCCAGACATTAATGAATATAATTTCAATTTCAGAGAAAAAAATATGTAGTAGTTAGTTAAACGGGCTCAGCATTTGTAATGCCTTTGTAACGTTAGAAAGTGCTATGTTACAGTGTACGAACAAGGGACTCACATTTAAAGACGGTTCCTATGAATGAAATAGTAGAAAAGAAAATTCCTGGAGTTGAAACTGCTGTTAACAGAGTTTGATTCTCTTTAAAACTTCCAACTCCTGTGTTTGCACATCTAGACTTTATTACACAAAATGGGTAAAACATATAATGTAGAGGATATTTTTTGAAACTGCACATATTGTTTAACTCGTCTTTTGTGGCATTTTGAGAGATTTCTAACAGTAGGTGAACTAATATTTAAAACTTAATATTAAGGTAAACTGACAAGAAGACCACCAATACAGTGGTGACGTGAACTGATGAAGCACATTTCCAGTGGTATTTTAAACTGAAATGTAGCCAAGTGTATGGTATAGTTTCCTCTGTTTGTGGAAAAGTCTTCTTCATTGTAAACACATAATTAAAGCAAATTTAAACAGTTATGTCCTGCAGACATAAATATTGTTTCACAGACCTTTAAGAATTCAGATTTTTTTCCCTCTCTGTTTTTTTTTTTGTAAGTGAAATGTAAACATTTCTTACTAGTACAGTTTTGTATATATTTTTTCTCTGTTTATGTTCATTTACACATGCAAACAATAGGAACAGATGTGTGTGCCTGCAGTAATAATACGTATATGAATAAAGATATGCAAACACATATCTATTCCTATTTCCTGATTAATATGTAGCTTGTGTATGCTATTTGCTCTGTTGTGTCCTCAGATTAGATCATTGATATCCTTTGTTGTCCTACAGTTCTCCTTTATACACAGCTTTTACTGATTTCATTATAGTTTTGACAAAACAGAGACCAAAGGAAAAGGCCTACTACAGGGTTTAACTGAGATAAGTGAAATCATCAATATTAATGTGAACAAGAAGTAAAGTGTGAAGACACTTCCAAAGTGCCTTTGCATTGTTTTGGAGTTTTTTTGAGGGGTAGTAATTTAACTCCAGGATAAAATCCTGATTGTATATTCTTGGGATGGACGGTGCTTCAGCAGTGACTCTGAGGAGAGAATACAAGAAGTTTTAAATATTTTAAAATATTTTTAAAATATATGAATATGTAAAAAAGAGCTGGGGAAGCTCTTCACAAAGTACTGATTGACAGTGCAGTGCCAGGGTTGGTGTGCAGCATTCCCAATGATTATCGATGTTAATGTACATTCTGAAAAATAATTTGTACTGGGTAATGTTTTATCGATCATTTTCACAAGGCAGCTTATTATGATGAATGGTGATGATTTAGCAAATTTGTCTGTTTCAGACTATTAATAAATTACATTGTTGTATTACAGTAATTCATACGTAATAATGATTATTTCAAAAATCTTGGTTTAGTTTAAGCCATAGTAAGAACTCACCACCATGTATTAACACCACTTTGCTGTGACATCCTCACTTGCCTGTGTGTACTCTGCACGCATCGTGGGGGTGTTGCTGGGGACGGGACCCAGCCCCAATGTTGGTAGGGGGTCAGGGCAGGAGGATGGCCCACATGGAGACACAGCCTGCCTCTGCTACATGGCATGAGTTTGCGCAGCACTGAGTTGGGCTAACAGGACATGCTAAAATGATCTGACCCTCTAGTTGACATTGGGGTCTGCAAAACCCCTTAGTGTATGCAGTAGGTAATACATCTGCTCCAGGAATAGAAAATGCTTTCAGGTCTAATTAAGAAACCAACTACGTCTCTTAAAGAGGCAACAGAAACAGTGCTTTGCTTCATGTGAAGTCACTTTGAAGTCCTTGGGCCATCTGAAGATCTACCTGTCTTCCTGGTAGGTAGATGATAGAATTGTAAGTTATGATTCTAAAACACTAACATATTTTATAAGGTAACCTTATTATCCCCTCAAGACTGAGCCCTAAAGGTTTCTGCAGAATTGCATTATTAGCCTCTGTAGGTAGAAATTCATAGAGGAAATTGAACCCAGGCACAATATAGATTGTATCTAATTCCAGACCTGTGTTTTTTATTTATTTAGCTCTTTTTTTATACTAACCACTCCTGTTAGAGTACCTGGATGTGGTATTCTAGAGATACAGGCCTCTTTCTAGAGTGTTAGGCGCTTTCACCTAACATCAGCTGCCCATGATAGTCATCTACCTGGTAGGTTCCATATGTCAATGCAGACAGGGAGACAGTCCTCTTCCTCTGCCTCTTCCCAGTTTTTTATCTTCCCATTAGTCTATATGGAGCTGCGAAAAGCTATACCACGCCCCTAACTGACAGATAATTTCTGTTAGGAAAAAACTAACCCCAGCTAGCATCCAGAAAAGGCATTTCAGAAGTTATTGACCTGAGCTGAAGAAGCAAGTGAACATTTTTGCTTTCTTTACAAAGAGTAATATCTGTATTCAGGACTATGCCATCCATTTTAAGAAAAGGCTTCTAAATAAATGACAAGTTTGCCTTTCCATCACTTGGCAACTTGAAGGCAGGTTTCTTCATATTTTTTGTTGTGGGCTGGTTTTAGACACACAAAAGTTTGTGAAAGATAAGCTTCCTTATATAAAATAAATAGTAAAAGAAAATAATTTTCAGAAAATTAGCCGATTTATACGGCCTTACTACAAAACCTGCAAATGGCTGTTTTGTAATTTCTCCTTAGCGCACAACAACACAGGTAGCACAACGTACAGGGTGCTGAAATGCATTTAGGCCTAGGTCCTGAGAACAAGTATTTAAGCAGTTTTCCTTGTTAATATCTATGGCAATACATACTCGTGTAAAGTTGCTCCTGAACATGAAAATCTGCAGAGTGAGGCCCTGAAGTCCCATTAGAAAGTGTGCTGATGATACTACAAGCATCAATTCATATGGATATGCAGTGCAAAGCAGAGGATTTTCAGGGTGCATTGTTTATATCATAAAATCCCCTAGCCAAAAATTTCGAAAGCCAGCTGAGAACATCCAATATAACACAACATCGTATTCCATTTTATTGTGCTGTTTAAACTAGGAAAGAAGTATAGCTCGTTTAAACAACTAAAGATCTTCCCTTCTCTCTCCACCCTGTCACTAGATCCTACTCTTTCTCAGTCAGTTTTACTAGGCTATAATTTAAAACACACAGCAAGCTGGCACTTTAATAAAATATTTCTCAAGACATGAAATACTGCATTACAGTGAGTTTGGGAACCTCAGGTTTGTCCCCAGGAGACAAACTCATTGCTATGAAACAAATGCTAATGAAATCAAATAGACTGTTACGTTGGCAGAAAACAGACACATGGAAAATATGGCTTATTGTTTTGTCTGTTTTGCATAACAAAGTTGACAGCACTGCCTGTTCCTAATAAATATTACTCTAAATATGCAAACAGATGTGTTTACAGTTGCCTTTAAACTGCTCTGTAAAAAAAAAAAAAGCCACTATTGACAAGCAGTTACCAGACTCCTATCACATAACTGTCCTATTTTCACAATTCAGTTTTCATTTATTGAAAGGAACAGTTATGCAATTGGTGGATATGCTGGACCTCCTTCAGCAGGAACTGTGCAACTATGGGAAACTGCTACTTTTGTTGTAAATCTCCTGCTTTGGTCCCTAGGTTCTGCCCAGAGTCGATGAACTAAGCCATGAGGCTGGCCCTTCTCTTCGTCCTACTTCTGCCAGCATGCTTGGCCAAGCCGTTCCACCAGCAGGGCCTCTTTGACTTTATGCTGGAAGATGAAGGGTCAGCTGATATGCCTCCAACGGACGATCCCGTCATATCTGGATTTGGACCAGTGTGCCCCTTCCGCTGCCAGTGCCATCTTCGTGTGGTGCAGTGCTCTGACCTAGGTAAGCCCAAGAATATCTTCATAAGGTATATGCTTACATTCTAGCTACAGGTCTGCAGCTGAGATGGCGAGGCTGCTATGCACTGCTGCTCCGTAACTGTTTTTTTTGTCAAAGAAATGTGCTACAGCTATTGTTAACTAGAACGTAGTATATCAAGTAGGCCGTAAAGCCCTGACAAGATGGACATTTGTTGTGACCACGAAGAATGTTTGATTTTTTAATGTATGTTTTGTGTATGTACATTTCATTTGTTCTTTGAAAAAACACAGATTTCTGTTGCAGAGAAAATAGCTTTTCAAGGCTATTCCTTCAAATGCATATTAAATAAATTCAGTGAGGTCAGATGTGGGGACGGAAACATTTTAAAAGGTTCTAAATTGCATGGTCCAAGCTCCAACACCCTTAATCATACTGTCTAGTACCTCAACATAGAAATCATCCTGTTTCCATTGGAATACATGAGCATGGAATAACCAAGCCTGAATCATATATGCTGGAATCAGTTCTTTGGAGGAAAGGGCTTGGAAACACTCCAAAACAATGAACACATTTTGGAATTCCTTATTAATTATCTTTCTTAGACACTGTTCAAGCTGAAACCATGAGAACCTTTCTCACAAACTCCCCTTACTCCCTCACATCCGAGGGCTTGTCTGCACAGTCAGACCAGCAGGATGTGAAGCCACGCCTGCCATCATTCTCTTTGACTTTCCGATGCAGAAATCTCAAGTAATGAAGCTGACTTCAGTGAGACTGCTTTTGGTTTAAGCCAGTATTATTCAGTCTACATCAGTGTGCAGTGCAGAAAATCAATTAAAATTGGTTTTGCTCACAAGGAAATTAGGCAATTTATTCAGTGGACAGACAAATAACTTGTCTTATGATTTTATAGAAGTTTTTTTTTTTTTAAGACTTCTCTCAGCGGTTTAAATGTATAACTGGGTGTTTCTATTTTCCTATGTTATAACATTGGCTTTGATAATCACTGTAAATCATGGCACAAATTCACCAAATAGGACGTGGGCCTCATTGTGGTGGGTGTTGCATGATTACAGAAAGGAGGGAGAAACATCAGTTACATCCCTAGAAACTTCTGTGAATTTATTAAAGCAAGCCACATAATTACGCAACAGATACATTTGGCAAAGACCCAGTGAATAATGCAAGCCAAGTTGCACAAATGAGCACAGACTAACCTAGCCATGCATTCATAAGTTTTCACAGTACTCTCCCTGTTGAAAGATATTTTCTTTTTTTACCATCTAGGTGCCAGATAGTAGCAAACATGAGGTGGGGAGTGGAAAGAAGGTTGCCCACATGCCATGACTTCAGATTCTTAGATTTTATTGTTGTTACAGTGGCTAATGCTGATGGAATTTAAATTATTTTGGGATCTTGTCCCCCATCTGCTTCAATTCTGCAGAATGTAAGGAGTTTTAACTTGGTAAAAAAGTACTGATATTCACACAGGGACCCTTTGTTGCTGTACTTGCTCCCATGTTCATTCAGTCCTCCTTCACACACACATGGTTTCTAAAGGGTTGCACTACAGTCCACTGCCTACAGATACTTCTGGGTTAATAGAGTCCCATACTGACAAGGAGACTCAGAAATACAGCAATTAAGGCCCTAGGTCTGTGTTTCCTAGAAAATTTCAAGAGAGGTGAAAAGAAAGAGATATATTTTGAGCTTGGTTTAAACCTGCATGCTGCAGATACTGCAATGAAAAGATTGTGCTTTTGAAGTGGCTGAGCTGATAACATCCATCCTCTGGGCATGAAGGAAGAGACATCTCCCTGAGCTTACAATACGCAGCCCTGAAATATAAATAATATTTCCCTGGCAGAGCTCAAGGAAGTAATAAACATTCAGAGTTCCCCAGCCTTGGCATTAAGTTTCATCCATCCTTGTCAGATGTGGCTACAACAGCCCCTGATGAGTCATGGCCCAAGTGGGAGAATCACCAAGGCATGGGTCCGATGGCTGCCCCTGCCAGCAGGGACAGGACAGCTGTGTGTGCTGCCTGCTCGCAGGCAAATCTGCCCTCCACTCTCCTTTCTTCCAACCTTGGATCTGTTTCTTGTGACTCACACTCAGATTTACCTACTGACTGGAGGAAAGCTGGGAGCTGGCCCCAAAAGCTCAAAATGTTGTTGCAAACTGTGGAGGCCCTGCCAGCATGACGGGGCATGCTCCTGAGCTGGGGGATGAAGGGTGCTTCAGGTGCAGTGATCAGTAAGGCAATGTGCCCACGGGAGCCGTGAAACCAGAAATGACAGTTCCACCTCCCTGCAAACCACCGCTCCTGGCCCGCCTCTCCCTTCACCCCTGGGCTTTTCTGTCCCAACCAAATTAGCTACCTCCCTCCCCCAAAATTATCAAATTTAGTCATCTAGTCCCATGGGCACTAATTGAAGAAAAACTGCAGGCAATAACAAGACTCCTCCCAGGGATATATTAAGAGCTTACTAAATTAAGTCCCACAAAGGAAAGTTAAAATCTGGATCAGGTTCCTTCCTTCCATTCACTCTCTGACATGGAAGGAGGGCTCTTTGCAGCCATGTGCCCCTGGGTGCAGACAGCACATCAGAGCAAGGCTGCTGGAGGACCCTAACATGGGCTACTTATGGAGAGGTCTCCTGTTCCTCAGCATGATTCTTTGTGTTCCCAAAGGGGCATTTGTTATTTGTAAACTCTTTCTTCATCAGGAAAAGGCCAACTATCTGACACAGAGTTATGTGAATAAACCACAGGAGAACTGTCACCTCCAGAATCCAGAGATCGGGTTTGCCCCTTGTATCATGAGCACTGGGTAGGAAAAATTTTTTAAAAAACCCATCCAGATTCAATAAAAACAGTGAAAAAAAAAATGCCCAGTGGTCCAATTACACGCTTGTCAGCTGAATTTTTGCATTCCTGTACTTTTAAGCTTCAGTCACATCTTCCCTAAGCACATACCTCTGAATTAATTTATTTTGCCTCCAAGCCAAGAGCTGAGTTAGCAGGAAGGAGAATGCCGTCTTCTCACACCCTGAAGAAGAATTCTCTCTGAGCTGTGGTTACTGACAGATGGAGAGGAGGGCCCCATGTGCCTACCTTATATGAGTTGTATTGCCTTTGTGCAACAGGCTCAAGTATCTCATCAAGGAAGGTCACCACAGTATCTTTATAAAAGCACTGCATTTTCTGAATCTGCCTCCTGTTGCTAAAAGGGAGCCGCAGGTTCACTTTTTAATCATGCCTCAGTATAAGGCATTGCTATGCTATAGTCAGACTTTCCATAGAAATCACAAACATCTTCCTTATTAGCACACACTACAGGTGGGGAGTAGCTGATATAGCTGGTCAGAGGCAGCTCGTCATGTATTAAAATAATAAATGCAGGGAAGATGTGCAGTCAGTTGGCCAGGCAAACATGCCTCGTAAAAGCCCTAGCAAGGATTAACCATTCCATTTAAAGTCTCATCTTCCCAAAGGGAGTCTCTAGAAAAGGTTCCTCCCAGAAATCCCTGGTAGGCAGGAGGATGCATGTGTCATTACTCAGCCCTGCGGTGGATGCAAAATGCTCCTTAGGAACGTTTGGAGGTGGTGGTCAGAACTTTATTTCACCTTCAAATAAGTCTGGCAGCCCCTTATGAAGTAAACAGTGTCTGTGTTCTGCAGGATATAACGACATCGCCTTCCTTGGAGACTTCACAGGACATAGGGGGGGTCTCTCCAGCCCTCTTGCTGTTAGCATCCATGCAGGTTTTGTGGTCTCCAAAAAGTGTGTGAGAGATGGATGTCAGTAATCAAAGTTCAAGCAGTATTAAAGCTTAACTTGGAATTTTACTCACAGCTCAGAAATGCAGGGTTTCTTCAGCTGTAAAGAAAAGAAGGGTATATTAAAGCTCAGCATGGGTGTTGGAGTGTGTGTTTGAAAAGCACTTTGAGATCGGTGGGTGAAAAGCTCACAGATATGTAAAGCATTATTCCAGGGATCTGGTAACATGAGGCAGTTTATCTGAACACATACAGTGTCTAAACTGTATTAACTGATGGCTCTTCAACACCTGAACCATGGTAAAGTGACAACAGCTAATTTATTTGTTGACAAAAGATGATTTATCTCATTGTATAAAATCTTCCAGAAACATCTGAACACCCATTTTCTGACCATGACTCCATTTAGGAACCTCATCTCTCATTATAAAGGAAACCATCTCCTTTGGGATATACCTTGATTTGAACTTCTGTTGTCAGCATAAAATCTTTTTAAAGAAAGATTTCAATAAAACAGATAGGATTACTTACTATTATGTACTTAGTTTTAGAATCCCTGCCATTATTTGAATGTTTTGTATACCTGTAATATATATGTCCTATATATAGGAGTGATCTCAGGTGATGTTAGCTATCTAAGAGCAATCTGGGCTCCTTTCACAGCCATGGGGATAGTTAGGCAGCCGCCCCAGGGTGAAGTTCATCCTGTCTAAGGTGAATGTCAGTGACAGAAAGGATGCATCACTCTTGGAGAATTAAACTGCCAACACAGCGCCTCAATGACCGCTTGAGGCTATACAAGTTACTTACAGATTAATGAATTTATGTGTGATAAAATTAAAGCATGGAAAAGATAAACTCAGGTTACCAGCATTATATTGTAATAAATTTGCCATGGATTATTAATTTTTTTTTTATATATTCCGCTTAGATGCAATTTTTTTGGATGCCTTGGAAGTTAAAGAAAGCATGAATTAAAGCCCTGTACTGAGTACATCCTGAAAAATTGTGAACTCAGGAACCCCGTAATTAGAAAACACTCTTGAAAAGTTGTCAAGAAAAAAACTATATTGGCCTGGATGTAGACTGCTTTATATTAACAAAAAGTCATTAGCCTTTGCCAGTCTAAGAGTAAAATACAGGCCTTGTTGCATCACAAACTGAATTGCTGATGTTCCAGTTCCAGTTGATAAACATGATTCTAGGTGAAAATTAATCCACTCTAAATGCATCCCTTCTTTATTAGCTGCTTACTCCAAGGTAACAGTTACCAAGTCTGTATGTTTTCTTTTCTTTTTTTTTTCCCCTTGTTATTTTGGATTTGTTTGCTTGCTTCTAACTAGGAAATGCCATTTTAGAAAGCCTAGTGGCAGGAATGGAAATCCTGACTGCCAACTAAGTGATATAAGAAGTGACTGTTTTCTGGTTTGCACTGTGACAAGAGTTTATTTCTAAATTTTCCTAATGCACAAATAAATATCTGATAGATAGCAGTAAAATGTAATTCGATTATTACAAGTCACAGCAGGTGATTACAGTGCTTAAAATATACTAAATAATCACTGCTGACACCTACTAGTGTTATAGACATCTATAGTACGTGTGTTATGTTCTTAGCTCCTTTATAGGGTGTGTTACTTGGTAAGACATATAAATATTTAAAAATGATCCATGTTCGCACAACATAAAGCCTGTGCTATTCAACTGCAAAAGGTTCCCAGCCAAGACTTAGGAAGAGCTAAGGAGTCCAAAGGCTCCTTCCCAATGTTCACTGAGAATCCACTGCCAATGGGGAGGACACCTAGGATTTTGGGTCCCTTGTGAAGCCACCAATAACAGCAAGGAACTACTAATACTAGCCTCCAGCTACTCAGGAAAACTCTGCTCTCAGAGTCCTTACCATGGTATTTAGAAAAAGATTCTAGTTTTAAACAGATTTTCAAAACACCTCTCTAACCCAGATTTGAGAGTGTCCCCTCCTTATCAACTCTGGACTCATTGGTCTCTATTTCGCTTTACCCATGTCCTCGATCTGTCATGCGATTAAAAAGAAGTGGGCCAAAAGAAGATAATCAGGTTACAGAAAAAAGGAGTAGTTTTCTGAATATACTTTTATCTTTTCCTAAATTTCAAATCTAAGGATATATCCTTCAAAATACATTGCAATTTTATTTAAACTTATTTCTCCTGCTTTATATGCCTTCCCTGACAAACAATATTGACAAGTGCTGGAATTCTAGGTCTCTTCGACTGTGTTATATTTAGGGGCTCATTCCCACAGAGCATTATTGTCCTACTATGTCCACTATGAAAGCAAAGTAGATAGATGGAGTAGAACTTGCTCATTGGCTTGTCTGTAAGCAAAGAGATGGAAACAATGAACACAGACACAAAAGGACCTTAAGACCAAGGACCGTGCCTGCACGGTCTTTTTTTGGAGGGTAGGGGGTACTGAGTTGTAATTTTCAACTTATGGGACCAATTATGGGACTCAAATAGCTCTGTACAAGTGACCCTGTTGTTAGCAGGGTTACATTTGCTGTATAGGCAACTCTACTGCAAACTTCTTAGGCAGTCAATAGGGAATCAAAAAGGTGAAAAGCAGTATTTAAAGAATTTCTCTGCTCTCTGCATGCACAGTGAGAGGGCAATCAGGAGTGCATCCCATACCAGCTTTGCGTTTGTTTCCTGGGATCAGTTTGGAGTGCTTTGGCTTGCTATAAAAATCTGTTAAGGAGAGGTTGTTTGCAGTTTTATTTTCAGTAAGAAAGGGAACACAATAAATACTCATATTTAAAAAAAGCAATGAAAGCAAGAAACCTTTTCTGCCCCCCTTATTTAATGGCAACTTTAGGGATTTAATAGCAAAACAACAAATGGATAGATTATTTACAGAAATTCTAAAGCATTTAAAACATTTCCAAGTGTAAATGGGGCTACAGTCTGGTTCTGTAATACATCAGGAGCACAATAGAAATGTGCAATAGGTCATCCCAGAACCAGTTTCTGCCTACACCTCCTGCACCATCTAAAATGTGAAAGCCTAGGATGACCTCAGTTTCTGTGCTGGAGTGCAAGTTTTTCTTTCTCTTCTGTGGGCCTCAGAAACTAAAAAGGCTCTCAATGAATTCACATTTTAGGGTGACATGGAAGAAGAGTGTTTGTAGTGGTGCAATAACCAAACCTTTTGCTGAATATCTCTAAGAGGTATAGGAGCAAAGATGTAAATGAGGTAGCCAAACAGGACTAAACCGCTATGTTACCATTCAGCTCTGATGCCATTTCTTTCCGTAAGTTCAATTAGGTCTTCAGCTTTGATTTCCACACATTCAAATTAGGAAGATTGTACTAATTCTTTACCACTGGGAAGTAAGAATGGGAAAGGAGAGGTGAATAGTGCTAATAAAATTTGTATAGTAGCAGCAGCCTAGAAAAGAAAAAAAGGCAGATGATAGATACTGAGCAGATACTAGAATAAAAATGAAAGAAATGAAAACCAATGAAAGAAGAGCAGGAAGATAGACACAGTAGGAACATTTTTGAGAAAAGAAGGGATAATATGAACATGGAAAGGAAATCCTGCTTTTTCAAGGGAAGCTATAACGGAAATTATTAGAAAAGGACATGTATAGAAAGTTGCAGATACAGGAGTAACTTAAGATAATAACTGAATGGAAATTTTAGTATTTTCAGGTGGCAAAATTTATTTTGTCTTCTTTATTCTCTCACTCTATGGCAGAGAGTTTACATCCTCTGGACTGAAGGAGAGGACTGTTACATGATAGCTGACCTGGGGAAGGTCACTAAATGGCTAAAAAAATAAACAAGTAACAAAGCAAAAATATCTAAGAGTTACAAGGATATATACAACATCATCGAGTAGAAAGAAGGAAGTAGCAGGTCTGCAGACACCCCAGTTCAGTCACGAAATTCTCTCTCAACATTTATTTAAATGTTATTCACTATGTCCAGACACAGTCACAGCAGCTCCTTCCATTGTTTGCTTGCATGAAAATAGATTGAAAATGATCCTACATTTATGAAAAAAGGCCATGTTATGTTTAGAAGTACCCGAAATAACCAGGAACATATCTCTGCCCTCAGGTCATAATAAAACTAGGACTGTGCAATGACCGTGTGGTCAGAACAGGAAAGGGTAAGTTTACTTGAAACTAGGGAAGATTCCCCCCAAATGACTCTCTATGGCTACTCCATTCGGTTAGCGCTAATTCTGGTAAATCCCAAAGTAAAGATTGAGGGAGCTACCCTTAAATTGGTATCTGTTGCCTGCTGCTTAAACTGTGAACCAGGCAAACATCAAATTATGTTGCTCCAAAGGATAAGTCAAAATGTAATTTGTTAGATAATGCTCACTTTTCTGACTCATTGAAATGCTCTCTTCTGACTACTGCAAATACTCTTAAGAAACAAACTTTTCACCTTAGTGCATGAGTACTCATAGGTAGTACATCTGCACTGCATCCACTTTGAGTAAAGCCATTATGCACATGGTGCTGGCAGATTGCATGAGTCACACACGGCAGTTGCTGGTCTCTGATGGGATGTTTTATGTCTGTAACCATGACAGTGGGAAATGTAAAGCTGGCAATTCTAGGACTTCAGAAAAGCCATATTTGATTTTTTTTACTTAATGTCTTAATCCCTGAAGTCTCATGATTATTTCAGAATATTTTTCTGCCTTTCTAAAATACTTCTGTGCTTCTTGAGAAGGCATATACCTTCCAGACCTTTGAAATGTAAGGTCAGTTAGAAAGAACACAGAAGTGGAAGTTGCTTGATTTTTAGTTTCCAGAATATATCATTACTCTTAGGTATTAGCTTTTGGAGCCAGGAGGCTGAATCTATCTGTACCAAAAATGTGACTAGCACTGAAAAATAATTCATAACATCTGTAGCTTGCAATATCCGTTATACTTAGAAATATGTGTACACTACACGGAGTGGGTGGAAATGGAAAAGAGCAGTTATAGCAGTGCACTAATTTTTAAACCTTTGCTAGGGCCTTTATAATTCTTAGTACTATCATAATGGAGAATTATGCATTTGATCATAATGTGTGAATTTGCTTCTATTTTTCTGTGTTCCTCACTGTTCTGGGAAGCAATGTTTTAAATGTTTGGAAAAAAACCCCAATGTAGTAACATGTCAGTACGTCTACCTTTGTGAGAGGCCACCTCAGCAGGGGATGGAGTTCAGTTTCTTGGGTTTTCCTATGGGAAGGGTCAGAGGTATACAAAAATAATAATCTGTGATACAAGTAAGTCCAAAATGGATCTTAATGGAACATGACTTATAGATTGGAGAGCAGAAAACAAGTCCAAAAATGGTTGTGAATAACCTTTAAAAAGATGTATTTTAAGAGTCTTATGCATTCCAGTGGACAGTGGTTTTTTTATCTCTTAGAAAAAACACTTGAGATAAATAATTCTCTAATTCTTCAGGCCTTTTTTTAAGTTCTTTTTTTTTAATTATTACTGCTGATTCCATAGCAAGCAAGGGGAAGGTGGAGAACAAACTTTTACTTTCAAAGTGGAAGGAGGAGTTTGTAGATACTTCCCTGTAAAGACAGACAATTGTTTCTTATTTTATGGATGGTAGGACACAAATAATGAAATTACTCCTATTTGCAAATCCCACACAATAGAGAATAAATTTCCAGTAAATACTGAAGCACGTCGCCTGGGAAAGCATCAGTGAACTTTTTCTAAGTCAAAGCATTCAAAGCTGTGTTAAGCAACTTGCCATCCTTCCAGAAAGCAGTCCTTGAGGCCTGTTATTTTCCATGACCAAGTATCCTGACCCCGTAGGTTTACCATTTGCCTCATTCGCCCCAGAGTCCACTCAGGGCATTACTAAGGGCATTCACCCCCAGGTAGGGTTGCTGGCCATCAGTGGGATGGGGCAGAGCTGGACTCGGAGCAGGGGAGAGCCCACAGCAGTGTGCACAGGCAGCGTGGGCAGCTGCTGGAGAGGCTGCCTCCACCGGGAGAGCAGCCACTGATGATCACGGTTGGGAATTACATGTAGCTCAGCCCAAATTCCTCAGCTGGCAGCAGCTGTTTGTGGAAACCGAAGGAGTCTTGAAAAGAGCCCCATTTTATGGCCCCTGTGATAATAATCGTGAGTGTTGCAATGTAATAACACATGTATCTGAGCTACAGTGTTCACATGTCTCTCTGCCTTTTAGCCCTTTCTCTCCAGCTGGGGAAGGGAAGTTTTATTCAGAGGAATAAGCCCCATCCCTGCTGGTTGTAAAACAGATAGGTGGAGGAAAAAAACCCACACAGATACCCCAAACAAACAAACAAAAAATCAAACCACAAGCTCTGTTGCGTTGTTAAAGTTGTTTATAATTGGCACTGTGCACATATTTGTTATTTTGACTATGTGGTCCCAGTGTTGCAAAGATGCAATTCTCGGGGAAGTGTCCTCATCTCTGGGCTACAGACTCAGACTCCCATTTGCTTAGTCTCCCTCACAGGCCCCATAAATCTTACATTCCTTTTCTGCATAGTCGTACGGCTTCAGCAGAAACGTGGCTCCATGCCAAGTTGCAGACTAACTTGTGGCTCTTACTTCTGAGAAACTGGAGCAGTGGACTGAAAACCCTTCATAGCGAAGAGGGTTCAAAAGCCACCCTTCTCCTTTTGTGGGTTCAACAATTCCACGGCTGCTTGATCACAGCTCCTGTAGCTGAGCAGGTCGTTCCCTTAGCTGCAAAAGCAATAAAGCCTGTCTTTTATACCAAAACCCTTAACCTCCCTTAGTCCTCATGCTGTTCCCAAATCCTCGCTACATCTCCTACACCTGTTTGTCTGGCTAAATGGCAGCATATCCTAGTTGGGCTGGTGCAGTGCTACGCAGGAGATGGCTAACCGCTGATTGCTGCTCTCTCAGGGACTGGGTAATGGATGAATTATACCAGCCTTGGCTCTTCTCTGCCTAATTTCTGGTCTCATAAAATCTGCAGACCCATCAGCCTTCTGTCCTCTCCTGGAGGTGAGACAATCACAGCTAAACAACCAGACACTGTAATTGACTTAAGAAATTATGAGAAAAAACTACACCCCACATAGATAGGATCCCGTAGAGACAAGGCTGATTTCTGTAGTTACCACCTTCTCCATCCTTCCATTAAGGGGGGATTCCTGGTCCTCTTAACCTCTCCCCAGCAAACATCTTCTAGCTGACTGTAGATGCACCTTTCAGTGATTCCAAAAATGAGTGTGGGCCCTTGTTGTCTGCATGAAAGGAATCCGTTGATGATCCAGCCCTGCTGGATTTTGATGAATACATTTTGATTGTGTTTGTTATTCCAAAATTCTGTGGTGTAGTGACTAGCGTAACAAAAAGTTAGAAAAACTTCTGCCAGGGATAATAAAAGTTCAGCTAATCCCGACTAACAAAAGGAAATATTTCAAGCTTACTTACACACTTCCCCCCCTCCCCCTTTTGTTATTCTATTGCATATTCTGTTCTTTATGTGTTTTCATATGCATGCATTTTTACACATATACATGTACACTGGTGGGAATAATTGAGTGCTACAGGTTGATAATGTAGAACAGAAGAAAATTTCTACTTATAGAAATATGCAGAGAATAATACAGATACCTGTGCTGCGGGAACTGATGGCTGTTCAGCTCCTATAAGGGAGTCATGGCTTCTCCCAAAGAAATACTTAAGTGCAAATCCAAATGGTCTTTATGACTAAGGATACATGGATGGGTTTTTAAATCCCTTGTGTTTCCAGAATCTTTATGTTCAATTTCAGTGTAAACAAGGATTTCGGAAGGGTGGAGCTAAGCTATTTCTATTTATTTGTGAATAAGTAGAATTTTAAAAAAAGTATTTACCAACTTAATCAATAACTGACTTAGTCTTATTTAACCAAAATAAATAAAGACATACGTATCTTCAATTTAGCATACAGCGGGACAGGCAGAAGAATCTAAATCTTTAATCAGTTATAAGTTAATCTTAGGAACCAGAGGCCTGAAATATTTCCAGGGAACTGAATACCAAACTGTGTAGCACTGTTTATTCACATAAAAAGTCAAACAGCTATGAAAGATTTTCATATGGCTTTTTAAGAAGCAAGCTTTAATGTAGAAAAAATCACAGCCAAGAGCCAGAATACTTGCGTAAACTGTTCTTAAAAAGATTGAGAGGTGTCTCAATTGACATTTTCCAACACCAGTTCCCCTTTCAGTTGGCATGACATAAATTTCATGGGAAGGCATTTGTAGGTGGACGTGCAGTCATGCTGTACAACATGGCTTCAGAAGTGTATGGGCATCACTTGAGTTTCTCAGAAATGAGTAGTAAGGACACAGTTTAAACTAAGCCCACAGTTCCCCTCTAAACTTCTCAGTCTCCCAGACAGAGGAATCAAAAAATCCTCCTGGGAAATAGTAATTTTATCCTAGGAGGATAAGGCATTAGGAAGAGGCATTTCAAGTTCTACTGGGATTACAATTTTCTCAATTCAGTTCAAATTCTGTCATGTTGTCGTGTTAGTTCAGGCTCTCCCATTCATCTGAACTAGCTGTCTATTGACCTGTCCTGACCAGAAAAGTTTGAAAGGTTGCGCTCCAGACACCGAATCTCCAGCACAGGGACTAGTTTGCACTACACCAATGCTCCTCCTACATTTGTTTATCTGGAGATACATCTACCTATATAGAGACCTGGACCTGCAAGCTGAAGCACAGCTCTTGAAGCCAATGTAGATGTGACAAGTGGTGAAACACTTGGATACAATCCACAACTCAAACATGGTTTAGTCCTGAATTATTTAGCTGCTGATTTTACAAGGCAGTGTCCAGATCCACCTATTTATAAACTCTTCCTCCACTGGAGAGTTCCAGTTGTTGTAGCTTTCAACTGGAGCTTGTGCTAAAGTGCTTAACGATAATGCAGTGTCTCTCCAGCACCCGGGGTAGATCCTGTACTCCTCTATGCTTTGCTCTTCAAGGCTTAGACAAAGGAATCAAAAAAATAAAATATATTTTCTATAGATGTTTTCTGCAACATTTTTAAAAACAGCTTCAGAAAATGCATAACAATATATATGACACAGGTAATAAACCAAGTCTAACACTTTAAGGGATGAAAATTATATTCTTTGCATGCAAAGGTACTTATTGTACTGTACATCCTTCTAGTTTCTAGTGCAAGATAGGAAGCTTTTCTAAATCAAATTTCACAAATAGATATCTGATTATTAAATTTTTCTTATTGTTCTAATATAAAACATTTAAAGTTTAACTTCATTGCTCTGAGAAATTGTCAGTTCTACCTTATTCAGGGATAACACTTGAGCTTTTAGAAGCTGACATATAAGGCTTGAAATGTACATTTGGAAATCTAGTTTGATGTTTAGTCTCTGGAAAATTACCCCTTCAGTGGTAACCCAAGTGTTCTTACAAGGTATGTTCCAAGGGCATCACATAAAGGACAGCTGTATAGCTCTCATGAGCCCTAGTTTCTGCCATAAGCACTTATTTACAGATACCAGTCTACTAATATAAATGTACTGACAACCATAACATAGTAATATTACTTTGAAAACAAATAAATAAACCCTTTTTCTTTGTATTTATATGTGAAAAATGTTATGAAAGTTGCTAGACTGTAAAAACTTCTTATAACAAAGTATGATCTTGAAAAAGTAGTGCTTTTGGGGAGAGAATTTTTACTTGCTGACATCATTCCTGTCCACTGAGGACAGAAACTGTCCAAAGACAACCAACATACAAATTATATGGTATCACATTTTTATATATTTGGAACTCTAGTCCTACACTTCTGAAAGTAATGAGGGTTTTGCAACTACCTTCAGTAAAAATGAAGTCCACGCCTGAATGAGGAAAGATTATTTTAGTAATATGAAGAATCTTAATCTGTATCATATATTCCTGCACTGAATATCAGTAAGGTAAACAGGATGAGATATGAGCTTTGGCTCATGTCATTTTATGTATGGTAGAAACTTTTACTAATTAATCCCAGGCTAGATGATTGTGCTTTTTAAAACTTTTGGATGGTGGTGTGATTAAAACTCAGCCAGGTTAATCTCTACTGTACTCAGTTTTAATAAATATCAGATCCAAATATTTTTAGCTAATGTTAGAGAATTTATGTGTGGGAAAATAAATTTGAAAGAGTAGCTAGGATGTTTTTAAGTTCAGAAACCAAATTTTTGTAATGGTAGGACAACAAAATATGTTCTATACAGACTAATATTATCAGTTTAAAAGTAAGTTTAAAAGAAGCAAACACTTTTCAAGAGTTTAGGTCTCCTGCACCCATATATAGATAACTAAAAAAGCAATCTTGTTTCCAGAATTTGCTAAGCATTGAACAGCAGTAACAGACACCAGTGTGATCTGTGAGATGCTCAACACTTTTGGGAGATTCAAACCAGGCACCTAAAGATGAATTGGAGGCCTCATTTGTATGCAGATATTTTTAAGAGTATAGCCAAATCTATAATGAATTCTTAGTGGGTCACTAATTGTAGTAAAAAGCTCCAGTACACACTACTGTGGCCTCTCTAGTGTTCATGATAAAGTTTTATAGTAGTAACTATAGAATAGTGCTCTTTATGTAGATTAAAAGGATTAAATATAGTACCAAACATATACTTCTTTTCATGGTTTGCCATGATCCTTCCAAATCAGAGCCACCCATTTTTTTACTCTACATATACATATATATATATATTCTAAAAAGGACTGAAAGAGAAGAGGTTTTGCTTGACATTGGGAAGGATGGAAACTCCACAACCTTTGTGGTCAAAACATATCTTATCTCTGGGCAAGCATATTTCACTGTCTTTGCAATGCCATGCTTGAGATTAAAATATATAGCTTTAAAAAGATAACATATATAGGTATATATCTCATCTGAGACCAATATTATGCAGTCCACCATCATACTGGGGAGACAATGGTGATACTTGCAGTGAAATCTTGACCAGGAGAATTCAAATGTAGCTTCAGAAATATTTGTTGAAAACTTTACTGGTAAAAAAGACTCTTCTATCCAGAGAAGTCCACTTCTGTTAGATGCCCATATAGAGACTTTATTAGTGTCTATAAATTTTTCCTACCAACCATTCATGTAGCATTTCACATTCTGTTGAAAAAAAAAAAAATAAAGACTAGTTAGAAAAGAACATTTTAATTTTGTGGTAAATCAGAACGACTATAAGAGATTTGCTCTATTCCAAGTCACAGTATGAAAGGAAAGCTGAGTAAAGCAAGTGTTATTTAACACTAAATAATTTCATTTCCATGACTTCATCGGACTTACATATCAGCTATTCAGAAAATAGTCCCAAAGAGAGTCTTTAATTTAAACTGTCTGATGTTCTTTTGGCAGTTGTAGGGAAACCAAGAGATTTGTTCTCCAGAAAACTTGGACATAGTTTCAGATGAAAGAAAAGTGGGGAGGTGGATTGGGGATTTTTTTAAGGTGGACTTTACTGCAAGTTATTCAGTTACTGTCAAACAAACAGTATTTTTTCTGGAAATGATTATAATTAACTATCATACTTATTTCAAAAAAGCCTACTACCTTTTTAAATAACAGGAAATGTCCTCTGTCCACAAAAGCTAACACGCAGTGAAATTAATAAATACCATACCTCTTTCTGAAAGCAATTTTTATTCACACAATTCAGTGGAATTAAATGTGTTAGAAATAATTTTCCCAAACTCAATCCTTTACTTCAAGCTACAACTCAGATATATTCTCCGAAAAGGGCATAATGGAAATGTGAATAAATAAATTTTGATTTGACATAGCAAAATAAAGCTCCCTTTGACTGGCTGGAGACAGAAATACTTTCAGATAAGTCTTCATAAGCTTCTTCGGGAAATGAGTTCTAGAAATGGTGTTTACTGAAAGATAAATGCTGCTAAGAAAAGTACTGACCCTCATTCAAAGTTTCTTTCAAAGCCAATTGTGTATTCTTTTCACTGTCCCTAGGTTTGGAAAAAGTACCAAAAGACCTTCCTCCTGACACAACTCTGCTGGACTTACAGAACAACAAAATCACTGAAATTAAAGAAGGAGATTTCAAAAACTTGAAGAATCTTCATGTGAGTGAGTGTATAAATGAACAAACATTTGACAAAAATAAAAGGGGGGGGAGAAAATGTAATTTTGGCCTGGTACTCAAGTTTTTAAGGAAAACTGATTAAATACTCTGTGATCTTTCTCCACCAGCCCAGACTACTTATTTCCTTTCCCATTGCTCTCCTGCAAACTTACTTATACCACAGAAGTTTCTCATCTCTTTTCTGCTATTCATACCTGCGTCCCATCCATTCAGTCCCCTGGTCTCAGCCATAACTCCTCTCACCTATTTATTTATGTTTTCAGTCCCCTTGGCATAGTGTCTATTTCTATTTAAAAAGCAGATCCATCTCAACCCTTCCACCTTACTCACATATTACTGTATTCCTTCCCCTCCCAACCCCGAACTCACAGAAATTTGTATATGCCATGTTTGTCAGCAGTTTTTTGTACTAATTTTAGCTTGAGTCTTTTCAAATCAATCTTCTGCCCCCTGCATGACAATGAAAATGCGGTTTTGCAATAACTTTCTCCTAGCAAAACTCCATCCTCATCTTCCTTTACCTGCCAGTCTCTTCCAACACTGCTGTCTGTTTTCCTCTTTGCTGAAATATTTTCCTTCCCTGGTTTCTGTGACTGCCTTTTTTTCTGGTTCACCTCTTCTTTTCCAAGTTTCCATCAGACAACTACCTTCCTCTGTTTCCAAATTTTTGTTTCTCTGTCTGAGGTCCTCCTCCTTTATTTCTATAGTTTCCATCAACGTCTTAAAATTCATACCTCATAGTCTTGCCTCGATTTTGTTGAAATATCTCTATCTTTCCAGATCAGAAAAAGGCTATTACTTCTCTGCCTTTGAAAGTAATACCTCAACTCAGGCATATTTCTGAAATATTAATTTTCTAGCCTTTCACCAACTCTATTTATTCTGTGTATTATTCCATTTGATCTTTTTTGATTATAACCAATATAAACTACTTGGCTTTGCTTTCCTGGCTCTTCACAGCCTCTTTCTATTCTGTTGTTTTCATTCACAACCAAGAAGCCAACTCCCACTTTTTATCCATTCGTTATGCCAATGCCATCGCCCAAACAAGCACTGTTTCAAACAGGAGTTTGCATTCAGGCACTCATAGCTGGAGAAAAAAATCCTATGAACATTTATTTCCTTAATCACTTCCAAATTTCCTCTTAATTTTTTTATTTTAATGCAACATCAAGAAGAAAAGTTTTAAAAATTTTCTTGGAATAGGCACAATGCCAGGCTGTCAATAGTGGAGGGACCTCCGTAAGTAAATCATGATGAGTTTCATGTTATCTAATTTTAGCATAGATGTCTGTACCTGAGCTAGTTACACAGATAACATCTAGAGTCAACACAAAGAAGTAGGTATTTCTATGTCATATTTCATCTGACTTGGTTTTAGAATGAGAAGACTTCTGCCCCAGAATTTTTTTTTGATTCCTCTGTTTTGCTACTGAACAGATTGGACACCCTAATTCCTGCCTCATTTGTTTGTTTTCTTCCACCGTTGGAAGGAGTCCTGCAAGGTGCTAAAAAGGAGAAAAGTCTCATCAGTGAAATTAATCTTTTCACAATCCTTCCTCATGACACTGCATGAAATGAATCTGAGCATGGTATTGCAGATGAAAAGCACTGACCCCAGTGACTTCTGCCTACCTGGCACTCAGCTCAGGTCTCTGTTATACATCCTGCTGTGAGTTAAGCTGTTGTGAACTATGTCATCTGATTAAGGTTAATCCTATGGATTTTTTTTTCTTTCTTTTATTACAGTAGATATAATTTAATAGTGAATTAAATAGGTAATTCTTTAGGGAAGAGAGTATTTGTTTGTCTTGCTCCCAAAAGTACCCTGGTACATGCTTAGGGGCCAGTGGAAATCATACAGAAGAGTGACAACAGTAACATACGTTTTAACAAATTACTTTCAAAACAATACAGTTTTCCTGGATTTACTCAAGAACAGGAAATGATCCTCTCATCTCCTCCCCAAAATAATACTTGAGTCATGCAGTATATTTATGTAACTAGGCACCATCTTTAGTCTCAGCAGGCATCATTCTTATTCTTGTGTAATATCTGGGAATGATTCCCATTCCCAACCTTGCAATTAAATATTCTTCAGAGTCATAGTGAAAGGGGAATATTGGTTTTAGATAAATATAGCTGAAAAGCTTTGTTGTTGACAGAACTCCATTGTCACTTTTGTTTTAAGGAGATATATGTGGATGTGTGTGAGAGAGAGATATAAATATATGTAATGTATACGCTTTTTAATCATATTCCCCGATAAACATGGTTTGTGTTAGTGTTACACTTGACAGTGTGATGTTCAAAAGTTTCTAAACTTCTTAGACCTTACTAAACCTTCTTATACTCTACTGAACCAGGAAGATTTACGTAAATTATTACTATTATTGTTTCAAAATCTAAAAGTATCAGCAACTGCAGTTATCTTCTTGCATGAAGTGATCACTTAAGAGAACAATTTCTTAAATACCAATTTTCATAGATCTTGAAAAAAATTAACGGTGTATTCAGTCTATTCCTTTTGAATATTCCTTTTAAATTCCTTCTTAATTCCTACAGAAATCACCAACCCCAAGTGTAATAGTTTTAGAAGAGATTTTCTTGAGCAAGTTGGGTTGAACCTAAAGTTCAACTTGTGCTGAAAACCAGGCAAAGTGGCTTCTCTTTCAGCACAAATGTAACTGCTTATGCTCTGAGTGAAAAAGTATCATAAAATCAGAGAATCATAGAATCGTTAAGGTTGGAAGTGACCTTTAAGATCATCGAGTCCAACCATTAACCTAACCTGACAAAACTACTTCTAAACCGTATCCCCAAGGACCACATCTACCCTTTTTTTAAACACCTCCAGGGATGGCAAATCCACCACCTCCCTGGGCAGCCTATTCCAATGCTGGATAACCCTTTCAGTGAGAAAATTTTTCCTAATATCCAACCTAAACCTCCCCTGGCTTAACTGGAACCCATTTCCTCTCGTCCTATCACTTGTCACTAGGGAGAAGAGGTCAGTCCCCATCTCTCTACAACCTCCTTTCTTGTAGAGAGTGATAAGGTCTCCCTTCAGCCTCCTCTTCTCCAGGCTAAACAGCCCCAGTTCCCTCAGCCGTTCCTCATAAGACTTGTCCCCCAGACCCCTCACCAGTTTTGTTGCCCTTCTCTGGACACGCTCCAGCACCTCAATGTCCTTCTTGTAGTGAGGGGCCCAGAACTGAACACAGTACTCGAGGTGGGGTCTCACCAGTGCCGAGTACAGGGTGAGATGAAAGAATAGTAATTAGTACTTACAAAAATATTCTTTGTATCAGAAAATTTTCCTGAGTCAGTAAAAGAGCACTTAAAATTTGCAGCTGTGGAAATATGGTAAGCAATTAGAAAAGGATACCACTTGGAATATTTATCTGCAAATAATAGATACCTGCCAGAAAACACCAGAGTCAACAGTTTTGGTGCACTTGATATTTTTATAGTTTTAAATTTATCCTGGAAAAAGTGGCTAAACTATTAAAGGGGCACTGTAAAAACTCAGTGAGATTTCACACTATTTAAAAATGAAAGATAAGAGATATTTTTTACCAGAGGATCTGGGATAATAGGGAAAAAATTCAATACAGTCTTTTTTTAGGGCTTAGGACTGAGTTTTGCGGTTTCAGAAAACTGTCTCATATTATGTAAAAAACTTACTTATGATTTAGACCTGTGGCAAAACAATCAGCGAGGTACTGTTGGAAAAGCCAGGAAAAAAATCTTCTATGAAACTGTCAGGATTTTCCAGGCAGACTGATACTTCTGGATAGAGTACAGTACTTTGACCCCATGGACACAATAAAGAATCCAAAACACTACATGAGTAAGCCTTCACGCAGACTGAAGGAGGAGTCTACAAAAACAGCACATGGAGTTGCATGCTGTGTGGCAAAGCCAAAGCAAACCAGCAGAATGCCTGGCACTTGGAAAAAGAGGTAAAAGAAACTACTGTGTATTAGATCACTATATGAACAGCACAAACAACAGAGTAGTGACTGCACGCTCTTCCAGCAGGAATTTTGCAATGGCACAGTGTTAGTACAGCAAAAGAAGACAAATGTGCCATTGGTCTGAAATCAAACAGAACATCATTGCTTAACTTAAGCTGGCAAAACTATGCAAAGCCATGGTCCTGCATATAACAGGGCTAAAACCTCTTCTAGTTATGTTGAAAGAAAAGACCTGCATGAAAGACATAAAAGGTTTAAACTTGGGACTTAAGGTTACGACCATATCCACACTAAGGGATTATCAGCACTAAATGTATGGGCAAATAAACTGAAACAGTGTAGTAATATCAAGTGGAAAAATAATGTATTGCATTAGAAAAGTTTCATGCACTCTTTTTTTTTTTTATCAAAAGAAATTTTTTTTTTTATCTATGGAAAGACAAGTGCCCAGATTAACTGAAGAAAAGTCTAAGAACATCTTCCAGGGATACAGAAAAGCTCCTAACAGATCAAAAAATATTTATGAAAGAACACAGTCTTCTGATGACTCATTACAGCTTCAGTTCCCTTTTCCCAGGCGTAATTAAAAGAGACATTAAATAGAGATAATGCTCTGCAAATCACAGAATGAAGAATCAGTAACCACCAGCATACTGTAAAAAAACAGAGGCAGATATCTCTGTCCATTTTCTCCCTCTCAACTCATTTCCCAATATCATCAATGGCAGACATTCTTAACAGGAGTGAGAGATACCATTTTTTAAATGTTTTGTTTCCACTTGGTGTGGCTGTAGGTTTCTAACAAATATTCTGAGAAAAAAAGAAGTTAATCTTCCTGAAATGCAGCACTCCCTTAGAGCACTTGCATTTCCTCAGACTCTTCTCTGCATTGTGCTTAACACACAATGAAATTTTCCACTGAAACAAGCCAAGTGCAACACACAACACACATGCAAAACATGCAAATGTGCAAAGGGTAAAATTCTTTTCATGTGAGGAAAGCAACAGAAGAAAATACTTCGAGGTCTTTAAAATTTTGGAGAGAGTCAGGGTACTAAGCTAAAGAAAAAGGACATTTTATAAAATACAACAATAAAATACACAAGTAAATCGTGATGAAATGAATGACCAAAATGCTAGCCTCAGTAGACAAAGACAGGGCTGAAAGATTCTACAGAACTTCAGAGTGTTATGATTATTTCTTGCTGGAGCAGGAAAATGTAGAGCCAGCTGTTCCCTGGTCAGCCGTGCAAGTCATGTTACACAATACTTATCAGTGAGAGTTCGTACTCCATTCAAACTGGATCTGCAGCAGGCTTCTAGGCTTTGCGGGATTATTCAACAAGGTGCTGCGGATGTGATCAAACAGCTTTCCACAGTCATCTTTCATTTATACTGACAGGCTGTTGTTTCAATGCTTTGCCTTCTCCTTCCCTCACAGTTCATTCGTCTGTTCCCTCTTGTTTCTATGTCATCCCTTTTTCCTTAGCTTTCTTAGCTATGTCCACTTGATCCTAACTTTGGTAGGGTTACTACCAAAGCCTGCAGAAGACTTTAAGTAAGAACAAATAAGAATAATTCCACCATCATGTTTTATTACACCTTTACACTTTTCCTGCCTTAACTGTAGATCAGGGGGCCTTCAGGAGACATAACATCTGGAATTCTGTTCAGAGACCTCCTTGGATTCAGGGACTCTTGGTGCCTTCAAGTTTACCAATGTTTATGTTTTTTTTAAATGAATTTAAAAATGAGTGCTTATGTTGTAGAATTCTGTCTCTTGGTATAACACAATTAGAGAAGAAAGTCAAGTTCTGTTTTATATATTTTTGGTGTTCTTTGTTGGTTTTTTTTTCTTTTTTCTAAGTGTACATCCAGTCCTAATAATTTGGCAGAAAAACTGAACTATATGTCTAGGTTATGAGTATGACTTAACAACTAAAACCATAAGGCAAACAAAAAAAGCCAAATTTAGTATTATTTTTATTTGGAAGCCTGACTCCTGAGATTACAATTCTTAAGGCATTATTGTTCCTAGCAGAACTGTAATAAAAACCAGGTAATAGTGGAATACATAACCCAGGAAATTAAAGAAATTCCATTGGGTCAGCAGATTGACTTTTCAGTTCAGACCCTGAAGGACACATGCATCATTAAAGATTTGATGTTAGGTAAGAGTACCATCCCCAGCTGGCAAAACAGATGTATCACCATGTATTATGTCTGATAATAATTTGCTTATCATTTTACAGTTCACTTCTGATTTTGGCAAGGCTCTCACTTTAGCCTATTCTAAACTAAGAAGAACAGAAGTAGGGATGAAAACCTCTCAGAACAATCCCCTGAGATTCTCACATAATGAAGTTACATTAAAAAAAAAACAGTCTCCTGCTCCCCACCCCTAGACAGGGCAAAAATTCTAAGTTTTGGTAACCCCAAGATGAAGAAACCTATGCTAGTTCCTACATGGTTCTACACACTCCCTCTGCAGTTTGTCAGGGTGTATTTTGACAAAAGCCTGCCAACAAGTGTTCCAAAATTTTCCTGAATTGTGAATCCTCTTTTTTGTTTTGGGAATAAATATTTGAGGTAGAAACCAGGCCAGAGTGAGCTAAATGGCCAGACTCCCACTGACTTCAACTGAGCCAACATCTATTCCTGTCATACAGTGATTTTTTTTTTTGCCTTACTACACTAATATCAGAGGTGTTTCAGTAAAAGGTAAGCCATCTTTGGAGTAAAGGTTTGATTTTTTTTCTTCTCTGACCACCGCTTAAACTGCTGGTCATGATAAGGTGGTCTATAGGTATTACCACAGTGCCATATTATAACAGAGTCAACGTTTACAATGTAATGTTTGCTTGCTATATATGACCAGGAAGCTTTATCTCAAGCAAATGAGGATGGAAGCTAATTTTTCTCTTATTCATAGGCAATAGCTATGAACCCTCTAAGCCTGACTAAGTGATGACTAATACTTGATGTATTTGTGCCTCTTTGTTTTCTTGTTCTTTCTTGCCTCTTTTCTTACCTACAGCTGAATAGCTTAGCACTTATACCAAGTCATGCTGAAAGCTATGCCTTTTGTATTGGTGGTACGCTTCAATTTATTTTTTTTTTTTTTTGGGGGGGGTGTGTACATTTATTTTAAAAGAAATATCCTTTTCTCCACCAAAAATGGAAGTGAGGAAGAAGATAGATTTTTGAATAAAAGTACTAATTTCCATGGCTCTCTTTTAGGCTGTCACGTTTCTTCAGTCTGCTAAAACATTTCATACTAGTAGCATCTCAAATGCTGTCTGTGGCCAAGGGCTCCGGCACTTTCAGCACTTTCAGGTTGACCCCTATTTTTCCCTCCAAGTACTCCCTGTACAAAATTTTTATACGTCCTTTGACAAGGTGAATATGATGCCCCATCATGCCATCTGGGCTTTATTCAAGATAGTTAGCTCCTGTGGCGTGTTTTTGCCTAACATTCCTTCCTCAATAGCACTGCCTGCAGATGTTTTCCCTAGGTTTTTCTCCTCTAGTTCCTGTTTTCACTGACCTCTAAATTCCCCTGAGTTTTTCATTTTATTTTGTTTTGTTTTGTTTTAACTTTTGTTACATGCAAGCCATACGGGGCACATTCTGAGGAAAGTAAACAGCAGTGCTCCAAGGCTAATAACTTCATTCTTTGAGTCTTGCATATAATACAGTTATTGTGGAGTTTGAAGGGAACCCAAGGGGTATGGCTTGCCAGGTGCTGTGCTGGTGTGTTATCCTCATCATTTGCTATTGCTCTGAGAGACAGTAAAACTTCTCTTGCAAATTCTGATGTGTGGGTTGTTTTTTTTTTTTCTTTACAGCTACGCAACAGCGTGGAAAAATAGTCCTGGTTTAAAATACCAGGAGCAGGGACTTGCAGAGTGGGGTGTAAGTGGCAATTGATATTCTAGTACAAAAAAGTTTAAAACTACAGGCTTGTGATACCTTCCCACTTTATGCCACTATACATACATTCCCACTGTGAAATTAGTATTTTTAAGCATACCTTTGATAGATACCATCATTTCTAAATGAGAGACTTTCTGAATGTTTGAACAAAACAACAGTTTTTTGTGTTTCCCCAAGATAACATGATCATATTCAGGAAAAAACATTGGCAAAGCAGAACAGATTAACCCTAGATACCTAGATAATTTCTGGTTTTGGTCAGGGCTATGAGTTCTGCTCTGAAGAGCTGTAACAATCCTCTTAACATCAACTACTCAGAGAATACTTACATTGCAGTGCCTAGCTGAATGTATATCTATTTATTTCCAGCAAGAAATATTTCACATCAGATCATCGGCTGTGATAATCATAGCCCAAACATTTTTTATCTAAAAGGCAACAAAGTTAAAAAAAAAAAAAAATAAGATAAGATAAGGCAGACTTTTAGCTGAAGTAAATGACCAAGCAGTACAAAGCAGGATGTAGGATAAAAATATCAAGTGCTGATAAGATGAGTCTAAGCTCATTGAATGTTGTATTAGAAATCTATGTAAAAGAAATCCATGGTAAAATTAAGACCAAAAAAAAAAAAAAAGAAAAAGGAAAAGTGAAATTAGCAGTAGCACATTCAGTTACTGACTTATTATGATAAAAAACAATGGAAGAGATTCATCTGCATAATTCCAGCTGTACCCCTCATAATAGCTGGACTGTTTCCCATGCCCTAATATTGTGCACACAGCTGTATTACACTATGGTTTAGAATCTACACCTGTATCACAATTCTGGCAATGATGACTCAGGAAACCACACCCCATTTGTACCCCATGTGTTCTCATGGCAGTTCTTATAGCTTGGGCTCAAGTAAAAGAGACTTGGGGCCATGGCTTCCACTGACCAATATATTTATTTTGGGAGAGGCTTATTGTTAAGGAAATACTCTGCTGAACTATGAGTGACCTTTTCTACCTCCTCTTGCAAATGTGTTATTGCTAGCTAGCATACAAAATTAAAACCAGATATGCTCAGCTTTATGCATACTCAGTGAAACCACATACAGAACACACTGCTTGCTTTGCTCAGGATGATCTGCAAGAGGAGTCACACACATCCAATAGGAAAAAACACACATCCAATACCATTTTAAACTATCTTCTCACCTCTCTTTCAGTTTTCGTGATAGAGAGGTGCTGTCATAGATGCTGATACACTTCTCGGCACTGTTTTGTGGAAAGAGCTGAATGCTCAATTTTCCTCCAAGAAGCAGCCTGAAGTGTAATTCTGAAGGTATTAAAAGTGTGAATGAACACTGAATCTTAACTGTAGTATATGCAATATAAAAATTTGTGGTTTAGCAGCAACTGTTGTCTTCTATTTCTGAAAATCACATAATAGAGTTAGTGAAAATATACGTTCTACAGCTATTCTCTAGTAATAAATGTAAATAGATATTGATTCAGCCCATTCTACCTAATTCACTGCACAAACATGCAGCACTGTAAGTCTAATGAGTAGACAGCAAGCAGATGGAATGATAAGATTCATTCTCATATGTATCATATCTGAAAACCTTTCCATTAGCTGCATTACTGCTCTGACAGTAATGGGACTTGCTTCTCCCTTTTTGTGTCATGGTTGGTTAATCAAAAAGAGAGTCAGCAATAATGTAAAATTTCAGAGGAATACGGGGACCACCTATAACAGGTAACAGAGCTTTTATGGAGGCAGTTCTCTCCTGACAGCATTAGAGTTACCCTGAGTCTAGATATCACAATTGTGAGAACTAGATTAGGCACCTACTTAGCAGGCAGGATGAATATGGTCCATGATCCCTAACTGCAGGACTTAGAGTATTTCACATTGCTCCCCTTCCAAACCAAGTTATGTTTACCAAAACAATAGCTTATATCTGTGCAAAAATGAGGTTATTATCAGACCAATATCTAATAAGTGCAGTCTGTAATACTAGCAGCAAAAAATATGATATACATATTTTTATTAAGCTAGGCTGTGCCTTCACTGTATTGAGTCATAGAATTTTCTGTTCAGAAAAAACTGGTTAGGATGGCTGTGTGATGATTGGTAAAGTATATAAGTATCCTCAGAATAAATTAAACCAGAAAAATAAAAAGCACAAATAAACCTGATAATGTTAGGTTTATGTGAACGACTTGTTCTTCACAGCTTTTACGTGGAAGGGTTGTACTTATTCTTGGATATAAATTATGGATGTTAGCAGAAGCTGCATATACCTCAGCAATGAAATAACACTTGTATGCATAATGCCGGCTTTGTTTACCTTTCACTGCTTTCAGAAGTTCTTAATCTATCTGTTTTAGTACTGTATTGCACTTTCTTCAGCTCACTAGATCGGCCATCAAAAGACATCAAAAGACACTAGAAAAGAATAAGCAATTTTTAATGTTTAATTCCTAAAATAATTTCTCTAGTGGTCACCTGAGATCTCCTTCATTATTACTCCACAGGCATTGATCCTTGTTAACAACAAAATCAGCAAAATAAGTCCGCTAGCTTTTGCTCCTCTGAAGAAACTGGAAAGACTTTACCTGTCCAAGAACAACCTGAAGGAACTCCCAGAAAACATGCCGAAGTCTCTTCAGGAGATACGGGCTCATGAGAACGAGATCTCCAAGTTGAGGAAAGCTGTCTTTAACGGACTGAATCAAGTGATTGTCTTAGGTACGAGCATGAGAAATTGTAACAAAATCAACTCAGTGTTTTTTCAAGATGTTATTTTTAGTTCAATCAGTGATTTTATGTAGAAAGCCAAGAAATGCTCCGATAAATTGTACCTCCAAATTAGCTTTGACCTGAAGGATATAGGTACCTACACTGCAGCACAGCTCACGACCATGTTTTGTTGGCAGAACTAGGCACCAATCCAATCAAGAGTTCAGGCATTGAAAACGGAGCTTTTCAGGGGATGAAGAGGCTCTCCTACATCCGCATCGCAGACACCAACATTACTAGCATCCCAAAAGGTAAGAAATTCAATGAATATTTCAGAGATGTGTACAGGTATAATACAGCAACTTCTAGTCAGCTGGGGGAAAAAAAATATTACAGAAGACTTTTGAGTCAGTCCTTAGAGTATCCATTACTTGACTACTTCATTTTTTGGTCTGTTTATTGGTTTGGAAAATTTGGGTTTCTATTATGAGAAGCTCCACAAGAGACGCACTTAGAAAACCAACCCAGTTTATGTTATTTTATTTTTCTGATCTCTTAGCTGAAATATAACGAGGAAGAATGTTTTCATCCTCCAACCCTGTTTTGTGAGCCTGATCAACATTATACAGATGTAAACTCATGTAGAATTAACCAAAGTTCTACAAGCATAAAATCAGCCCTCCACAAATATACTATTCTTACACAAAAGAGAAACATTTGTTATTTTTAAAAGTACTTCATTGCAAATTGCTACAAAATAAGAGCAACTTCAATATAACCGATTATAAAAGCCCCCAAAACGCAAAACAAAACAAACCAGAACGGTTCCAATCCAAAGGAAATTACATTGACTTTATTCATAATTTAGCCGGCAGATTGTTTTGAAATAGCTGAAAAGTTTTTGAAAGTTAATACTAGTTATTATTTCTTTCTTCCCACATTTCCTGTTTTGGATGTTCCTTTGAGGGACCTCAGATAGTTAAAATATTTGGTTCCCATTGTTTTTTTTCCTGATAAACAGAATTTGCAAACTAGTATGTGCCCTACTAAAATAACATTAAAAGTATTTTACCTCATTTTTATAATCTTTTTTTTCTGCTGTTGTTACTTGTTAAATAGCTAGGTGCCAAATGTTCGTAGATTTATGTATGTCCATAGTCTGGCTAAAATGAAGGCTCTTTCTCTTACACTATTATATATGTTCCATTTAGATAATCACAAAAGCTAGAATTCATATCTGAGAAGAATGTAATTTAGGGGTTTTTTAAAGTATTATATGATGACCTTAGGAGCTTGGTCTTATTTCATGCCAAACAAATTGTTACTAGCTGTTTTCAGTTTCCCTGATTGTGAAAGTTCCTTGTTCCATTCAATGAATTGTTCTTGGCCAAATCTAGTAAAAATCTTTTTGTTACTGTAAAATAGCCTCAGCATAACACAAATCCTTTCCAAAAATGCAATCCAGCTTTATCAAAGTAATTCAATGGTGTTCTCTCTTTCAGGCCTTCCCCCATCCCTAACTGAACTTCATCTTGATGGCAACAAAATCAGCAAAATTGATGCTGAAGGTCTGTCTGGGCTCACCAACTTGGCAAAGTAAGAAATCATTTCTTCTTTTCACATAAAACATTAGTTGAAATTGTAACCACCACACACACAATTAGAAAACATCATTCTAGACTTCATGTGTGTTATTATCATTGAAGCAGCACATAACTTCACAGGAAAAGCTTCTAAGGACTTGTGTACTGACTTAAGAGAGCAAAACCCTTGTTTTTTTTCCTAACACTTTCCAACTGTTTTTAATTATGGGTGATGTATGCCCAGGACAACTCTTTCTTTGATTAAAAAAAAAAAAAAACATAAAAAAAAAGGAAAGAAAGATAAAGACAACAATTAGATTCTTTAATTATGTCATGCTGCATTCACTGTATTTCCATCTTTGATTTATACAGTTTTCTTGGGACCCTGTATTGCTTATGCAAGTTCCTCTGGAAACTGAGGGAAAAAGCACATGGGAAACAAAATTGCTTGCAATTCCTCTGTGTCTCAAGAAAGGCAAGTCTTCAATGAGTCCAAGAAAGTGACAAAAAATAATCACAGAAATAAAATAAAAAGTGTCATTTTTTCAGGGTGATTGTACCTTGCTAATCTGTGAACATGTTGTTGAATAAGTTTCTCTAACTGTAGGAAAAAGTAAGGAGAATTCCCGAAGAGCAGTTATAGACATACAGAATTATTTGTGAATTAGTTCACATTAGATAGCATGCTACAATAGTAAAACATGCCTTTAGTACAAGGTATTTTAATACTATGTTATACTATTTTAAGACTTTTCTATGAAAATAGAAGCTTAATTGAACTATAAGACCGTTAATCAGATTACTGGATCTAATTCCTCGATCTTCATCTTAATCATTCTGTTTAATCATCTTAATCATTCTGCTTGTCATAAAGAAGGCAGAAACAGAAATCAAAGAAAGATTACTGAGCCACAGGAGTTAAATTTACCTCTGTTTATAGTAGCTTGGACATCAATTTAATGCAATGAATTATATAGAAACTTAACATGTATTTCAAATCTGGCAATTCCAGGTGATAAGGCTTAGAACAGCTTTCTAGAGCTTGTAAAATAATGCATTTCAGTTCACGTTTGATGTTCATATTTGATCACAGAATCATCCCCACTCAAAAAAAGTCTGCTCCTGGATTCTAATGAAAAAATATAAATACCATAATTATAGGCTAGGGGGCTATGAAGCAGTTATCATTAATGATAAAGGCTTAGTATAAAATGTCATATCCTCCAGAGAAATGATAAAGAAAACTTCCAAAACCAAAATAAGATCATAACTACTCAGGTAGAGAGTAATTTACTGGAGGAGGGAGGTGTGGGTGAGTCAGTTGTCCTGCAGGTGACCAAATTTTCACATTCACACTTGGAAAACAATACCACCAACATCACATGGACAATATTGTTGGAAGTCCTTCTTAAGACATAAAGTTTTATGCAGCAAGTGCTGATGGACTACTAAAAATATCTAACCTTGGGCTGCATGCATTGTGGCTGCACTGTGCGGAGAAACCAGATACTCTGTTGATGGTGGTGTGGAAACGCGGAGCTGCTCAGAGCAGGAACCAAGTTCTAAACTGCTCTCTGGTCTACGCTTAAGCAGGCAACCTAAGCATAGTCAGAAAAGTTGATAAGTAAGGCAAAACACAGATTTCATAAAAAAAGGAGGGCACTGAACACAACAGAGCAGACAGAAGCAGAAAGGAGAGAGCTACAAGAGAGCTTCAGGACAGCATATGGGATAAATCTAAGGGGCAGCACGCCCCTTCTGGCACGCAAACAAGTTAACAAAAACCAGCTTTTATTTACACATCTAAGACTTTAGGAACATCAGTATGGGGTCAGGCCACTCTCTTCCTGGATCATGTCAATGCGTGCTCAACAGTCTAATAGTTGCCCTAAAGCACAGTTAGGCTTTGAGAAACAGGTCACTTTTCTGACAGCATTAAGGTGTTTTGAACTGTAAAAGAGCTCAGTGTAGCTCTCTCCTCATCCTCTTTTGAATTCCTGAGTTCTAGCAGACCTCCAGTATTTGTCCTTTTTGTGTGTTTGTTTTCCTTGTGAAATTACTCTTAAGTATTCTGAAAGTCTTCATATAGTGCTGCAGTGGAAAAAAAAATCTCATAATGTAAACCCAACAAAGACTTTTCAGTGTTCATGCAGGAATGAGCTCCACAGGAGGAAGTCCACATTACACAGCTGATGCTTATAAAGTCTGTAGCCTATCAAGTTTTACTGGAAAGGTCTAGCTCCATACACTGGAAGTTGCATCAAGCCCTGAGTAATGATGTTGAGCAACATGAAGTTTGTTAAAGAGCATATAACAAAACAGTGGGAATGCACAAGCAGGGACATTGAAGGCAAAAGAAAGTTAAAAAGCATTTGAGAATTTCTTAAGTTTTTAGATACATTTTTGATGATGCTCTTCAATGATTTAGAACACTGTGACTAGATCAAGAAAAACACTGGAAATATATTATCTATTCAGTCCCAGAAAAGGAAATAGTATGTCAATATAGTAAGCAAGAGTGATTTTTCAAATTCTCTTTTTGTTCCCATGGGAAAAAGAAGAGAGATGAAGACCATATTCTTTCCTAACACTCTTAATCACCCTGTATTTTACACACTAATATTGTCTTATTTTGTTTGTAAACACAGCCTGGGGTGACTGAGAGTTTGTTTGTAACACATTTAGATGAGATGTAATTACATATAATTTCACTGCTTGTGGGAGTTATGTCCACTTTTCTACAGGCTCCTCCAATTTTACTCTTTCCCTAAAAGAGTTTCCCTTCATGAGCTAATCCCAAATTGGTTTTGTATATTCTTATGGTGTGTAAAGGGGTTACTTTTGCTTTAACAGACCAATATGAAAGTCTAACTCTTTTTTCATGCTGGTCTCCCTAGGTGTGACACATCTGCTTATAGACCTGCTTATGTAGTGAGCATATATTTAGATACGTGTCAACCAAGAATTTATAGCCTTCTGCCAAAATGTGGCGTTTTTTTTTCCCAGTCCTTTTAAAAACATTCACTATAAGCATCCATTACTGAAGTCCTAAGTGGACATTCTGTAGCTCTTCAGACCAAATTGCTCTGTAGGATAAAATCCCCCAAGCTTTACTAAATCTTAATGTACTTTACTCAAAACCAAATTTTGTTCTAATCACTTTTAAATAAAAATTCTTCCTGACCAAATTCCAGCAAAGATATGGGATACTGCGAATTGATTTCTGAGCGAAATAAATTCCTGTTGATGTTAGTGGGAGGTCTCATTAAGCTCTCCTTTGTCATTTAATACTTTTACAACATTGCAATGTTTAAATGAGTACGATTATGACTATTTGTATTATATATAATACTAGTTAGCAAGATCTTTCTTTGTTTATTTTTAAAAGGAAAATTATAAAATGTGATTCCATTCTTGGACAGCATTATTTCTGAAAACATCTCTGCCATAAAGATCAAACAAGGATTTTTAGTTCTGTGATTTTATAGCAGGTCCAGCTTCTGACTTTTGAAGCTGGTACAAGACACAAAGAATTACAAGTAGTAGATTACTGTGAATCAGATTTTATTTAAAAATATTTATCCACAGAAAATTATTTTATCACAAGGATTCTGATTACCTATATTAAATTCTTTAATTGATTCAGTTGTTAATAAATCTCAGAGTATTTTTTCCCTCAAAATAAAAAAAAAAGTTGCTGAAAGAAAAAAGATAAAGCAAACCAGATGAAGTAGGTTTAGCCTTTATAGAAATAATTTTCTCAAAGGACCACACTCTTGATGATGACAGCTCCTGCAGAATTACCACTGAACTGCTTACTGCAACACAGAGCATTGTAACTTAGGAAATTCTCTTGAAAAAATTATGTAGTTTGGTAGTTGCAAACCAAAATAGTATTAACATAGAAATACACAGATAGGACTAGGTTTCTCAAATTGGACATAAATTGTTCTAGTAAACCCAGAATGTGGAGGTATAAAGCAGGAAGGATGATTTTGTGGTGAAAATGCTGGACTGGAACCCAGGAGAAATGTGTACGTCCCGCTTCTGTGTCCTGCTGAACAGACCGTTATGTATGGCTCAGCTCCTGTTTCCAGTCTGTAACATGGCTCTAACTACATAAGGATCTTAGAAGGATGTGGTGAAGTTTTAAGCTTAAGAGTTCTCGGTCCCCCTGGGTTGTGTAGTTTGACAAAGAACGTCAAACAGGCAGTGCTCCTAAAGTCATGCAAGAAACTTGTTTGCCTTTTAAAGAAAGACTGGTGCCTATGGAGGTGCACAGCATGTACTTAGTGGGATTAGTCATATAGCTCATGAAAGTATGCAGCACCATGGGCACAATTTGAACGTGACCATGATGACATCAGATGTCAAACTTATTTAAATATGTTTATCTAAACTATTTCTCCATGGTGACTCTGTACCTCATGCTTAATTCTGAAAATTAACCTCGTCTGTTCTACAACAATAGTATATAGAAGTAACAAACCTAAGAAAGAAGGTTATGGGAACAAGTGTAACATATTTTTGTTTGTTTCCTTTTCAGATTGGGTCTCAGCTTCAACAGTATTTCTTCAGTTGAAAATGGCTCTCTTAACAATGTACCGCATCTGAGAGAGCTCCATTTGAACAACAATGAACTTGTCAGAGTACCCGGTGGGCTGGGTGAACACAAATATATCCAGGTAAAATTTATCATACTGCCTCAGAGAGAAACAGTTGGAAGGTTCTGAGTGGTATTTGTGTGGCTATTCAGTCTTGAATAGAAACATATACAGTATTTGTGCAAAAAGTAAGGATGAAAATTTCATCAGCTCTTGAATAAGCATGGAAATGTTGCAAACGGGAAGACTCTTAATCTGATTTTTGTGTGGGTGTGGTTATGGAGGTGTATACATCCGGAGGTGTGCATTTGTATCTGTGTGTCTTACGGGGTGCCACAAATATGGGATTATTTGTGTACTTTGATTTCCCCTCTACTCAAAAAATGCTCTCGAAGAACATTTCTTCTGTGGATTTTTTTTCAATTCTACTCAGTGATATTTTGCAACCTTTCCCAAGAATCTTCCCTTTGGTGTCTCGCAGAGCTATGTCTTCAGGAGGGCAAAGAGACACAATATGCTTCACATCAGCAGTATTTTTGAGGTCTGTGAGACTGAATAGCTAGAAATATGGTTTCTTGGAACAAATTAAAGTCTGTCTTCACTTGGACTAAGATTTTACAGGACGGAAAGCTCCCCAAAAGAGATGACTCCCAAATGTAAATCACCACTTGCATGTAGCTTGGGAAAAATCATCAGAAACGGTAACTCTGGAGCAAAGTAATATTCATCAGGTATTTGAAATCATCATTAGTGATTACTTTGGCTCTGGGTCCTATACAGTTGCACTCATAAGAGTGAAAGCATTAGAGCTGGAGAGAAACCAGTTAGCACCAAATACATTTCTATATATACAGCACATGCTTCTGAACCACAGCATTGTACTAATAATTTTGCATCTTTGACTCCTTTTTTGGTTACACTATGATCAAATGATAGTAATGTTATTAGACTGCCTTGCACATTTTCGACTCTTTCTGTGGAAATTATTTCTAATTGGGTATACTCTAGGTATTTCAAAAGGTAAACAGAATCAAGCATTTATTTGGAAAAAATGATATATTGTTACTCTGCATAACATCGCACAATACACACCAAGTATTTGACATCAAGCCATTTATCTTGTTTGCCACGGTAGCCTTAATTCTCACTTTTGTACTTCTATGCTTTTCAGGTGGTCTATCTTCACAACAACAAAATTGCTTCAGTTGGTATCAACGACTTTTGCCCTCTTGGCTACAACACCAAAAAGGCTAGCTATTCTGGTGTGAGTCTCTTCAGCAACCCCGTGCAGTACTGGGAAATCCAGCCCTCTGCTTTCCGATGTATCCATGAACGCTCTGCAGTACAGATTGGAAATTACAAATAGATGTCTAAAGAAGGGGCTCAGTTGTGTTTCAGCTAAAGTACCTGTTGTAATAGGCCTGTTCAAAAAATTTTCTCTAACAATTACTGCCAAATACCAGAAACTTCACTTTAAAGTGGAGATGGTCCATTGATGTAGAATAAATGAATCATTACAGATGTACAAGATCAAGCATACCATCAAAAAGAATTGCCAACTGTGCTTTAAACTGACTTATTTCAGCCTTCTTTTCAAGCATGCTTTCTGTGGTATTTTTCAGTTTTCTGAATGCTACAGGTTTTCAGATTCCACTGTATATGAGATTCGGAGTAAATATTTGTCAAGCTATGATATAAAAAAAAAAAAAAAGAGATAGTGGTTGAGGTTGTTTTTATGGCCACACACAAAAAAATAGCAGAGGAAAAATCATCTTGAGACTTGAGAAGGTGAGAGTTACCTCCTTTAAATTTATTTCAAGCCCTGGAGGTTTAAAAATATCCACTATAACACTACGCTAATTCTGAATGTATCTATTTAGCAGAGGCAAATAAAGTTGTTGCTGATGTCAGTATTGTGGGAAAAATAAAATCAATTCATATTGTACACATAGTCCTTTTAAGTTTGCCATTCTTCTAGAGCAATGCTGTTCAGGATTAGCCTAACATAATCCTATTGAACAAAATAATGAGTAGTCTGCAGTACAAAACCTGTAAGCTATGTCTGGAGCTCAATAACTAAATTTTTCTAGGGCAAACCCCTCTCACCTTAGTCACAAGAGCAGTTTTAATGACTTCAGTGAGACTGCTTTGCAGAGTATAATATTAGGGTTTAGTCACTGGTATCAATCCATGTATATATCTAAACCAAAAATAATAGCAGTTCACTGTTCACTCATTCTACATTGTACAATTGTCAGTATCCTTTACTGTTTTTGTTTTTTTAAACAAAGTTTTTAATTGTCAAGTAGAGATATGCAGGCTCCCCATCTGAGGAATTTGTGGAATTCAGATTATAAGCAAAATCATAAGTATAGCAAAATATGAAGTGAAATAACTGCAAGGCCTAGCTGGACATTGCTGGGACACCATTCGTAGGAGTATCTTCTTAGAGTGATTTGAAGCCCTCTGCAAATTGGGATTCTTCAACTCATACAAGTGGCTAGCAAGCACATCAAAGGTAGGCTGCACATTTCTACTGTCAATCTACAAAGCTAAACATATACTCAGTAAAAAAGTCACCTTAAAAGAATCTTCTGCAGCCTCTTAATACTCCAAGGTCAATCTCTCTAATTTGTAAAACTTATATGTCATTTATATTAAAGAATAATGTAATACAGGCAGACTCCAAGGCGTTTGTCTTTATTTTCTGTTTTGATAGCATATCATAGTGTGTCAGAACTTCAATTATATTTGTCTTGAAAATTGAACATCTTTGGCATAGTGATAGCTAAAGTAAGAGAAAATTTTATGAAATTCTCTTGCCTTGAGAAACTTCTTCATGCCTAACAATCACAGGTATTTTTTCTAGAAAATGAATATGTTCTCTTTATTCACATCATTTATTCAGGTAGTAAATAATTGGAAATGATTATAAATCACTAAAGCCACTACACAGAAAGTGTTTGCACTCTTTTTAGCTTTCTTCTTCACCTACTAGCCAACGGTTACCCCCATTTGCATCTGTTTTTTCTTCTGGGTTTCATATTTTCTGAGCGTTATTTTCAAATAAAAATTACAGTAGATTATATCCTTCTGTTACTGGAGAGGAAATCCCTCCAGAAAATCAGCAGTTAGATTTTTGCCTTTTGATTCTTGGTTGGATAACTGCTATTATTCAGAGAGAGAGACTTCATGCAGAAAACTAAGCACTGGCATTTCAATAGAGAAAAAAGATATTGTCTTAGCTTGGACAACTCCACGGGGTTTATATGTACATGGTTCAAATGAGCAGATATAGATACAATGTACAAGAAGAAATTTTTACATAACAATTCATAACAATTACTTATTACATAAAACTTCATATAAACATATATACAAACGTCCCATTTCTCCCTCCACGGCTTTAAAATCTCTCCATACTAAGGATTTTCTTTCAAACCAGAAGCAACTTAAAGTCCAGAAAAAAATATCTGAGCCTGGTTCTTCTCTGTAATACCTATGGTATGTCCATACCAAGCTTTCTGCCCTCTGTGGTAAAGCACAAGCTATTCCTCATCAAATACATTCCCCGCTAACAACCCTGGGCTGCAAAGATAACAAGACTTTCCCGATTCCCAGTCCCATGCAATAAAACAGAACAAGCAAATCCTGCAACATCCTCAGCAAGATCATGACAAATTCAAAAGGTAAACACAGTGTTGGTTTTCCATGAATTGTGCAGCCATACCTACGATTTCTGACTGACAGGACCCTATCCTAAGTCCAATCCACACACAGCATCTGCAAAGACTTCAAAGTAGCAGGAAGCCCAATACTTTTAAAACTCCTTTTCATATAAGTACAGAACAGATGTCTCTCCCACTTAAAAAAAAAAAAAAAAAAGAAAAAGGAAAGAAAGGGGGCCTACAGGAAAGATGGAGAGGGACCCTCTAAGAACATGCCTAAGTAAATGTTTGAACTTTCCTTTTTCTTCTTTAAAGAGCTGTTCAGACAGTGTGGTGATAGGATGAGGGGTAACGGTTTTAAACTGAAAGAGAGGAGATTTAGATTAGATATTAGGACAAAATTCATTACCCTGAGGGTGGTGAGACACTGAAACAGGCTGTCCAGAGAAGTTGTGGTGTTCAAGGCCAGGTTGTATGGGGCTTTGAGTAACCTGGTCTAGTGGGAGGTGTCCCTGCCCATGGCAGGTGGATTCGAACTAGGTGATCTTTAAGGATGTTTCCAACCTAAACCATTCTATGATTCTATGATTCTATAAAAGAAAGAAAAAAAAAAGAAAAAACAAACCCAAGCAAACTATAAACAGTTACGTCAAAAGAAATAAGAGAGCTAAAGTAGAAAACCTTTAAGCCCAACAGTGCATGTCTGATCCCTGTATGAAGTATAAAGATGGTAAACAGTCACAAAATAACCTGTAGGTCTCGGACACATAAAGGAATAAAATTTTGTTTCTTGCCGCAGCCTAAGGTATCTTATTGCGTCCTGCATCCCTGGGACACAGAGTGGTCACTGCAGGCAAGAGTGAGACCATCTCTCTGGTGTGAGAATAGACTCTCCTAGGGAGTCTGGAACAAAACATATCCCAATAATCTGAAAATTCAAGCTGGTGGAAACAAGATATATGGAATCAAAAGGTGTAGTTACAGATCCTCAACTGTGAGAATGATTTAACTGACATACAGAGGCTTCATATTTCTTCCACTGAATATAATAAAATAAAAATAAAAACTAATTTTCTAATATTTTAAAAAATCTGTCTTTTGATGATAAAGAATAATAAAATTAGAGACAACAATACAGTTTCTGCCATCTTAAATTAATAATGCCTACATTTCATCACATTATCTAAGAACATGCCTAAGTAAACGTTTGAACTTTCCTTTTTCTTATTTAAAGAACTGTTCAGAATTATGGCCAATATTTTCTGTTATTTTTGATATCTAAATGCATCATTTTTCCCCTATTCATAAATCTTATTAGAATGTTAATTAAAATTTCTGTAAGAGGTTTTTAACTAAAGAAAATAGTCCCTCCTATCTTCTGCTAAGTTGACTTAATAAGTTGGAAATTAAAATGATGTCTTGAAGAAGCAATGCTTCTTTAAGTTTTTACTGCAGTTTGGTGGCAATACCGTGAACTTATTATTTTGCTTTTGTAGTATATTTCCTTTTTTTTTTTCTTTTTTTAATTAATGTTAGGTTTAGGCTTTCCACAAGTACATACACTTTTTTTTTTTCTCTGAAAACCATATATTGCTAAAGAATGTTATTTTTCAACTTGACTACAAATCAATTAGTCCCTTTGCATATGCTTGTCTTTTAAGGCCAGAAGGGAGCTGGCTGGTTTCTCCTAAACCGCACCAGGTTATGGACAGTTGTCGTTTACCTGACTGGTGATGTACAAATGACATTGAATCTAATTTAATTTCCAGGAAAGGATCATCTCTTAAATCTCTGGCAACAACATGTTGCTCCAATTTCCAAGCCTAATGATTTTTTTTCAGTTGCCTTCTCAGGATGCTTCTCAAATCCTCTAAGAACAGCTCTTTGACCCATAACCTGACTTTTTTGACCTACCAGTGAATCACTTTGTTATAAACACTTTCAGCTTATGTTTGCTATTTCTTTTAAACAGACAGTATTATCTACTTCAGAGTCATATATACAATTTAGAAGAAAGCTGAGAAATTGCTTTTGTTCAATGCTAGCATTTATTTAATGCCTCTGTAGTATCATATGCAAAATAACTAGAAAAAATTACAAAAGACTTTCTGATCCCACCACTACTCTGAAGTGCCATCTAGTGTCACCAAGGGACAGAAACAAAGTTACTGTTCACAAATTGTGAAAACAAGGAGGAAAGAGGTTTATGAGGCTTTATGAAAAGATGCTATGCAAATTTACATACTTACTCTGCTGTTTCACTTTCCTTAAAAAAAAAAAAAAAAGGAAATATACTGCGTAGCTGTGAAATCAGTAGCCTTTTTGTACATCCACAGTCAAATATTCTTGCTTTGCACATGGATGTTATTTTGCTCATACTCTCTGAATGTATATGGTGCTCTGAAGTCTGTTTTGCTAGAGGGACTGGCCTACATCGCTGTAATTTTTTTTCAAAAGTGCCCTTATTTTGCATGGTTGTTACCAAGCTATTGCTAGGCGGTTGGGTTTTTTCCATTACAAATTTTAAAACACCAAAGGGCTTTAGTCCGTGCTAATTTAGTTGGAAGTAGTTTATTCAATAAAAAGAAAAAGAAATTAAGGATCATGTTAGTGAGAAGTTTGCACAGCACTGAAGGGGAAACATGAGCTGTGAGATGCTCAATATTAAGTGCATTGACTTCAAACTGAAATAATGGAACTAAAACTAGTAGATAAATTTTAGCGTAAAGCATTAGCCTAACTGTGTTCCAGCTGCTCCAGCTGCAATAGAACAAAGTATCTGTGCATCTCCTGAAAAGGCACAAAAAGTTTTTTAGTGTTTGAATTGAACTCAACACAAACACTCAATCAGCTAGATTCATCAATGGCTACATTTAAAGTGACATCAAACGGCCTTTGGTCTCCTGCCCTGCTTCCTGCTCTGGAAGTTCAGGGCTGTTCATGTACCATGAGTGCCTGAGGATCAGTCTGGATGCAAGCACTGCAGAGGGCTGCTTGCCCTGCCTCTTAAACACCACACTTTCGTTTCTAAGACACAAAGCTGTGGTTTCTTCCAAGCTGTTTTGTCAGGCTGTTCTCTTACTCAGTGTGCACATTATGCCGCTTGAAAGCTTGGGAGATTACCTCTATGTGAGCGTCCTAAGTCAGCAGATCCAAAGAATGTTAATGCTCTGTTACTGCCTGCTTAAACTGGGACTTAAATTAACTTACATCTGTGGGAAAAAGAATGGATAAAACGATGAAAATACGGTATTGCTTTAATCATATATATATGTGCACACATTTTTTAGATTATAACAATATTTTAAAAGTAAGAAATAAAGGGAAATAACAACAAAATCAAAGAATCTGCAATGTGATGAGAAGCAGTGATAGTCATGTTTCTGAATCCACATGTACGGCTGCAGCAAGCAACACAGGGAAGTTTTTGGAAAATAACAAACATTGCAGGCCTCGCATCTGCAAGCATTTATGCACATGAATAGTTCTAATGTTTTCAGTCAGAGGAACTGAAAGCTACAGATGGGCACTCAATTTTGAAAGGAAATTAAACAAAAGATGCTATCCGCTGTCTAAATACAAAAGTCATTTTTTAAACAAACAAACAAACAAACAAACAAACCTATCTAAATCACCTCCATCCAGAAAAGTTTCCTCTGAAGAATTGTCCCAGGTACTGTCTTTGGCTCACAGCCAGATGGAGAGAAGATGAATACTTGCAAATTATAATTCCTGGTGATAAATGGCATAATATATTTCTTATATGGACAAGTATTAATAAGTATTTTTTGTTGCTCCTAGCATTTGGCAGAATGGACAGTAAAATATGTACAGTTTACTCTGTATAAATGGTTACAATTTACAAAACTTTGTATTTTCATATCTCACATGAAATCAAGCAAAATTCCAGTTTGGTTTTTTTTCCCCACTCTTTATGTCATTGACTCAAAATCATTGAATATATAGTTTATGATAAATCATACTTATACCTTTTATTCAGTTTCAACTAATATATAAAACTCCGCATTATATTTGAATGAAAAAGCCTTAGGAATTGTGTTACTATCTTTGAAAACTTCAGGTTTGGACGTTACATTATTGCTTCCAGATGAAGACTTTAATTGAGATGAATTAGGCTAGTGCTTCTCTACACAGCAACTTTTTGAAAGTGTTCAAATCCTAATATAAAGGCATGGAAAATAGGGACCATATGTCTGCTGCTAAATGCATGTTAGAATGCCCTTTCAACAGGAAAATTCAGAACCAGTTAAGCTAATCATGTAGTATTCTGCTGATGAATCCTTTCATCTTTTAATTTCAAGGTATTAACTCTTTGCAGGAATCAAAAGATTATAAAGAATAAACCAAATTCCAGAGTGCAGAAAAAAAAAAAAAAGAAATTTCAAAATGCATAAAATAATCTTGACATAAAAGACAAAATCATTCTAAATATTGCTTGGCTGTGCTAGAAACTCTACACAACTGAAATGCTTCAAAAGGTTTATTAACTTCTGAGAATAATCCTTCAGAGGTTTGTCCATACACATCATTCTCATGTGGAAGGAGAAAGTGGATATGTTGCAATGAAGTCTTAAAACAAAGCACTGTCCTTGAAGTGTTGGCTAAGGGAGAGCGATTGAGAGATCCTAAACCTCAGGCCATTTAATATTTCATCCTGCCATCACCAAAATTAAACAAAAAGATTAACCTTCTGGGTATTTTTTTTTCTTTTCTATCCCTTACTGCTCATTTCCAGCACCAAGTTCTTTAAAGACATGCCAATCATTTTTGATATATAGTAGGAGCCCACTGCATGTGTAGGTTACAGGGAGATAGAGAAAATTTTGTGAATTTCTGTTCAACAGATGCAAATAATTGGATTGTTATGGAAAAAGTTAAGTAGTTAGGCTCCTTACGGCTGTCAAAGGACTAAATTACTCTGAAATGGTAATATTTCCTTTGAACTTCCTTGTCAGAATTCTGACCCACAGGATTTTTATGTTCCCTACATCTTAGGCAGCGGGAATGTGCTCACACTGTAGAAAAATACAACTGAGCAATGATTTCAGACTATTCTGCAGAGCTGAAAAAAGAAAAAGACAGCAGGAATAGGAACTGGAGAAGACTCCCATTTACCAATGCTCTGCCTTACAGAGGATGAAGCTAAGGATGCCTCCCAACCCCCTCCACCTTCCAGCACAGTTCAAGTGGGAGAGAGGAGATAAAAGAGCTTTCTAGCCACTTGGCTATCTTCTAGGCTAGCATGAGAGCTTGTGTGGTAGTACACGAACATACGTGAACCTCATGAAGGTTGAGGCAATCCCAGTATCAGTATGGACTGGGTGATGAGTGGATTGAGATCAGCCCTGCAGGGAAGGACTTGGGGATATTGCTGGATGAAAAACTGGATATGAACCGGCAATGTGCACTTGTAACCCAGAAAGCCAGTCACACCCTGGGCTGTATAAAAAGAAGCATGGCCAGCAGGTCAAGGAGGGTGATTCTACCCCTCTACTCAGCTCTCATGAGACTCCACCTGGACTACTGCCTCCAGCTCTGGGGCCTCCAGCACAAGAAAGACTTGGGCCTGTTAGACCAGGTCCAGAGGGGGGCCCCAAGAATGCTCAGAAGGTTAGGACACCTCTCCTACAAAGAAAGGCTGAGAGAATTGGGGTTGTTCAGCCTAAAGAAGGGAAGACTCCAGGGAGAACTTATTGCAGCCTTTCAATATATACAAAGGAAGATTATAAGAGGGATGGGTAGACTTTTTACCAGGGCCTGTTGTGACAGGACAAGGGGCAACAGTTTTAAACTGAAAGAAGGTAGATTTAGGTTGGATGTAAGGAAGACATTCTTTATGTTAAGGGTGGTGAGGCACAGGAACAGGTTGCCCAGAGAAGTCATGGATGCCCATTGGATGCATCACTGGAAGTGTTTACAGCAGAGGGATTAGACTAGATGATCTTTAAAGGTTCCTTCCAATGCAAAACATTCTGTAATTCCATCAGCAGTATCAGGGCACTGAGTACACCAGGATGTTCTTGCTGCCGTGACCGCACTCTTCCAGAGCCTCTCCCTGCCTAGACATCTACCACTCATTGGGCCAGGAGAATCATTTAAGCTCAGGTCCTTGTCCTTTCCCTGAGCTTATTGTCGGGGTTCAGCAAAAGAAGACAGCTGTGCAGGAGAAGGCAAGCTGTGAGCTAGCGGTTACAGAAGGCAGGGCAGCAATCTCATGAGCAAGCTGCACAATTCCACAGCACCTAATGAAGAACAACAGAGCTGGTTTAGCGACTGTAACCAGGGTTGGCTAACCATCCAGTGACAGATGTCCACTGAGGAAGCAGGTCCAAAGTCAAGCTCAGATATCAAGTCAATAAGATAATGTCAGGTACAAAACCAGGCACAGCATACCCACAACACAGCTAGGGGGTGCAGCTTAAATACAACTGCTGCACCAATGGGTGGAGGCAGCATGGCTGGAGAACGTGGATGAGGCTGGTTGGGGCAATCAGAGCCTGTTGGTGTGCCTAGGGCCCACAACATGGTGTGTTGCCACATACAGAGTTTGCAGAATTCGCCAGTCACTCCAATGGCCTTGTTTGCAGGCTTGAAATGTGGGAAATGAATGAGTTCTTCCCTAAGGATGCTCTCAGCTCCAAGCTTAACAGGCAGTTCAGACATAGACAAGATGACCTTTACTAGGCTGAGAGGCACATAGGTGTGGAATAATATGTTCATCACCACCTGAGTGAATTAGGAATGCAAATGCTGTTTTCCAAGATGCTGGAGGGCACATTTCTGAAAATGTTTTGACATGTGAATATGTGACCAGTCATTAGTGGTGGCTTTCAGGAAAAGGATATTGTCCTCATTGGTAAAGTAAACACCTTCTTCCCTTCAACATGCTTTGAATCAAAATCTTTTAGGCTATCACCTGCACATCTATTGCCCACTTGCTTGAAAGAATGACCCTCACATGGGTTCCCTAGAAAAGTCACCAGTCTGAGACAACACATGGGTCTGGACGTAGGGGACATGAGGATGTACACTCAGACATCTGCTCAGAACCAGCCTTGCTCATACATCAACATTTGCATGCCTCTAAAAACCCTCTTACTAAGTTCCAGAAAGGGGTAAGAATAAACATCAGTAGGATAGGAGTAAAGCACGAAAGCCTCACCAGAACTCTTTTACAGAAGGTATGGGTCTTTCTAAGGCGATTACCATGTTTATATTGTTTTCTGACACCAGGTACTCTCAGGGTTATTCAAGCATTGTTGTGCTAAAAGTTCCATAATAAATGCAAAGATTTAACTACTAAAACACAGTGTAAGACCCTTCCATTCACAAGCGAAGTTAGTACAAATATGTGATGCTCAGTTCTGGAAACAAGGAGGTCTCATTCTGCTTCCATGAGACTGGGATAGGAGCAATGGATTTTGCTATACCACAACTGGCTAGGCATATTATTGAAGTTATCTACGGGATAGGAACATGACCTAAATTATAGTGTGGCTCACCGGTACTGCTGTAGCTAAGTTTGTGTCAGCAGTTCTGTGCAAAACCAGCTTTTCCACTTAAAAACCATTACTCCGCTAAAACTTGGAATCAGATTTTATTTCTGGAACTTATTTGTTTCTCTTCTGAAAATTAAAAATAATCCATATACCTTCTTCAAAACTTCAGTGTAAAGCAAGGGTGACACAAGCACATTCACACACATGCAAGCACACATAAATTTTGAGAAAAGGGTCAAAACAATGAAATTATGATTTGATAAAATTCAAATTGTGGATCAGCTAATTTCAGCAGATTTTAGGACCTGAATGTCTATTTTCTTATTGATGGCCCAGGTTATATTTCAGAGTCTAAAGCTGCATCTGTATTATTAAGTGAAATCATGCCATTTTCCATCTCTGGAACAACTAACATGACTTAGCCCCATCTCTACTGTAAGGCTATCTTACCCCACAAAACTAGGTGGCTTCATTTAAACTCTCTGTTGACAGCGGTAAGTCCCAAACCATGGCTAGGAATTGTTCGGTTCAGGCTAGAATCATGGAAAAGCCCATTCTAAGTTAATACTATAAAAAATGACTTACCAGTGCCAGGGCCTCTATGTGATTTACTAGTGCAGGTAGAGCCTAAAGGGGAGGTAAGTCATCCGTTTGATTATATACAATAATTTTCAGTGTGGTGACATTAATAGTTTGCATTGATCTACCCAAACATTGACCGTGTTTTTACCTGCTTGTTATATGAATGCTTTCCTATTTTTTCTTCTCAGTCAGTTTTAATGCTTTCTTCATCCCTTCATGGAGAAGTCTATCTCTGTCTTTTTGTATCTCTGAATAGCAGATAACATGGAGTTCTGATCTGACTTAGAGTTTGGATAAGTTACAATATTTGATTGCAATGTTTGACTTTCCATACCTACAGTCCAAAAGAAATTACAACCCAGAATTTGAAGAGCGAAGGAAAGAAATTCCCTCTAGGTTAGCTTCATATCGCTATTCAAAAAAGGTGCAGAATCTTTGAAAATGTTAATTTTTTTTGTAGCGTAATGTATTCATATAAGCAAAAGTAACTTGAAATATTAAGAAAACATGAAAAAGAGTACTGGGAAGCTAAAGGGATAGATGCTGATTCCAGTTTTTGGTCCAAACCAGTTTGCTATTTAACAGTCAGACATGTGTATAAATATACAGATACATAATTATAGAAATACAATTCCTAAGTGCTTACTGAAGTCCAAAAAATACAAAGAGGTAAAGAAAAAAGAGTCAGGCTAAGTAGACAGAGGTCTAAAATCTATGGGAGGTGAACAAGAAAGCAATATATTCTCCTTAATCAACACAGGATGAAGGAAATGTTGGTGCAGATTGTCCCTTCTTCGGTTGGGTGGAGAGCAAATTAGATCTTAAGCACTCTTGTTTCAATTCAAAATAAGCCCATGCAAGCTTGTGATGCAAAATCTCTTAAATTGTTTATGTCCTTTCCAATGTCTGTAACTTACACAATTATATATGAAATATATTGAAAAGCTTTGCTTGACTAAAACAAAACAAAATTGTTCAGTGAGGATTCAGGTGATGATCTAATGGAAACAGAGGACTGTTTTCTAAATTTTTATTTGACCTTTCAAAAAATCCTTATTTTGGCTCTTTTATTATTATGGTTTTTAGAAGTGGTAAGAAAGTGGAAAATACCTGTAGAGGAATAGATCGTGACTGTCTCCAGGTTTGCACATCTCGTTTTGCTTGGCTCTATTTCTGTGACATTTCTTTGCAGACATTGTGCTGAATACTCAACTAAGAGAAGTCTACAGTTGGAGAAAATACCATTCAGACAGTTTACACAAAGTGCGGATATTACCTCACTTAGGAGGGTGGCTATCTCCTGGACTAGAGCTCCAAGGGCACAATTCAAGTGTCAGAACATAAGTGTCTAGTATCATTCTAGATTGCTTACATGTGCCTGGCTTGTCACTACTTTAGGACAGGACAGGTTTCCTCAAGATCCCAAGTCATAGCAGCCAGCCCCACTTGGATGTGCTGGACAGTCCAGGCAATGTCAGACAGCAGTAGATTCCTTTGCATCACAGCTGACTGAAGCCCCTTGACAACAGGCAATTAATTGTCTGAATGCAGATGCCTTGTTATTAGACACTGTGTAGTACTGTGCTTTGTCATCAACTGCCACTCAAAAAGGGGACAGGTCTTAAAGTCCTTTCTCATAACCTATACAGATGAGCTGGATACTTTAGAGCATCTCAAATGATACTAGATGCCTACATTTTGGTAACTGAATATTGTTATGGTGTCTGTTTTAGAGAGCTGAATCACTCCCTAGGCTCCATAACTCTATTTACTAGATCTCCACTGATCATGAGGAGTGCTTGGACTCCTAGCACACATGCAGACACCTATGTTCGCTGTCTTGGAGGATGAAAGTGTGAGATACAGCATTTGAGACCATTTATAAAAAAGATAGTCTGTATCTCACAGAGGAGTTGAAGTAATCTTCATGAGATATAAGACCAAGTAATTTATGAAATAAATAACTTTTCTAATGGAAAGTTTTATTTTGTGAGATGTTGATAGAGGTGCCATGAAGCCAATAATTAAACATTAATAGAGTTTCTTAACACTGCACAATTCTTAAGACAAAAAGTATTGCATACAACATGAGGTAAATCCACTCTGGACCTCCTTATGATTAATAAAGACAAGCTAATCACTGGATTGGAATCTGGTGGTTGCTGAAGTTGACTGTTTAATATGGTCAAAAGCATATTTTCAGCCAGTATTTCAGAGGAGCTCCATGTCCCCAAACAGGAAAAAGATGAGCAAATTTGTCTGGAAGGAAAAAATTAGAAGAAAAATAATAATACCTATACTTAAAAATAATTTAAGAATTTGTCCTCAAATACCTTTCCTCCCCTGATTTTGCAACTAAAAAAGGCCTATTTTAACCATAAGATTGCTTGTTTTGGTAGAAAAGTGGAATGCGATTGGACGTGAAAAAAAAAAAGCATGACATGAAGAATGAGGAAACAAAAAATATATTTAATAGTGTCTCTGTGCATATTAGTAATAATACAAAAATGAAACTGAGTTGCCCTGAAGATATCAGTAACAGATCCACAGATAACGTGGCTGAAGATATTTGGAAGAAGGTGAAATACATGATGAGGAAAATAAATTCTAGTAATGTTATAGAACCACAACTAAGCAGAAACAAAACAATGGGTAGAAATTAAATATGTAAAAAAAACCCTTAGTAAACATCGTTTCTCTGCATTTGAAAAGGAGTAGACATGTACTGTCACCAGACTGATGTAATTTTATCATATGAGGATCATCATATTCTTTCTAAAGGGAAAAACTAAAGCATATTTGCTAGAGATAAATATTTTCAAATTGGATTGTCATAAAAATTTGTACCTAAATGTCTTAGGAAACCATGTAAGAGATCTTTGGTTCATCTACAGTCCATTTTCATGGGCCTGGGAATACCAGAACACCAGTGCATTGTTGGTGTTCATGGACTACAAATAGGTAGATACTGTATCTCAAGGCTATTAACCTGCCATGGGTCCCAGGAAAAATAACATAAAAATATGATAGAGCATTCAGTTGGTAATGAATTAAGTGACAACTAATGCTAGAATAGATACTAATAAATGACTAATGATATAACAGATATCATCTGGCAAGCCTTTATTTGTTCATGAGATTGTAAACTTGGTGGATAGCAGGGTCTTCTCTAGTAGCAGTAGTTTTTTCCAAGTTGTTTAATTTTAAAAATGACAATGAGCAGTACTTTAAAAGACCTGCACATTAAGTAGCTCCCAAACTGTCCCATCTTCATGGAAAAGACAATTTATCACCATGTGGGTATGTTCCAGTTGAGTGTTGCATCAACTGGCAGAAGCCAAAATGCTATGTGCACGATCTGGACATCGTGTTCAAAACTAAGGGCTATGTGGCTGCACACCAGACTGCTGCTTTCTGCATAGAATGTCTCGAGTTGGAAGGGATCCATAAGGATCATTGAGTCCAACTCCCTGCTCCTTGCAGGGTTACCTAAAACTCGACCATATAGCACCATACTGCTGTATTACTTTAGGCAAAGAGTTGCAGTTATAGGAACTCACTGGAAGACAGTGTCTCACGGAGAAGAAGCATGATGCAGTAAAACAGCTTTGCAGGAGGCAGCAGTTCCCACTCCCCCTTGGGTCTCGTAGAGCAGACTGCCCTAGCAGATGCACGCACAAACAGAAGCAGCCAACTCCCCAGGACTTCCCCCTACACCCTGTGAGCTGGAAGCTACTGTTCCTGTACCAGCTGGCAACCCTGTTGAGTTCATAAACCTAAAGTTTCCTGGTGTTTGTGCTTCAAGGAGAAACAGAAGATGACTAACTTACTGAGTGGGGATGCCCTGGGAACCAGCCCTCTACTTCTGGGTGCTGCATGCAAGTACACATTACCAGACACGAGGATGAATGCTGCGATAAATAAGCCTTAGCCAACTGGCAGTCTAAATGTTATCGGCTGCTTTCTCAATATGCATCCCTCTGCCTGGGCAAAAATCAACAGATTTTTGCATCAAACTAGAAAACTGCAAAACTTTTCATGTCTTAGATCATGGTTATATGTTGCCTGGAGCATATGTAAACAAAGGTGTTTTGTTGAACTCAGTACAGCAGTAACAGGACAAAGTGTAATGGTTTATGTTATACAGCAGGTCAGGGTAGATATGCAAGATCCCTTCTGACCTTAAACAGCAGTGATTTGAAAGCAGAGAGACATTGCTAATATTCAGATTAGGGGAAGATGTTTAGCACCCAATGATTTCAAAGAAGGTCTATGTTGATACAGCATTAGTATATACAAACAACAGGCAGTGAGCTAGCCAAGTTTGCCAAGTCCACCTCTGTCTTTTCCTATAAATTATCTGTGCTGTTTAGTATGTAAAGCTGCTACTACAATTTTTACCTGTAACCACAACTTTCCCACAAATTCAAAAACTCCTTGAGATCCTCCTACATTCTTTACATTAGGAATCATTTGAATTGGTTCATGTATCACGGCCACCTGACTTACTTTCTTCTATACATAGACCTGCACATTTTAAATGCTGCAGCACAAAGTACAGTATATACATTTAGGAATCTGTTTTTTAAAAAGCATCTTGCCTTCATCTGTGCAGTTCTTATCATAAAAGACATTTGATCAAGCTTGAATCAAAGCAGAGGAATTTTGCCATTGACAATTTGAATCCATTTAAGTGTAGTCTAGTACAAAAACAGTCTGAAAAGCAATGGAGAGGAGGGTAACAGCTCTAGAATATAGACGCTGTCAAGTTTGAAGCAAAACAGTGAGCAATTTTTCAAAACTACAAAAACAAAGATCCATGCTCAACTAAAATATCTGTTGTGGTCTGCTAATAGATTGTGCCACTACTACCATTTTTGTAAATTTCCAAAGCTGTTATTTCCTTTTTAGGAGAAAGGAAAAACAGGATTTGGATCACCACAAATTTTGTAATGCTTATAGTATGTGCTCTAACACTTTCCGTTTAACATGTAAGTGCAGCGTAGAGGCTGAACAAATAAAATTTTGATTTGGAGGAATGGAAGTTTTCAGATGAAAAAATAATAAGCACCTACAGCCTTCAGAATCTGGAACTGGATTGTTTTTAGTGGAACTCATTTGATATGAGTCAGCCTTAAGTAATATTTTTGAAGTGCTGCAGGACTTCACAAAAACAGTTATCTAATTATTACTGGAGATGTGAGGTAATATCACATTTTTGTTTGTTCACTATATATAGGCTAACAGGCTATATATTCACTATTTAGAGATATGGAAAACATCATGCATAAACACTACACTACCTCTTAATTAAGTGGCTTGTTGTATGGTGCCCATGGAATGGCCTTTCCCCTTAATGGAAATTTCTTTACCTTCTCTCACAGATAGCCAATTCAAATGAACCAGCCTTCATTTCATTGAGAGTAATATTTAACTTAAATCATGCCTGATCAGTGCAAAAACTCACTCATCATTTTATCTGACAGTGTGAAAAAATCCACTAGCACTTTTTTCTGGGGCTATATGCTTCTGTGCCCCAGATATCCTACAGTTTATTTTAGGCACCCAAATATCTTGGTTCTTGGAGTACAATTCTGTGTACCAGCTGTATACCCAGGTTTAAGACTGAAGGGAAGCTGTTGGCTTAAATAATATCTATTGGGTTTTAGTAACTTGAGTCCTTTGGGAAAAAGATTAAAAGCAAACAGATCAGGAGGAGTTCCCATTTATGCAGGATTGCATAGAAGTTATAAAGAGGATAGTTTTACAGCAGAGAAAAGGCAGAAAAGATATCACTGATGAATGAAGAGGGAAAATGGTGGCACTGTAAGAATATTTGAAAACTAGATCTCACCCACTGCGAAGTGTTATACTTGCAGTGAGTTCTGCTTTGAGATTCTTTCTCTGCAACCTACCAGAATTCTTGGCCATCTCCATCCATGAAAATATGAATTAACAAGAAAGGAGATTTGAATTAAATAAAAGGAATATTTCTGTTCATGTATCACAAGCAGAGGAAAACTAGATGAGAACATGTTTTGACCACATTTCCCCTTAAAGAAAAATGAATAAATAAGGAATAAGACAGAAAATTAATTTTGAAGAAAAAAAATCTGAGATGGCTTAATTAGGAGTGCAGTTGAAATATCAATATGTCCTGACATTATCAGATATGAAGCATATTCATAAGTAGTTTTCAATGTAGATGTTATAGGTGAATTTACACATTGTTTTGTGTATTCCTTGGAAATGAGTTTAACTCTGTTCACATGCCATTTAATGACTTCTGGAGCTACCAAAGAAACCCCCCAAAACCCCCACAAAATAGGGCCAGAAAGAAGAAATGACCCACCCACTTTCCCACCCTTTGCTGCATAAGAATCCATATCTCCATCTGGTGGGCTTTAGTCCCTACCTGCTTCCCCGAACAGAGGTTTATGAGGTGGGTGCTTCATGAGTCACAACAGTAAGATTAGGAAAGCATACAAAAGGATGATGAAGGGAAAAAAATAAATAACAGAGTGGAGAGACGGCAAAAATCTTATTAAAGAAAAGGGAAAATCTATTGGTTTATATCTTATCCTTGGAAGGCACGTGATTCTTCATCTTGACTGTGCAATTTACATAGCTAATTTAAAACAGTCAGCAAGATAGGAACTACATGAATGGAAAAATCTCAGCTGAACTCTAAGTGACCCATTTTTTTACCATATGTTAATTGTAAAATATCATCACGTTTGTTTAATAAGATTTTTCTACAAGTTGTGAAGATATGCATGCTTTGCATTTCTGTTAATAGAATGAGGAAAAAGATGTATACTGGACCTACCAAAATCAATGTAATAAACAATTGGTGCATAAATATAACTGTGCCAAAACCACATTAAGCCTGTGCTATTCTATATTTGCAGCCAATGTTCAATTCTATTTGTACTGCATATGTAAAACTACATCTATTACTGAAAAATCAAATTATGTATTAATTTATTATAATACTGAGCTTGTCCTTCAAAACAGGTCTTTAATCAGAGAAACCACAACTAGTGCCTTTCCCATGAATTTTAAAATTCCCTTTAGAAACATTATGCTCCATTGCCTAACTCGCTGTACCTTCTTCCACAGAGCATCTCTTTCTGTGTTCAAAATCCTTTCTTTATTCCCATTGATCTCTTGCTGAATCCTCCTGCTTGTTGCCCCATTTGCAGTCAAGGCTACAGTTTAGGTTTTCCTTGTCAGCTGAAACTAATGAAGTAATTTTCAGAAAAGTATCATACTGTGCATGAGAAACTCCATCTGGTCTCCATTTGTCCGCACACAGAACAACAGCAGCTTTGTCCACTTCTGCAATTCTAGTTGTGATACACATCTTCACCTACTTACCTTAATTCACTATCATAATCGCACTGTTTCACATTCACTTCTTTGCATCATTCGAATAGTAATGTAGTTATGGTTTGTCATCAGCATCTGTTTCCTAACATGTAAATGGTTCTTCCATGCCACGGGGACAGGAATGACATCAGAACATCAAAAGAATAACATTCACTCCCTATGGGCTGCACTGGCACTCGACACTGTCTTGAGCAAATTTGTTTGCTAATTGGGTGATTGCAGAAGCACAGAGGTCTGCAGTCATTTGGCGTCTTTCCTGTTCTCAGGGAAGGGAAGTGAATTATACCAGGCCTTTCCCTGCTCCCAGTAACCTGCAAAGGCACGGAGGCCTGGATGCATCAGCAGCAGGTTTTGAGGGAAGCCTACATCCAGGCTCCTCTTCTTCAGGAAGCTGCTGGGGTTCTCCAGCCCAGCCACATCCTGTACCATGACTTTTCATAAAGACAGCCGGTTGAAAACAGACGAGAAACTTGATCTGTACCCACAACCTTTACAGTTAGATACAATTAAACACACAAGACACCTTAAAAGAGCTTGTGCATGCTTCCTATATGCACATATCACATTCGTCCCCATCCAAATTTACAAGAAAGAGCTTGCATGCCATAAAAAAGGAAGGCATCCACCATTTAGAGATAAGGGAAGATTCTTATGGAAACATTAAGACACACTTTAAACAGTTACTGTCTTAGTGTATTATTTTTTGGCATTGCCTGGTGAAAATAACATCCCATCCAAGCCTTAAGATGCATTCTTGAACTACATCCATGGAATAAGAAACAGACAACGTAAAGCTGAGTAGTTCCAGATTCTGAAAAGCAGGAGAAAGCTCTAAGTGCAAAAATGAACAAACGTATAAAGTGAGTTTACAGTAACTGCTGAAAAAACATTCCTGGGATGTGTTTTTATTAAACAAACATGCATTCAATCACCAAAGAAAATCTCCAGACCAAATAAATTCCAATGCTTTGCAGAAGACCCTTTGAACTCGGTATTCAATGTTGTGGAAAGGGTTATAATTCAAAGATAATCTTGCATCTTTGGTTGTCATCCTTAAGCTAAAACTTTTATTAAGGATATTTTACTGCGGACATAAGATAGTTAAAGAAATAGGCAGAAAATGAATGAGTCACTTGGCTGAAGAAGCACAGCAGCATTGAGGTCTGAGTGCTATTTGTTAGCTCATGTCTAGCAGTATAAAATAAGTTGGAAAACCAAAGTCTGTTTGTAATTTGTTTTACAATCTAAAATGTTTTCCCTCTAAAATAAAATAAAAAAAAAAAAGTCCTTGTATAAGGCTATGGCTAGTGGTCTAAATTTTCTCAGGTTTGTGAAACATTGATCATTCTCCCATCCCACAGGAATAACAGATGGGTTGTCCTTGTACAAAATATGGTATCCACCTGCACTTCATTACAGAGCTGCATTTTTGTACATGCCACACCACAAGATCACCATGATGACATAGCAGCTTCAGAGAACAGCGTGACTAGGGCTTTTTTTTTCTTTTTTTTTTTTTTTTTCTTGTAACACAGAGGATCTGGCAGACTTTTACCTCCTGACACTGTTTACAGCATATATTGGTCGATACAGTCCCTTATTGCATCTGCTCTGGGAATTAAGGAAAGCAGCTTCAAGGCAGTAAGGTAAGTGCTGCTGCATGTTTTAACTGTAATGTTCAGCTATTTAAATGTAGCTGTAATGGGAACGTGAAAACATGTCAGGATAAGTTTGCCAATTTGTAAATTGAACACAAATCAACAGTTGCTTAGTGGATTTGCTTTCTCAGTTTCCTTAAAACAACCTCACATATTTTGTGCACCAGTATTGCACTTTTTTACAGTCTGTTTTGTTCTATGTCAAAAGAAGAGTTGATCTACAATACAAAGAAATTTTTAAGAATATTCACTGTTTACTTATTCATTCATAATCTATCAGTAAGGGCTCCACAGATTCCATTTGTTAAATCATTTTGCTTCATTTTCCAAAAAGATAAGGTAACCTAATATTTAGATAATTAATCAAGCAAACAAGGAAAGGAAAATTATAGCCATTTTGAAATATTTACTTAATTTTAAAGAACATTTTAAATATAGTATTGAAGCTTTTAAAAATTAAATCTTTTGCACACTGTGTAAAATGTTATGCTGCAGAATTAAGGTATATTTAGTTTAAGGCTGATTGAATGATAAACCTGTATTTATTTTATTGCACAACAACTTTAGAAGTAAGGTAGTATAGACTACCTCCAAAATAGTTTGAGCAGTTTGTCTACTGCACTGTAGTAACCATTTTTCCAAAATTGTGGATTTGCCACTTAGTACATTTTGGCAAGTTGTCTGAGCAACTTCACAAATATTTTCACAGCTATTTTACAACATAACTCATTAGAACAAAACAGGCAATTACTTCAAACGTGCTTATGTTACAAGATAAACATCTAAGAATGTAGTCTGATTTTATCTTTTGGGTTCATACAGTTCAGTGCAACAAACAAGCATGATCTATTTACCTTTTACACTTCTGACAGAGAAACGTTTAGATATATGAATGAGAAAGCCATGAATAAAACAACCACACAACATATGTACTCTACTGTTATATTTTATGTCACACACATGCTCATGTGTTCTTGCACTACAGAATTGTCATCTACATTTTAAAATGTTATTTATAAAACAATTGAAAACACTTGCGATTTAACTTTTAAAATTACTTCCAGGGTTCTGCAGAGCAGTTAAAAATTGTACACTATTTAAAAGAACTGTCAGCCTTTGATATCAATAGTAAAAGTTAGCATTACAAATATAATTTGAAACTAGAAGAACAATAGAATTTGAATTTAAAATAGGATGTTTATGCTACTTTATCAGTAAGGCTATAAAATAATGCAGTTGTATAAAAATGTCACTGTAAGGCCAAAGAGTGTAGTCCAATAAGACACTCTGTCTCATACTTTGAATATAGAAGCAGTTAGTCCCCCATCCTTAACTTTTAGTACCTAAATAGGACCAGATTTTGAGCTGAATTGTGTCACTGTAGTGTCTTTGCTTTCAGAGGAGCTGTACTTACTTATACCAGCAGGGGACCGAAGGTTGAATTTGCATGTTCTCATGCGGTAATGAAGAACAGACAAAGTTACACTGATAACTCATATTTCAATGACTGACCTGTCCTATGGCTTGTAATTAGCTAAATGTGATGGGACCAACACCGTGGAAAGATATGCAATTGTCTTCGTTATTCAGGGGACAGGAGCTTAATATCTAGCAGAGGGACTTTGTGGGTGATTGGCTGGAGATAACACATTTTTTTAAAAATCTTCATTCTGTACTGCATGAGATCAATAGGCCCTGCCTAGAGGTATCTTAGTTGACATTATTAGCTGACTAGAATGTGATGTGGCTTTTATCTAGTCAATAAAAGCAAGGAAATTTACAATTAGGGAAGACTTTCTAGCTGTGGCCCTGCATTTTAACACAATGTACTAACCAATGTCAATAGCAAGACTAACTTTAGGGGAAGATTGCCCAGACCTGAGTTGAATGCCTGGTGTTCTGTTTACAGGCTTCACGTACTTTCTGAAATTACCTGGGAACAAGAAGGTTCTAAGGATTTTCTTAATTGTCTCACTCTCTGAACAGTAGTTGAGTACACTGAGCCTTGACTTTTACTGGTGAAAATCAAAGTAAGGTCACTGACTCCAGTGATGCTAGTCCCACTTTTCCAGCACAACATCTATCTCAGTAGTAAGAAATAAAGCAAGACACTAATGTTCACAGATTAGATTCTTGTGGAGTACCTGATGAGAAAGGTATGCCATTAAAAAGTAAGGTGAGACCACTCATACTGGATCACAGCAAAACACCCCCAAGGACACTGAACGTCCTTTTACTCTATGTGAACTGAAAGACCAACTACTTGAAGCCTGTGCTTTATTGTTCTATTGATTTAGAATGGTTGTACAGTGTAATCAACACATTTATTGTCATACACAGAATTTGCAAGAACATTTGCACTATCTGAAATTCGGTCATTTCAGACCCACTGTAGGTCCATATTCAATAGAATATACTCATGCACACATATGCAGTGCTGGTTGTTTGACATGTCCAGGAGAATATGGTATATATTTCTATTAGTTTGTTCTTTAGGTGAATATGTTACTTAGTGGATCATGCTTTACTGGACATGATCCATGAGAAGAAGATATTTCAAGCTACAAGCATCTTAACAGCACACTATACAACAGATCATTACCCTCTGTTTGTAACTTTCCTGGCTTTTTCAAACTTAAGTCAGACTGCCACATGTTATTTAGATATAAGGCAATTCCGTATATTAGGAATGCCTGATAGAATTTAAATGGCAGAACCACCTCTGAACATGGCCTTCAGCAAAACTGAGAACTTCTGTGCCAAGTTTAAAAAACTTGGACTTTATCATTGTTCTTGTGACTTACTGAATGAATGCAGGAAGATATAAAGAATGTTTTACTTACAACAGCAGAATGGCCTGCAATTTTGCATTACAAAGACAGATTATAACAAGACAGGCACTGTAAATTTATAGTAGTAACAATGCAATAGTAACAAACTAACGTATTTATAACGTATATTATCTGAATTTATAGCTTTAAACAGGAAGCCTAAATTAATTAGTTTTTAATTATAATTATAATTATAATATTTATGTGGTAAAATTTCAAATATTGCTGAAAGAGAGAAAAAAACAGAGTTATAACTTTTTTATTCTCTTTCACCATACAGGGACAAGGCACATTGCAAAGATGACTTTAAACTCCCTACCCATCTTTCTGTTATTGATTAGTGGCATTTTTTGCCAATATGACTATGGTCCTGCAGATGATTACGGTTATGATCCTTTTGGGCCGTCCTCAGCAGTCTGTGCCCCAGAATGTAATTGCCCTTTAAGCTACCCTACTGCCATGTATTGTGACAATCTTAAACTGAAAACCATTCCAATCGTACCAAGTGGAATAAAATACCTTTATCTTCGAAACAATATGATTGAGGGCATTGAAGAGAACACGTTTGATAATGTAACAGACCTACAGTGGCTGATCCTAGATCACAACCATTTGGAAAATTCAAAAATTAAGGGAAGAGTCTTCTCTAAACTAAAGCATCTGAAGAAACTTCACATTAACTACAATAATTTGACTGAAGCTGTTGGACCACTCCCCAAAACTCTGGATGACCTGCAATTAAGTCACAACAAGATCACAAAAGTCAATCCCAGTGCACTTGAGGGGCTGGTGAATCTCACAGTCATTCACCTCCAGAACAACCAGCTGAAAGCAGATTCTATTTCTGGGGCTTTTAAAGGCCTGAATTCACTTTTGTATCTTGACTTAAGCTTCAATCGTCTTACAAAGCTACCGACAGGACTGCCTCACTCCTTACTCATGCTGTATTTTGATAATAACCAGATCTCCAATGTTCCTGATGAGTACTTCCAAGGTTTTAAAGCCCTGCAATATTTACGTTTATCCCACAATAAATTAACAGATTCTGGAATACCAGGCAATGTCTTCAATATCACATCACTGGTTGAGTTGGATCTGTCCTTCAATCAGCTGAAGAGCATTCCAACAGTCAGTGAGAACCTCGAAAACTTCTACCTCCAAGTCAACAAAATTAACAGTGAGTTAAATTTGCATATTTTCAGTATTACTTACCGCAGTCTGGACACTCATGGCCAATGCAAGTATCTGAAAGGTTAGATCAATCAGTCAAGAAATGATACTGGTTAGACTGTTAGTACACTGACATTTCTCTGACTGCTGTCCACGTTACTGTTAAAAGACAGACATTTATCTGATAGCTACTCAGACTAACGTTAAATACAGAAGTTTCTGTTTTCATACTAATGTGGGTACTATTGGCCAAATTCTCATCTCATGTAAATTGGAGTAACTCCATTGAAGCCATTGGAGTTGATTTGTACGATTGAGGAAAAAAACAGTGGGAAAAAGTTTAATCAGTGTGAAACATAAGCTAGCAAAAAGAGACATCAGCTGAGGATCTGACTATGGTATGTGTAACCTTTCGGAAGGCTGGTAGTGAAAGTGTTGGAGGGAGGAGAGAGGAAGAAGACTACAAATTCATAAGGTATTTGGCACAAGGCACAGCGAAAAAGATAAAACAAAGTAGCTGTTTTTTTCTCTTTCCTCCCTTCTCTCATGCAGAATCCCTTCAAACCCATCATGAAATCCAAAGAGCTGCCCCTGTTGTTTCTTCTTTTCATTCCCATTTCCCATACCATATGATCAGGTGGCAAGCTTGTCTCCATTCAAGCATGGTTTGAAAAAATGTTCTTTCTGAAGGCAATAAATGTCACACCTTGCATGAGATCATGGAGGTTCCTACTGAGACAGGGCTTTTACGAGGCTGTCCTCATCCTGGGGTAGGAAGGAAGTGTTGGAGAGCTGTAGAGGCCCCACCACTATGTCAGAAGCTCTCCAGCTGCGCCTCTGTCAGCAGTGGTCCCTGAGGGAGAAGCAGATCTGTCAAACATAAGAGTGTTTCTGCAGGAGGACTTGCATCACCTTGCTAGCTGTCATAAAATAAACCATAAAACCCTCCCTTCTGTTTGCCTGCTTGTAACCACCAGGGGTGTATGTTATCAGTGTTAACTATTCCATACATAGCTAACTCCATACAGACATAGTCTTAAAAGGCTATGTCTGTTCTGATTTTGCACAGGATCAGCACTGTGTTCAGTGCTGATTTTACCAGGCAGAGGGCAAAACCTTTTGAAATGTTTTGTATTTACTATGCTTCACGTTTTCCTCAATGTTATGATTTTTTTCTTATTACATCTCAGTTCCTTGTTTTGTTGAGGGAAAATAATGAGTTCATGCTTCCTACCTGAAGCATCACATACAGTGACCTGTAGAACTCTATCAGATACTCTCCCTCTCCTAAAAGAGCTAACAATAATGATTAATTTCTCATGAGATGTACGAGGCAAGTTTCCTTGCTTAGAATGGTTGTTCTGAGCCTTCTGCAAGATACCCAGGTACCAAGTTTTCTTTCCATTCACATTTCCAAGGACTTCTGAGCAATTGTGATGACAATTTAATTTTGTGATAAAAGCTGTATTTCCAGGGTACTAGTTAGCAGCAAAGGAGGACGGTGTGAGGAGTGAATGTGCACTGGCTACTGCTGCACTGTCACTGCTACCCTATGGACTGATACAAGAGAACTCTGATTTAATGTTTTTTGCTTAACCATAAAATCTAGAAGACTTTACTTAGAATTTTTCTCAACTATCTAATTTCACAGGCATAATATTGTGTTCCCTAAGATGTTAATTGACAACATGGGATAAAATTTAGTTAGCAATAAGAATTTCAGTTTAATGAAATACCAGCTACAGGCTGATCAAAGTCTTTGCAGTTCACTATTCGTTACACCTGACCTATAGCTGTGAGCGCTTACAAAAATTGAGTTGATTGACCTTTGAGTATTTGAGCTGCAAACAAATGACCAGTTTCTTTTTTTAATAAAATATTGTAATTTGCCAGAGATTTCTATAAGGATGACTGTAAACAGGGCCAGCTTCCCTTCCATACCATGGCCCGTGGTACACATATACTGTGAGAGGAAGACTTCTGTATTAGGGGTAATGATAATTTGTCCTAAAATGTACAAAAAGTATAAACTTTCAGTTTATGATTACATAGCTTAAAGTTTTCACTTATACTGAAACCTAACAAGTATGTCTCCAGAGCTCTTCATATGCTACTGTCTCTCTTTTTCTTTGGTACCTTTAGGCTATCAATTAAATATTTGTAGATTTTATTTACCAATTAGTTATTATATTTGTCTGTGGAAGAGTGAACTGGTTCCAACCCTTTTGATATTACCAGAAAGAAAGGAAATATATCTCTAAATTATTGTCCATGAGTTTCATCCTGGGCTTGCTACAGTCATTATGCATTGCCACGCATAAAAAAATTACCAGTTTGAGAAATATCCTCATTTGAGTGACTTTGAGCAAATGACTTTTTGAACAATAGTTGATGAATATATACATGAAAAAATTTGTAGCAGAATTGGCTTCGCTTCAGTATGTTCTGTCTTCATCTGTGATAAACTGAAGCACATCCATTCTATTGAATGTAAGTTACGTATCAACTCCAAGTTAGGTATACTCCATCTACTGTACTTGGTGCTAGTTGGATCTCCAAGCTAGCATAGGACCATGGAAAGATTACAAAAGCCTTTGTTTTCTCCATACCTCAAACCTAAACTGTAACTTCTAAATTGAAACTTCTTTTACTAATATCTCTTATTATTTGTAATTTAAGGGTAGAATTTTCTGCTTAATAACAACACTGGTTTGCTACCATGCTTTACGATGCCATTAACATTTTATATATGTATACACACACTTGTTTTACAGTCTCCTCAAGGCAAAAAAAAAAACAACAAACCTTTGCAGGATGAAAAAAGTACAGAAATCAAAGAGGTTCAGTGATACAAGAAGAGGGTCCAAAGGTAGACTTCTCCATATTTCATTTGTACTTGTAAAGGGTTAAGGAGAGAGTTGTTGTTTCCACACGAAACCCCAGAAACAAGATGCCATGTGAATGGAGTATAATCAAGGGGAATGTGAAAATGTTCCAGAGGACAGTTAAGGGGCCACATATTCTGCTCCAGTCCATCAGCTGTGCCATAATTGTGCCTATTCTAAACAGTTAGATGGTGAGGTGTTTTATGGCCTTTTGTCTGGCTCACCTCAGCAATCCCCAAAAGATTTTTTTCTTTACAATAGCCTGTGCAGAAATGACTCAGATATGATTACTATGGGACCATAGACCAGCAAGGATAACTATGGGATCTCATTAGGATTGCCCACTGTATTGCAGGCCTGAACAAGGAATTTTTGCACAGTTAATCTCCCTTTCAGCTAAAGACTGCTTACACTCCTGATGTACAAGGGATATATTCTCACCTACTCTATAGTAAAAAAAAAAAATTCTATCTAAAAAATAAGTGTTTCTATGCTCTCATGTTGCTGCATAGGTATGGGAGGGGAGGTGAAGGGGGGGGGCAAGGGAGAGGAGAGGAGAGGAGAGGAGAGGAGAGGAGAGGAGATGCCTGCTCTTGCTTTATTTTTTTTCCCCCAGATATTTCAAATACTCAGGTAGTTTGTTAGAATATCAAAATTTCTTATGTCGACAGACACTTTCAGTAAGAAAATAATTGTGCAGATGAAAATCCAATATTTATCCAGTCCTTATTCTCTCAGTGTCTGACTCTTGCAGGAATTTTGTGTTGGGAAAATATGAATGCCACACTAATGGCAAAATTCTAGGTACTCTGCCTCTGACCCTGAATATTATAAATTCAGGAAGACATTTTAACACCTGCAACACTAATAAGTGTAATAAAGGAGTAAGTAGTGTACTGACATATTTTATGGAACAGTACTCTAGTCTCACTGATTGCAGTTCCCATAGAGATCATATAGGTAACAGAAGATCAAGTGCATTCGCAAGACCCACTTATTTTATTTTCTAGTGGAGACTGCCATTAGAAAACAAACATTTTCATTATGTTTCTAACAACTGAGAATTAGATGAAGCATATAAAAAGTTAATACCCAAATGCGAACGGTGTACACCATATATTGCAGCCAAATCCCACTGAAGTGCATGACAGAGTTCCTTTGATTTCTGTAAGGACTAGATCTGTATATACTTCAAAAATGGTTCCAGTCTCATAGTCAGTACAGCTGAGTATTTTGGTAACACAGATAAATTTTGTAGTTTAAATACATGAAGTTTACATCCTTTGAGTAGTTAAGGATCTACCTAACTTGTATGAGCATGCTTTGTTTTGGAGCCAAATGTTAGTATTTATGCTCAAAAGCAAGAATATGAAAAAAAAAGTAAATTTAGAAAGCTTTTAAATGCCTGCCTACAACAAAAATACACTTACCATGTCATTCCTGAATGACAATAAAATAAAAGAAAAAAAATCTATACTAGAATTCGTGCTTATTTTAATTTTACAAATTATACACAAACTATTTGCAGAAAACTGGATCTAAATAGTTAATGATATAACCTGTAGGCCAAGCAATTGAGTTCAAAGTCTCAGGAGCTTATGTTTTTATTCAGCAAAATTCCACACAGATCTAATCCTATAAATTTGTCTCAGATTATATGATCCTAGCTTACAAATATCATCAGTTCACTTCAGGACATTCTGAATCAGAATAGTATCAGAATTGGTCTGCAGGTTTAAAATTATGCTATACTGCAATATGAACTGCCCAATAAATGTGCTGTGAAGGGTGCATTTTATCTCTCATACTTCCAAAAGAAGGCTGTATAATATACGAAGTCTAGGAAATTGTCTTGACTTGCTTTAATCAAATTGGTGATCAAGATCTAACATTTGAAATACATTTCTTTAACCCCTACTCAAAACAACTTATTTTGTGAAAGATACACCAATCTTCACCCATTCTTCAACTTAATATCTCTGTGTCCAAAAAATTACCTCTGCTCTCATGCTTTAAAGAGCTGCCTGTATGACAGGTGTACATTTATACTTAGTTTACATAAACCATCTCATCAAAGATAGCAGATTATTGTAATGCCAGTTCTGAAAGAATCTAATTGAAGTTAGAGTCAAGATATGAAAGATCCTTCCTCCACTTCCTTTATTACTACAACATGATGTAGGTTATCACAATTTTTTAGATGAGTTAAGTATCCATGCAGAAAAGACATATAAGTTAGTGTTTTCAAAAGTCCATGAATGACCTATCATGGGTAGTGAAAATGACACCTGATTTTAGAAAACTTCCTTAGTTTCTCAGAAATTATGAGAGCTAGTCCTTTGCTACATAAAAATATCTGAACATATGAAATTTGTCCCCATAATGGTAAATGGGTTTGTCGATGGAGTCCCTTTAAAATATTTTCTGTGTGAATTCAATCGATGTCAATGGCCCATAGAAGAACAAGCCTCTCAGACTTCTTCTTTAGTAGTGATGGAGCTTTTCAACAGACTAATCCTCTGTCTGACTCCAAGTATACACAGGTGAAAATGAGGGACCCTCTTTGCAGAAATACACAGTGTAATATGCAGGGACATCAGATTTATTCACACGCATTCTCTCTTGAGGATAGATGTATGACAAAGGTCTATAATATGTGTATGTGTGTGCTTATGTATACTGAGCACAGAATTTCTCTGCTTCATGTAATTTCTAGCTTGCAGTTAACGCTGTTCATAAGATACAAGACAGAGTTTTCCATTCAAGACCTGTCTGGTGTTATGTGAACTAAATAATACTTCAACTGAATAGAGACTATATATATCGTGATATATAAACTACAGTAATTCTAAATATTTTTATAAATACTTTTTTTACATTTATGCTCACCTTCTAATCCTGCTGTTCTGGAAAGGTTCAACTATAAAACTTATATGTAATTCTCCTCCCCAAGCCCAGCCCCAAATTTCGTTTTGAAACTAGTAAACCAAAATGACACATCCAAAATAATACTTGACACAGACACCCATTGGACTGCCTGTTGTTAAGGGTAAGGTCATATAACAGTTTCAATTTCTCCAGAAGCTTCCTTCTATATCTTATGTAGCACAGTTTTACCCTTCCATCATAATATACCCTGCATGATTGATTCTTCCGTCTCCATTGTCAGTTTTAATGGAGATTCATTTTTTACTTTTTTCTAAATGCCAGATTAGATGTCTATATAAATTCTGAAGTCTTAAAAATAAATGGGTACTGGGAGCACATAGGACTTGAAAAGCTCAGTCTTGAAATTCTGAACCTCTCAACTATTGGAAAGAATGTCTTCTAACACAAGCCCCTCAAGTTCCAGTAAGCTCGTGGGAAATTACATCAGTGGAATTGTAAAATATTGAAAAATGGTGGAATAAAGTTAAGGTTAAAATTTCCAAATAATATTTAAAAAAACAGAAAAATAATGGGTTTGTCCTATTTGTCCTAATTATTCATGCTTTCTTTCATTCATGTTCCCTTTGTTTCAGAGTTCCCATTGAGCAGCTTCTGTAAGGTTGTTGGGCCAATGACCTATTCCAAGATCACACATTTGCGCCTGGATGGAAACAATCTCACTCGGGCTGACCTGCCACAGGAGATGTACAACTGCCTTCGGGTGGCTGCTGAGATTTCACTGGAGTGAGATACCTGGGAGCATCCAGTTCCCTTCTAGGGACAGTACCTACAGGAATTACATCATGATAACTCTTTAAAATTAGGATATGCCTTAAAAAAGTTCCAATCTGCATATTATCCATTCTGTTTGTTAATATTTAGCATGGACTCGGCAACCTTAAGGAAATGTGTGCACATTTTTACAAACCGTTGTATTTAGAAAGCACAAGAATGATCAAATATGTTTCAAAATATGCCTTCATCTGGCTAGGTAAGTTGATTAAAAGCATTCAACTTCGTAGAAATCTATGTCCATGCATGCAATACATGCCAGCTGGTACCAGACTTACATGAAAGTCAGGTGGGTTTCATCAGGGTGCAGAGCAGTATGGGCTAGCCTGTGTAAATACAAGATTCCTCTCCAACCAATCCAACTTTCTTAATTATTCATGCCTTTTTCATATTTTCATATTTTAATTTCAATTTCCAAGGAAAAAAATGATTTAAAAAACTAAGAACAATTTAAGATATATTAAAATATGTTTTTAGAGCCCATTACATTATTAAATTAATGGAATATGTGAAAGATAACAGGGAAACAAACATTTTTCAGGTTAAAAAGTTGTTTACTCTTCTTTTTGTCATACTTTCATTTAAACTTTCATGGTAAGATTTTTATCCATTGCTGGTATAATTTTTATTTCAAAATAAGTCATATATACAAGTATTTTTATTCAATTACTTGCATGCTACTTTTAACCAGATTGTAGAAAATAAAACATAGCAAATAGTATTTTTGTGTCCATATCGTTGTCAACTATGTTTCAGTCGTTTATAAATGGAAAAAAACCCTTCAGGTTAAGACAAAATAATCTAAGCTATTCTATTATTATTAAAAATTATTGTAAGGTTAAATAAACTGTTTTCTCTACTTTCAAGTTTCAATATGTTTGTAAACATATAATTTAACATACTCCACTGCATTTGTGTTGGCCATTAAATCGATGCCTTATGGAGTTTGCAGTATGGGAGTCACAGCACTATGAAATAGTACAAATTAGTTTCTCAGCATTGTCAAAAGAACAATGAAATCTCTTAGAATCCACAGGTGATGAGTAAAATGCAGCCCCAGCTACTCGGGTAGAGAGATGGTAGTATATTCTGTCTGGGAATGAATAGTCCAAATAGTGTCAGCATCCTGGAACACACACTAAAATAAATGTGTTAGTAACTGAGAGCCATAAGTGGCTTGCTTGCAAACACAGATCATCCCACGGGTACTATTTTCTTTTCAACTACTAGACTATTAAATACTCAAATAGAAACTCTTCTAGTTTCTACAGCAAAAGCAGAAACTATCACCTCTGAAAAAAACAAAACAAAACAAAACAAAACAAAACAAAACAAAACCCCACACCAATCCATTTAGTCAGCACATTGCCAATTCCAGATGTTCAGAATCAATACACAGTTCACAAAGAAACTGGGGACTAAAACAAAAAGAGATGCAGGAGACAATAGAAATATTTCCCTCCTCATTTTTGTCATTTTGGAATTCACAAGTGTTATTGCTTTTTTTATCCACATACAGGAAGGATAGAAAGTAACCTTTGTTACAAGTAAGCTAGAATTTTCATAGAAGAATGAAGTCAAAAGCTGGGGCTTTCGGAACACATCAGAATGGGAATAACTATGGAATAGCACCTAGGCGTTATAACACAGAAGAAGAAAGAAGTTCATGCAAAAACCCCACAAAGAATAGAAAAAGATATGGGAAACAGCATTCAAAAGTTTCCAGAGAGATTTTAACGCAATGGTTCCCATCACGGGAAAACACACTAAACACCTCTAGAGCACAAATTGATACTGAGATGTGTCACCACATATCTGTGATCTAGCAAACAGGATAGCAATGTTTTCTTCTTTTCAGTTTGTTTCAGCAAACCAGTTATCTTTATGAAAAATGAAACACTGTGAACAGTGAGACTGAGGGCAGTCTACCACAGGATAGATTAAAACCTGTTGATGAAGGTAATTTCTGCATACCCATATGTTGCAAACAAAGCATCCACAGATTCTCACAAAGCATTTTGAGGTTCTCTTCAAGGGACAGAGTAGAAGGAAGCCCCCTGTCAAAACAGCAAACAGTACCAATGACCTCCCTCAGAAACTGAGGAACCTTCACCTTGCAATGAGCACTTGGACAACTAAGAGAAAATGGCATTTGGCAGTACATTTTAATCTTGTACACCTCTTCCATGTGGTTCAGAAATTCCTAGTTAGGTGGGGAGACATAACCTTGCAAAGCTTGTTCTTCTTACTGTCTGTGAAAACAATAGAACATGAGGTCCTTCTGCTAAAGGAGAAATGGGACACTGTACCTCTGCTTTCATATTGTGAGACACAGAAGCACAGGTTTCTGCTTCTGCATTAATGAACTGGTTTACAAAGCTACAAAGACTGTTTAAGCTCCCAATATCTACACCATGCAGAAACAGTTAGGCAACAATATACACGTACCTTAGTTCTCAGTTTATGAACGCTACATGAATTGTTTTCTAGGCACTAGGCAGAAATGTAGGTGTTTGGGAATACCACACAGGGCCAGAGCCTTGGAAACTGAGTCACTGTAACTTGCAGTTTCTGCCCTTCCTGGAAGGGAAGGTGATGGATCTTGGTTATAAAGCCCCTGGCATTGTGGATACTGAAAACCATGATGCACATATCCTTGTTCCCATCTAACCTGAACATATTATAAAATACTTATGTGTACAGGTGCAAACATGTTACTTAAAAGGAGCAGACGTGAACAGATAATAACACAGCTGCAGTAGTATGAAGGCAGTGGACTGGATAAATTAGCTTGAACTTAACTCTGTTCAGGGCTACATAATATGCAGCCTACAGTATAGCTATACAATTTACTTAAAATAGGTGTCCCTCCTTTCAGGTCAAAATGGTTAAATTTGTCATGATGCTTTCATGTGAAGTTTCATATGGAAGAATTTACTAAAATCAAGATCTTTTGGAAAGACATGAAGTTGAAAGCAGACATAAAAAGGAAAGTTTGCTACTAATGTAATGAAAAACAGTATTACAAGAACAGTATAAAATATCAACAGACAAAAACTTTACCCATGAAGTTTCAGGAACTTGTCTGCAAGTGTGTTGTACAGCCATTCACAAAGATAAAGTCACCTTTCAAATAAACAAGTATTGTCTGATTTAAAAGCAATTTTTTATATTAAATTAAATTAGAGAAATTCCCTAGAAGGAACAGGCAGTGACCCAAGCGAATGTCTGGACATAGAATAAATTCTACATGCCCTCTACTGCTTTGCAGAGTCCAGCACAGTCAAGATGGATCAAGACAGGAGTGAGCAGTGGCTGATTACAGCTGTCCTTCTAGTGCAAGGAACCTGGCAGGGTCCCATCACGACTCGCAAACCTTCAGTTTTAATGAAAGGGAATAAAGAGGGAGTGGCTTAGCATAAAACAAATTATTTTGAAAACTAGGAACAAGAAGGCAAAACATCATTAAGAAAGGCAGTCTGAATATGTCCAGCTGTAATAAAGATAGACTGAAGATGTTAAAGACCGTGAGGTTATAAAGCAAAGTAAAGTTCAGTGGGGAGACACTAGGATGGAAGGCTGTGTGGAGAACTTCCCTCAGCCTTCTCCTTTCCAGGCTATGCCAAGTCACTTCCTTTAGCTTCTCTGAGTATACCATATGCCATATGTCTTCCACTGCCTAAAAGAGCACTATATAAAAAGGGGCCAGATTCAGAGGTGCACAATGTAAGGACAAGAAGGCAAAAGAAAAGTTCCAAGAAGAGAAATTCAGGCTGGACACACAAATAAATTCTTTACAATGAGCGTGCATGAGGCTGTGCCCTCTCCATCCTTGGAGATTTTCAGAACTTGCATGGGCAGCTCCCTAAGGAACTTATCTGGCTTTGAAGTTAACCTTATTTTTAGAAGAAGGTTGAAACAAATGACCTTCAGATGTTCCTTCAAACTTATTTATCATTTCTGTGAATCTGCGGTTCTAAGAATATGAGTAACCAGTGGGGGACAATATCAATTTTAATAACCAGCTCCACAGCTGAAGAGTTTTGCACTATATTCACATGGAAAATTTATTGTTTCAGGATCCAGTCCATAATTCAGAGTCCCATGATACTCACAAAATCATAACTCAGCTAACATTTGGATATAGATTCCATAGGTAAAGACTGTGGAAACTTTCTTTTGACGCCCAAATGTCTGCAGCTGGCTTGTGCAAATCTGCTCCCATTTTGATACTTGTGAGCTGCTCAGTGCTGGTAGTCAGAGATCCATCCCACCTAACTCTTCCATGTGGGATAGCACTGACAACCATGCTTAGATGTCTAGACAAAATAAGGGAAACAGTCTATGAGCTACCATCCCAGTGGACAGAGTGCTCACGGAGGACATTTTGGTTCTGAACTTTTTTCAGATTTAGATATTGAAGAAAAGACTCTCAGCCTGTCAGAAAATAACTTGATCAGTAGCCTATGGAGCTTTCATGGATAAAAATCTCCTAAATCTTTTCTGTGTAGTGTGAACAGTTCAACATTAGTTAGCACAGAGAAAGGAGTGCTAACTCTGTACTTCAGGACACTCACCTTGAATATAGGAATGTCAGGTTCAAATGCCTGGGCAAATGATCGCTTCGTTATGCAAAACAAAACAGCCTTAAAAGAAGAGACAGAAGCACTTTTAATTACACTGTACTTTGCAGCTTCTGAGATGAAGTTGTGGTTGTGGGCTAGACAGGAAATAATTGTGCCCATATCTCCACATGCTGGAATGACAAGAAGGACCCTACCAGTCCTCTCTGAGAGGTGACCTGCCTGAAGTGCCCAACTCGAACGAGTTCAGAGATGAGACTGAATTGCTTAAGGCTCTGCTCACTGAATCACATAAACACTTTGCCCTGAAGAGTTCAGTTTGGATACTTTAAGTTATCCTCCATTTGACAGCTTTTGTGGACCCTTAAGTTTCTAGCTGTTGGGGTTTTTTTTGTTGGTATCTGTATCCTTCCATCAATGTTTATGGACGTATTGGCATATAATCAGGAGCTGAGGATTTCAGTGAGCAACAGCGTATCTGAAGAATTATGTATTGCTACTCTTTGGTGTTATAAACCACGATTCTTCATGGGTGTAATGCCATCTACATATTTTTTGGGGGGACTTATCTTTCTTTTCAGAATTTGAAATCTTAATCTGCAGATCAGAACACACAACATTTATAACAAGTTTTGATTACCTGAATAATTATTATGTAAGTACAATCCCTCTTATGCAGTACCTCTGTGGTAAAACATACCTTTTTATTCTGAAATTGTTAAAGAAAAGCAGAAAAAAAAGTCTTATTTAGAAGGCGGTGAAGAAATGAAGCAAATACATGAAGGGAGAAATGTTATTTATAGTCCAGATGACATGTAGAAGCACAGAAATTTGGTCAAATGCGCATGAGTTCTGAAAAAGAGGAAAGCTTTATTTTGGAAAAAGTACCACTCTTCTGGCAAAAGAGAGCAAAGAAAACCCACCTCACAAAGAAATATATAAAGGACCATGGAGTTTTTTATTCCCTCCAAGAGAGCAATCTTCAGAACAGTTTCTAATGCCATTGTTATGAGATGTTTAAAAATATTTTTAAATGTTCAAAAAAAACCCCACACTCTTTGAAATGGTTTACAAGTGCTGCCTATACGTTCTGTCAGATCTTGTAACAGTTAAACCACCATAAGATCATTCTGATTAACATATAAGCCATGTTTTTATAACTGCAGAGAGATCCCTACTATAGTATCTCAACAACAGAGGTAGGAAAAAGGACCCGAATATGCTCTCAGAATCAGATCCTGCGAGTGTTGGTTTCTTTTGTTCTCCAAGGGACAGGCATGAATGCAAACTGTCTGGGATACCAATGTGAATTGCAGCACATTTCTTTGCCAGAAAACATAACTAACTGCTTAATAATACAGAATTTGCTGACTTCAGTTTTCTATCCTTCATCAGACATGCAAAACCTCACATATCTTCTATCTCTTGAGGAGCTGCTTGCTAGGTCCACACCTGGGCATAACTGCACTGCCGGCAAGGCAGGTAATGTGCATTTTCTTAATAGATAGAGGGACTCCCTGGTGGGGTTGATGTACCAGAACCCACCAGAGAAGATACTACTATATCAGTGACCTGGAGAGATTCCATTCCAGGAGTTCCATGCCAGTATGGAGGTAGCTTGTCCCTGTTACCTTTCCTGCTGCAGCTCAATCAGTTCTTGTATTGCTCAGTTAACACAAGGGTTTATGGCTATGAAGGTGATCGAGTTAATGTGTAGCTTTTGGACCTGCAAAGAGAACAGGCTGTTAGATTTATCTATACGGGCAACTACACTGTTCAAAGAAGCATTTTTGCCTTTATCCCTTGCCTCCTAGCATGGGGCAAAGCATGCAAGACAGCAGTGTTATCTGGTGAAGCTGACTAGAGCATATATTCCAAAAATTACAAACCCACTTTGCAATATATTGAATAATATCTGAAAAAATATATTTCTATTGAAGTTAATGGTTTTGTCGAAACACGCATAAGACTTCAGACAGAAGTACTGGAAGTCTTTAAAAATTTCATACCTTAGAAACAAATTTAATAATAAGCTTTCCTCAAGATAAATAAGGCCAAGTGCTGTCTTTCAAAATTTCTGTTTTCATCAACTTTGCAGAATCTTATCGTGTACATCTGCTGTCCATCTTACTCTGTTGACTGGTTTCCAAAATAGATAAAGAAACGTTTCCTGAACTTCATATTTAGACTTCAGCATTACAACCATGTTGCTGCCAAAAAAAAAACAGTAAGACTAATAAGTTCACAAAATTATGTTCAATGTCACATTTATTTCAAAAAGGGTTTGTGATTCCATTGTCAAAAATTAGATGTTTTTATTCAAGTTCCTAAGTTTGGGTAAGGAAAGTAATTCCCCGCAGTATTTTTATTCGCACTCTAGATTAAAAAGAATGACAGATACGCTGTTCCTAATGAAAACCACTGCCCTGAGATGATGTGTATGTTATACACAGAATGGAAGTCAGCATTTACCTCTGGGTAAGCATTTACCTCTGGGCAGCCACCATGAAGAGTGGGGAATCATCTAAGATAAGAGTGAGCAGTGCTGGAACACAACCCTGACTGTTTAGGACCTCTGAAGCGCTGCACAGTGCTTGGATAGGGATGGATGCATCAGTTCTCCCTGTAGCTGGGTTCCAGAGCTGTCTTCAAAGAAACAGGTGGTGTCAGTTGGCACAAAAGTGCTGGGTGTTAAGGACTTTCATTTATAGCATAAAGACTTCGTTTCAACGTGTTCCATCTGAAAGGATTATTAGTGACCAGAGTATTCATGGTGAGAGAGATTCTAGCTTCAAGTCAGGACACTGGAAGAAAACTTGAGTGCCTTGGAAAATGCCAGCTCTTGAAAATTATGACCAAGTTGACAGCTTAAGAAAAATATTCACTTATTTTAATGTTTAATTTCAGTATTTCCCAAGAATATCTGCATTAAAAATCAGACCAAAAATATTGCAATTAATGGAAAATAAAGGGCTGGGTTTTCATATAGCTAAAGCCATTTGGCTTTTCTTTTTAATATTTAAAAAGCATCTGAACCTTAAATTTCTCATCTGGCAGAATCAGTGTAGCAGAACTTTATTATAAGGGGACTAAAATATTTTTTTCATTAAGTTGTGGGAGTACTCTTTTATGAAACCCTTGCTGTTTATTTTAGATGATAGATCTTTCTGTAAGTCTAAGCTTCATTGAATTCATCATCCTACTGTGGGAATCGAAAATGAAGACTAATTCAAATATTTTTAGACTTCTTTAAAAACAGAGCAAAATCAAGAGAACAAAAGTAATACTAAACACTCACAGGCTGTTTTCACTATCTTTATGCTTTCTTAGAGTATGTAATCCATGATGGTTTTCTTTTCAAAACTGCAGATTTACAGAACGGGCACTGAATGACTAATTCATATTTTAATTTACCATTAGTTGCCTGGAAAATATTAATCATCTAAATAGCCACATGCAGGCCCAAGAACTCAATGTATATGCATAATTGATAAATACGTGTTAGATATTTAATTTAAGGTACATTTAGTATATATGGTTGCACATCTAGCATTTTAAAAATCAGGTCCCTGGTTAGGAAAGATTTGTTTCAGTGTTGAAATTATTAAAGCATGAAAACAAATTAAGGTAAGAGATTGACAGCCACGTTTACATAGTAGGTAAACTAAACCTAGCTGGCCAAGATAAATACCAGATCTTGGCTTTATGTCATGGAACCTTTATGGTGTCCCTGTGGTTAGGAGTCCAAAATAGAGAGAGAAAGGGAACAGACAGCCAAAAAATTCCTTAATGAAGCATATTCAGGAGAGCACTATATTTCCCATAAAAGCTGAGCTCTTTTCCATAGTTGTTCGGTTCTGAAATGTGCTGCTCTGCAAGGATCTTTTTAAACTGTGCTACTCAGTTCTCACTGTGGTTTTTACAAGGGAGTGAAGATGTGCAGAAAGTAAACTGCTAGAATTTTGTTACTGGACTTTTAGAATAGGATCTCATCTTCCTAAATCCTACATAAACAAGGGGTCAGGTGACACTTATATTTCACAAATTAAGCCAGCCTATTTTCCAGGGTTCCTTTAAGCAATGTTTCCTAATCTAATCTGAAAGCTCCCCAGGTAAGCTCCCCATATTTTAGTTGCCTGCATATGCACAGAAATGCCTATTTAAATGAAATACGCAATTTCTCCCATTTAGAGGTCTAGGCAGGCAATTCTAGGCTTGTAGGAGAGGTGTAAATTTCCTGCTCCTCAGTTGTTTTGGTTTGTTGGTGTTTTTTTTCACCAGGAATGATGTTGAGTAAAATGTGTCCCTAGGAGCAGGGTCTGGAACATCTGCTCTGACCCCTTTGATCTGTCTGCACTGCCCCTTGGGATAGCCTGAAGGGCTCACTCATCTGCTTTATTTTAGATTCTTTGGTCTTGCCGACCTTTTGTGGCTCCTTTTTAAAAGGAGTATCAGATATTAATAATTGGGATATATCACTGTCTGGTGATCAGGGAACTGTTTGGAAATAGAAGCTTTTCCTTTCTAACTGTGAGTAAAACTCAGAGCTTCCTACTCTATTTCAAGCAGCAGTGGAAAAAAGAGAGAGCAATCACAACTACATGTCAATCTTCAGAAGTGAAAGAGACAGACTGAACCCTGAGTAAATGTAAACACCTGCTTTAAGTGGTCTGCATGGCTGTCTGGAGCTACCAGTAGAGTATATGGTGAAGGGTACATAAACTGGATTTACTCTCTTCTTCAGGTTTCGAAGCATCACCTTTTCTCTGGTCATCATGGAGGGAATTTAAGAGCATGTTTCAGGTAAACTGATTGTTCTTTGGAGCAAAACACCTAGAATTTTAGTAAAGTAGTACCCAAATTAGGTACACTGGATTGTAGCCTTCGTTAAATGGAGCAATCCACAGGGCTGGTGAATTATCTCTGCTTGCAGTGTACTCCTGGGTTTGCTGGTGATGAACTATACACATGCTTGATGTTTAACAGACCTTGCTTCGTATTAAATCTGATCCATATGGCAGCCATTACTGAAAGAAAGCAACACATTTTTTCACTGTCAGCAACTTCGATGCTGAACCAGAACAACAGCTCTTGCAGCACTCCCAGTTGTCCATGTCTCCTCCCAACAGGTCTTTATAGTCTTATCTTTTTAGCCCTGCTATTCTTTCTCAAGCTTGTGGACTGTTCTAGTCTCAAGCATGTACATTACTCAGCTCAAGGAGATGTTACCACCCTCTGTGGTTGTTGGTGCTCTTCGCTTTTTGATTTATTTTTTTTAATACAGATTCTCTTATTACATTGATTAACAATGTGGATTGCCAGGAGACATATGGACGAAAAATCCTTGAGACTTCTTCTAGCTTGAGACATCTTCCTCAAACTAGAATTCTCCAAGCGGTATCTTTTAAAAGGTCTCCAAAATTCACAGAGTGGGAATTCATAGTATTTTTACTGTAATAATTTTTCCAATTCCTTTTAGTGTCAAGAGAATACCTTGCATACTGTTACTTTTTGGGAGATTGTTCATGATCTCAGGAACAGTTTGTGTTTCACAAAGTGAAATCTATAGCTTCACAAGTTAAAAATGACCTCATTAACACAAAATTCTTAGCCCCCTCTTACTGAAAATAAGGCCCTGGAAAGTGTCTCAGGTTGGATACTCAGAGCTAAAAGCCTCCCAAACCATTAGTCATTTTTTAAAATCTTGGCTTTGGACTTTTATTAGTCTGTAAAACTTTATCACCATATATTGCACCCTTTAAATAATAAATAGCAACACCAGATGATGGAGGACTGAACAAAACAAGTGCATGATGAAGACTATGTGTGTAATCTTGAAGGTTTCATGGAAAGCAGGCCTTTCTGCAAAGTCTGCTTAGGCACCCAAACAATCACTTGTCCCCGCAGAGATCTTTCCAGAATTTTTGAGTGCACGTGAGAATACATATTACAGTCATCACACCCTTTCCTCCTGATTTTGAGGACATCGCTTGCCATTTTTTTCTGCTCTTTGTTTTCATCAGAAGAAATGGAAATCCACATTATTGAGAAAGTCTTAGCAAATGTTCTTGCTGTTTTCTCCTCCAAGTGAAGAACTGCTTCTTTGAATGGGATAACAGCGTATGTGTTTGATAATGATCAAAGACCTGGCCTCCACATCCTCAAAGGGCAGACTGTGACGTGTCTCTCTGCTGAACAGTAGTTCATACAAACAGTCCCACTGCCTGTCACAAGGTAACGGGCAAGTCCCTGTGCCAGTGACTTCTGTGATAACACAGTGAACATCTGTACATGATCAGCAGGTTAAAGGGTAAATTCAGACCCCCACGAAACATAATTTAAATCAAACTTTTTTTTTTTGTTAAGTGTGCAACATCTGGCAACTTGCATTTAAGCGTGTCACAACAGATATCTGTCACCAGGACTCACTGTTTTAAACTCTTCAGCATAACATTCATGAAGGTCTTAGGTTTTTCTTTAATGGTGAACAGACCTCAGTGCCGCCATATGCTCTCTAAACACTCTGTGAAGATTGAGCACAAATGCAAACCAGTTTTAAATGGCTCAGAGCAGAACGCACAACTGTGTAAACCTTCCTACAGCAGTGCCTCTGCCTCTCCCCACCTCTCTTCCATGGACTGCAGCTGGCAAGCCTCCTCATCATTAATGTGTGGTACCACTTCTGTTGCAAGAGGCCAAAGGAAATGTTTGAACACCCAGGTGTTTAAAGTGACACTCATAATGAAAAGGTTAATATATTACATCTAATTTTTGTGCTTATAATTAGTACATGTGCTTAAAGCTAGAACCTTTCTTTTTAGGTATAGATGTAAATTAATGTCATCTAATTTAAACTTTTGAAATATTCAGCTTAGTATGCGTGAAGGAATCAATTTTATACCTGGCTTAAAAGAAAGCTCTAATAATCTCTAAGAGATGTTGAAGGGTCTGGAGTTCTAGCAGAGCGAAACACTTAAGCACTCGTTTTATTTTTAAGCACATAATTAAGCCATGTAAAAAATACTGGTAGTAAAGATGTATTTTTTCCTAAACAAAGAACAAGGCAGTACAACCATACACTTATGAAAAAAATTTTATGACGTGTTTAACATTAGCCTTGCTGAAGTCAGTGGAAGCTTCCCATGTACTTAAGCATTGATTTCCTTTTTTGTGATTACTTATCTTTTTGCCTACTCTACTTCTAAACTTATTTTGAGACATTCTTAGTTTAGGAAGCAAAGTATTAAACATTATGAAATAAGTTGTTAGCGGTGTTATTGTTAAAATAAACAGAATTAAAAATAATTAGATCATTAAGTTTTAAAACTGATATAAACTCATAAAAGGCACCAGGATATATTTTCTGTTTTCTGTATTTTCATTAGCTTTTTCCTTAAAATACTTATGCTATTGTTCTGGCTTTAAACGTGGCTAGTTTTCCTGGTATTAAGTTGTTACTTTAAGTTTGAACCAAAAAAAGAAAATAAAAACCCTCCAAAATACTTAATGTGAGAAATATGTGTCTATGCCTTGGATAGCAAGTTAGCTGGAAAGAGTTTACTTTAGATCAATGGTAAAACAAGATAATTAATTGGTGTCTTGATAATTAAAGCCAGACCTCACTGCAGGAGGCATGGAGAGTATGATAACTTTGTAGAAATGTATGTAAATGTCTCTCTGAACAAAAAAGAAAAGGTATGGTTTAATCTTTAAAGAAATGAAAATACATTATTAAAAAATTCTTAGCAAATGCTTTTGCTATCTTCTTCTTCTAATCAAGAATAGTGTCTTTAAATGGCATGGCAGCATCTGCATTTGATAAAAATCAAATAAAATATTTCCGTAGAAACAGATGGCACTGTTTTTAATTTTTTGTGGCCAGTTCAGGTATTATGAGAATGAATTATGATGTAAGCGAGCTTTGCATGTAAAGTATCTTCTGACAAAAATTTTGAATAAAGATACATTTTGTGTTACCTGTTTTATCTAGACCAGTCCCTCTCATCTGCTAAAACATAAACATCAAATGCCTTAAGCTCTGTGGCTACTTGATATTAAAGGCAGGATTTCCTGTCTTTTCCTGCCTAGGTGCTGAGGTGCCTTAGTTATTTTAGGGGTTAAAAGCTGTAGCCACTGATGCGTATATATTAGGCTGTATTCATAGAACACGGCTTGTAGCCTGACTCAAGCTATTACCGTCTAAGAGCAGTGACCAATAGAAACAGAAGAAGATCCAAGAAAGCTGAGGTAAGCCCAAACTCTGAAGCAATGTCAAACTAGAAACAATAGCTAATAAGGTGTGTATAGTAATACATCTGGGAATACTAGCATGTACTTCAAGTTTTATATGCTATTAATTCTTAGGAGAACAGGAAGCAAACACAGTGGTTAGCAGCCAAAGGCTGTGAATTCACAGTGATTTCTAACTGGCTTCAGATAGCTCCAGGAACTTGACTAACAAGGTAAAATACTTTATATTTCTTTTTAAAAGTGTTATTAAGGCTATGAATATTTACACAGTGAGAAGACACCATTTCGTTGTGCAAATTAGAGATGTTATTCTTTAGAAATATCTTAATTGTCCTCTTTTGGAATGCTTCCAGATAGCAGTTTCTGAGGCTGGAAGATCTGTAGGATACTGCACTTGTTACTGCTAACAACAATGTTGAAAACTATTAAATGACTACATAACATTTGCAGCAACTTAACTGAGCTCCTAACCTTACTGGTGCACCAACCTTATGAGAGAATTTACTTTCCATTTAAATAGTATTTTTGCCAAACCTAACCTCCTAATTTTGACCAGAAATTTCAGCTATCAGTCTCTTGCCTCTGCATCGCAAAATGCTTGCTAATCTTCATGAGAAAGCAAGCAAGATAAGAGAGTTTGTGAAGCACCGGTTTTGCGCTACACAAATGTTTTCTTTTGCAGCAAATTATCATTGATTATTTTGTTCATCATTTAATGGTGGAAGAGGCTAAACAAAGCAAATAATTAAGTAGGTAAAATATGTGCAAGATGCAAGAATGTATATGATATAATTTGATTAGAACTTACTTTTTGTGTCATTTAGATCAGGCATTTGTTTTGGCTGTTTGCTTTAGAGAAGGAAATTCATAACTTTGGATATGAGAGAGTGAATGTGGGAGGTTAATGGATTACTCAAACGTATTCCCTTCAAGCTTTTTAAGACCATGCCCAACAAACAGCTGTTAAAACACTCTTTGATCTTTCACTTTTCTGTGATGAGAAAAGACCCTGGAAAATCTGATCCAGATGCCATTATAATTTAAGAGAGAGGAAAAACAGAAAAGAGGGTATGATTAGTTTTAAAAGGAGGAATGCTGAGTACAATAGTATTTATATCATCATGGTATTGATAGCTTTACTGAAGATGGTACATTATATAAAGTAGTTTGTAGCTCTGTACAGGAAAACTTAAATAAATTTATGAGAAGCACTGATTTAATGTCAGGAAAATGATCCGTGTTTTCAGGTTCTTTGAAATGACACTTGCATGAACATCAGTTAAACTGGTCTTAAAACTGGTAAATGTGGAGTCTAAGTTGGATCAGGAAAATGTTCTTCAAAGTAGAGCACTGAATTGTTTATACCTCTTCTATTACTGTTCGTTTTTTCCTTAACATGCCATAGGTAATACCACAGAGGACAGAATTTGTCTGTGTATAAAGGAAATATTATTTTCTACGTAATACTGCTTTGTTAATCTAGCTTGCTTTTAGAGAGTTCTGTTGAAAGACAGCTAACTGTTTTTCTCCCCTTCCAAGGCAGACAATGACTCTAAACGTCTATACAAGCTTTTTGCTCCTGTTCTTGGTCAATTCTGTGTGGGCTCGAACTGTGAGACAAGTTTATGATGAGCTGGATCCTGACCATTGGTCTCGTTACACTTCTGAGTGTCCACGAGAGTGCTTCTGTCCTCCTAGTTTCCCTAACGCATTATACTGTGATAACAAAGGACTTAAAGAAATCCCTGCAATCCCAGCAAGAATTTGGTACCTTTATCTTCAAAACAATCTAATTGAAACACTTTCAGAGAAGTCTTTTGTGAATGCCACTCATCTGAGATGGATAAATCTGAACAAGAATAAAATCACTAACAGCGGAATCGAGAGTGGTGTGCTGAGCAAGCTGAAAAGACTGCTTTATTTATTCCTTGAAGATAACGAATTGGAAGAGGTGCCTGCCCCATTACCAGTGGGCCTCGAACAGCTAAGACTGGCTAGAAACAAAATTTCCAGAATCCCAGAAGGAGTCTTCAGCAATTTGGAAAACCTTACTATGTTAGATCTGCACCAGAACAATTTGTTGGACAGCGCTCTTCAAAGTGACACCTTCCAAGGACTCAACAATCTTATGCAACTCAACATAGCAAAAAATTCACTCAAGAAAATGCCTTTAAGCATTCCAGCTAACACACTGCAGCTGTTTTTGGACAACAACTCCATTGAGGTGATACCAGAAAACTACTTCAGTGCAATACCCAATGTGACTTTCCTTAGACTGAACTACAATAAATTATCTGATGATGGTATTCCCCCAAATGGGTTTAATGTTTCATCTATTCTAGATCTACAGCTGTCTCACAACCAGCTCACTAAAATTCCACCGATCAATGCTCATCTTGAGCACCTTCACCTTGATCACAACAGAATAAAAAGTAAGTGTGTATTGTCAGTGTTGGATCCTACCAAGACATAATTATTTTAAAATATTTATTTAACTACAAAAAATGCTCTTTGAAATAAGGAGATTAAAAATGTGCTATATATTATAGGGAGATGAGGAAGAGGACATCCCACAGGCCAGGTCAGGTCTAAAGTATGACAACCAAATATGTGCATGGAAGTAATACCACATGTGAAAAATGTTCATATAAAAACAGAAAGGACACTTTGCAAGCAGATCATAAATATGAGAGCATTAAGGAGAATTTGTGCATTCACATTTTACTATACACATGCCAGTAACCATTTTGTAGGAAAAAATTTAAGTTTCCCACAGAAAGGCTAGGAGTAAATAAGCAAGAAACAACAATAAAAAATGGGTGTAACAAGTTAGGATATTCAGTCCACATCTGTATGACTTAGATTTTCAAAGTTGCTGAGCCCCTTAGAGACTTCACTAAAGAAATAGAACTGCTGCATGCTCGGTGTTTCTGACTATCTCTCTGCCCACCTAAATTATGTACTAGGAGCTTAAGGTGAGGCACCCTTAAAATAGAATAAATGTTGGCTGTAGTCAACATAATCTATTTCAAATACGACTAACTATAATGTGGATAGTGAATATTTCAGACTTGAATATCCTCCCCATCTTTTGTTTATTGTGCACAAAATGCTGACACTTGGGTTTAGTCTTTATGAAAAATCTTTTCACTGACTTTACAGAAGCTTGTCCTACTCAGGTTTGTCTCCCCAGATGTCTTCTAACATTTTCTGTTTTGTATAAATGAGACAAGGTTTTGTACCCACAGCAACAAAAGCCTGTTGTCATGTCCTATTTCTGCTTCTAGAACTGCTTCCAGATTCAGCCAAGTAGAGCAGGGATGTAGTGGCTGGGGACACTGGGCATCTGCCTAGTAAATCCTACAGATCTTAAATCCTTTGTTTCATGCCAAAAATCTAAATCAAAGTGATGACTTTCTATTTATCACTGTACAGAAGGTAAACAAGCCTCCACATTTGACTTCCTGTCATGGTGATATAAATAACTAAATGGTTCCTTACTCCTGTTTTGTGTCACTGTAGTTCACAAATATACTAAAAACAATAGTTTGGCTTCTTTATGAAACAAGGACATACCAAAGGAAGATACTGATTAAAAATTCAGGTTAATTCACTGCGTTTTGAAAAAAAAAAAAAAGAATTATGAAACCTTGTAAAGAAAAATCAGTTTTGTACAACTGGCACATATTTAAGTCCCTAGCGAGAAGTCTAACAGTTAATTAGAGTTAGGGCTTATGACATATGTTGTTACCGAACATATTTCATTACCTCCTGGTTACAAAGGGATTTATTTTAATTGATTCACTGCAGGGCCTCAGGTGCAGACTTTATCACCTGTCAATTTAAGTGGACACTAAATTGAAATCAATGGAATGTAACCTGTTCAGTTTAAGAGGTGTTTTGTTCGAGGTAGTATTTGAAAAGCTGCCAAATTAGCTTCCTTTCCTAAATAAGTTTTTAAAGGGTTTAAACCATGCAAATTAACCTATGTAGTATGTGCAAACTCAGGTCCTGTTTTCCAATGACACATAGGTACCGTGAGCCTATCACAATAGTTTTCCACAAGCCTTATATTCCTTAATGCCTTTACCACTTTTCAAAATTCATTACTAACTTAAGCACAACACTACTCTTATTTTTTTTTTATAAAAAGGCTTTTGTTCTTAGTAAGTATATATAAAGTAATCAAAAACATTAAAAAAGGCAACCTGACACCTTAAATTAAATGCGGGTATTATGTAAGGCACATTCTACCACATAGCATAATTGTTGAAAGAGTAAAAGATAATGACAGTCTTCATGAGACACTGCTCTGATGGATGATATCTTTAAGGGCCTTTAGGATTGCTAACAAATAATGTAATTCCATCAGGCAGCACTAATAAGATGTGGCATTAATTCTGCAGATTGTTTTTTGTCTTCTTAAGCACAGGAAGTAGATGATCAATCATTATTTTAAGATAACTGATGTAAAAGATTTGAAAGAAAAATAACTGTAAAAGCCTAGATATGGTTTCTCCAAAGAAGAGTCCTCCTGAAAGTTTACTTTTACATGTGTAGTACAAGCCCTTTTTATAATATTAATTCTCAGATACCCCTGCACACCTGCCAGTTGCTGCTTTATTTTCTCTTGGTGGTTCATAGCTACTCCGCTGGCATTGTAAGAGCTCAGACATCAAAATTTCTATGCAAATACTATTTGCCTACTTTTTATTGTATGTTATTGTATAACATCAGTTCTTCATATAAGTCCTAGGCTTTATTTCTCCAGAGACTGTTTATGAAGATGCAAGGCAATATCCTGAAGCCAGTGAAGGCAATGTTAGCCTCATCATTGGTCTCAGTGGAACCGGTATTTCACCTGTGGTCCCTTCCCCAAGGTTCTCAATGCACAGAGGAAAAAAAAGTACTTGAAAGTTGGAAGCAAAATCAACATAAACCCAAAACTAATTATGGATACAACAAATAGGCCCCACACTTGTTCCATGGCATTTTAAAACACACAAGTTTACATATTTATTTATGAGATACACACACAAGGCTCTGGGGAGATGTCAAATGATGCAAAAGGGTGTGTTAGAGGAAGCAAAAAGAGAAGGCATGAAATGATGATGCAGTGAGAGAGCAAGGATAAGCAGGTGGTATTACAGTGTTATCAAAGGAGTGATAAAAGGGAGTGAACAATAAGGTCCCCTAGAAGAACACCAGAGGATTGGGATACCTCCTTTGCGCTAATATTATTCCATGTCTAGAGAAAGGGAGAAGTCCTTGGGCCAAGTAGCAATGCAAAACTATCAGAATCAATTACAGGATATTTGGAAAGAGATGGTTGAAGTTACAGATCCTGACTTATTGTCAGACCCCTGTGCTGTAGCTGTTACCAGCTACTTTGGTGGAATAGCCCAGAAAGGTACAGATTTCCAGGCTGATCCACGGCTCCTGCAGTTAAATATTATGTGAAAAGGAGGAAGGGAGTCCAACTATTCAAGTTGGACTACAGTGAGTGCAGCTAGAGGTTACAAGAATAGAACAGAAATACCCTCACACTCATATATGTCAGAACACATCTATCTTCTGGATCAACTTACTTTCTGAGTGTTTCTAAGTTACGAGTTTTACTGGAAAAGAAATAGGATCTTCTGTGGTTCTTCAACAGACATACAGTATTAACCATTAATGAAAACCTCTTTGTCAGTTTTCACTTACAGCAGCTCCAGAGTCTCATTTTTAAATATTACTCCACTCAAAAATACTGTTGACAGCAGGTGGAATCCATCTTCTTTAAATTAACCATCCTAGATTTTTGTATCTAGTTTGAGTTAGTCATACAGACCACCTACTTAATTAATGGAAAGAGATATGCAAGTGCAGAGGGAAAATCATCCCATCTTAAGGAGCTGTGAATCACCTCTTGGAAGTGTTCATCTCTCTCCAGAGTTTATAAACAGAGTCTAAATGGTTTACTTAAACTGACGCCCTCAACATGTATCAGTTTAGGTAGGGTGAATTGTACCCATGTAGATGGATTGCTCTGTCCCTCCTGCTTAAGCAAAATCCAGGAATATACCATAAACAGGATGGCAAGAGAAGAGAAAAGAGAGAGGCCTTTACTCCTCTGATAGTTTGGGTAGGAATTATTGTTCATGGGAAGAGAACAATAAAAAACCAAACCACTTCATACCACACATCATGAGGAACTAATTTCTTCATAGGTGGCCTGTGGTTAGGTAACAGCTGCCTCACTTTAAGGTTGGAGTAATTAACCCAGTGAAAACTAGTGTAAATGGGACGGTTTCTAGGTCAGAGAGCACAGAGATTTAGAACACCATTGAAACCTTCTTGTCTCCTGAGGCCAGTAGTGCTGACCTGAAAAGGCAGATATTTTCTGCTACATGGTGTTGATTCACTTGTAAAACTTTTAATAACTACTTTCATAATGAAACCTCACTCTCAAGCTTCCTGCTTCATAGCTTCACACATGAAAAAAAAGTGGTAGCTTGTTTCTTCCAAGAATATCAAATGCTTTACAAACATCAATCAAATTTCATAACATAGGCAAAGACATTTTGATATCATGGATATGATAAAAGTTTTAGGCCTTGGCCAACTGGATGTATTTATCTAGTTTTCATGACAAAGATAAAGTCCATTTCCAAGATATTGCGAACATCTGGGCAGTTTTTCAAATTAGGGTGGATTGGTGTTTTTTTGGGAGGGGGAATAATTCTTTTTTTCATCATAACATTTAATTGATTTGAGGAATTGTAATCAAAAGATGTGTGCATGTTATCACTGCTAAGTATAATGGCAGAAAAATTTTGGTAGAAACTTTTTCTCTTCCTATTTCTGAGCTGTTAATAAAATGTGCATAAAATAAAAATCTGTTACACACACATTCTCTGTTAAACCCCTTTTTGCAGGTGGTCTGAGGCTAGAAAGATCCTCAAGCAGTCAGACCAATCACTAAATATCATCATTTGGTCAAAGGAATTTGACGTCTTTGATAAACAAACATCGCTCCAGTCTTTTATAGAATAAGGCCATTTTGAGGCTGAAATAGGGCAGTGGCAACCTCACTGTTCAACAACTGAAGACAAGATGTGAAAAACATTTTAGCCAAGTGACAGTGCAGAGGTAACTTAGGGAGACAATGTAAAGAACCCAATCTATTTAACTCATATGAAAACAGGTAATGATTTAAGCCATAGTTTCAAATTTTACCTGAACTGAAGCAATCCATGTGTGATTTATAAAGAATTTTAAGACTTGTTTGCTTTCACATTAGGAAGAAAAATATCCTATTGCACAGGTTATGTTCTTGCAATTAAAACCAACTGTACTGAAAAATTTGAAAGAACAGGAAAGTACAGATGTTAAAAATTACAGACACTATACGAAAAGCTCCTCTGATTCAATACTGTTATCATTTTGAATGCAAGATCTTCATTGAGGAACATTATCAGCTAAAATTAATGTACTGTCATTGCAGTAAGGTGTTCGAAATCCCTCAGCACTAACCTTGTGTTCTCTCTGAGACAAGAGAGCTATTTCTCAATGAATAGTTACCCAGTAGTTCTCTAAATTAGTTTCCTCTCTGTCCAAGGTAACATTATGCACCTAGTGGTCTTTATTCATAATTGCAGTATATTAAATATGTGATTCACTGATCTAGATTACATTATGTCAAGATGATTTTTTGCTTGATAAAAAAAGCATTTAACTGTTAATTGGGCATTTTCCAACTCTGATAGGACAGTCTCCCATACAAATACCAGTGGAAGTCTGCTTTATTTGTTTTCTAAATGAATTTTAACTTCATGAACCTTTCCCATGGGAGTTACCTAACATGTTGATCTACATTTTCAGGTGTCAATGGTACTGAAATATGCCCAGTCTCAATTGCTGTAGCAGAAGACTATGGTTTTTATGGCAACATCCCTCGCCTCCGATACCTTCGTCTGGATGGAAATGAAATTCAACCTCCAATCCCATTGGACATCATGATATGTTTCCGACTACTTCAAGCTGTTGTCATATAAAGATATCACAGTGTCATTCTTGTTCTGTGAGAGTGTTAAGATACAAGTTTTGCTGGAATGAAACTTGTTCTAACTCATAAATCAAGAAGTAACAGCCTTATTGTGACTTTATTTTTTTCTTTGCTTGCATCTTTTCTACAGCTGAAAAGATCATTCTTCTTTCAGAAGAAAGTTTGGGTGGACATGAAACATGTGCTTAACACTTTACCTAAGAATTCCTGATACAAATATATTGAAAATCGTCTGTGTCAGATACCGAATCTTCCAAAGCAAATTCTTGTCTACTCCCTCTTTATTGTCAAATGCTACGACATCTATCCTGTTAACATCATTGCTACAGACAAATTATATTTCCCTATTTTGTTACATAGAACTAACATGATAAATCTGGGTGCACTTGGCTGAACATATGTGCTAGAAAAATCATGAATTGCATGACTACTAGTTATCAGAACTGCCACTCTCTTTTTTAAGACAGCGACTAATTAACCACTTAACATATAAATAGCTCATAAATTGTTGTCACCCTGTGAAGACTGGTAGTTGTAAAGCACAAATGAAGTATATGAAGCTCAGAGTCCAAAGCAATATACTTAATATATATTGTTGTATGGATTCATCCAGTTTATGATTTCAGAACTGATCCAACTCAAATCCAGAGACGAAGGAACATGAGATGAAATCTTGTTCTATCAAAGTGCCAATTTTCTGCTGTTTCATTCGTCAGTATTCCATTTCTAGTTTTGACACCATTTCTTTCTGTAGCTTTGAGATAGTCATTGAATATTTGGTTTACGTCAGTTTCCATAGAGATAAAACCAAGAACAGTAATGATCACATATTTCACAGACTAGATGCTTCACAAAAATTGGAATAGTTGATATAATGGTGATAAAGAGGAAATTAAGAAATTGTAAGATACATCCTCTCACAATTATTTACTGAACTAGCCAAATATTTGCATAGGAATTGTATCAGTTTAAGCAAATACAATCAACTCAGAGCAGTATTTAGCTATCTGCTGACTCATATGCATGTACATAATAACACTGGATTTTAGAGAAGTCCAGGTATTTAGAACACAGCACATTCACAATTCACTAACAAGGGAGATATTAGTGGGCATCCTTTTATGAAATCTGGTTGTTTTGGTTTTTTTTCTATTTTTATAAGATAATATTGGGATTTCAATACACAACTTGAATATTAGAGTCAACTATTCACTGGGAGAGTATGACATTTTTACTTCTAGCTAACAGACTATCCATCAGCCATATTATTTTAGTCTTCTTATATTTGTAGATAGAAGCAATTAGTTGCTCTTCAATAGATTGCATCTATTTCTAACATTTTAAGACTGGCCTCAGTAACAAGCATTTAAAGGCTATGCATGTGGTATAGTTTTTTCTTTGAAGATGAAACATTTTCTTCAAGGCAGATTTTTAAAAGGGTTGAGATCTGCAATTTCTAACAGTCCATCTCTTTTTATTTCAAAATCAGGTCTTATTCAGCTCCAGTGTGCTTGTGGAACAACCCACTATAGAAACTCAGCATAGAAATAAGCCACTCAGAAATCCTATCCCAAAAATGTTTATTTTTGCAGTTCTTTTTATGTGATTGCTGAGAAACTCCTGCCCTTCTAGCAAAATATTTCCTGTATCTCTGTGTTCAACCTATATGAAAAAATACAGATTTTAAAAGTCTCTACAATATGTATGCATGTTTACTTATGTTCTTTATTCAATAATAGCATAGTAATTTATTTTTTGGAAAAAAAAAATGTGACAATATTACTAATTAAATTATAACAATAATTATCTGCTTTTATTTGGAAATTAATTTCTAGTTTAAACAAAGAGCAAACATACGTACACCAAAATGAATATTCACAGACATATATGTATATTATTAACATTATTTACAGTTCTAACTGATTGTACAGCAAACCATCTTGAAGTTCCAGCCAAAAATTATCACCCCTTTAGGCACTATATAGATATTAAACCAGAAAAGAATAACTATTCCCTAAAGAGATGTCAAGCTTACATATGAGAAGGGATGGTATGTAAAATCATATAGGGACTCTGGAGCATCAAAGTACTCAATGTTCTTGATAGGGGCATTATGTGATGAAATCAGGGGCACATAATCTGATGAAATCCCTTTTAGTAGTTATTTTCCACCAGCTAGCTTGATATTAATGGATTTTTCCAATCCACTCTAGGGTGTAAAGCCTTATAAATTAGTTCTTCAAAGGTCAGTACTATCTTATGGAACAATCTTTGGACACATGCACATTGAAGCTCAAGACTTGTCCTTGTCAAATGCCAGTTAATCTGAGTGAAGGCAAAAATTCATGATACATTCTTGGACAAACTTTTATTGGGCTGAAGAGCTGCAGCTGCCAAGTGCTCTGTGTTCTACACGTTCGATGCCACCCACTGACTCCACATCTGGGAACTGTTTAATAAAAAACAAATCCTCAGTATCGTCATTTAGGCTAGTTTGTCCCATCTTGATTCCCTCTCCCAGAACCAGCAGGATGAAGTACAATGAAAAATAGTTAAGTTACTGTAGTGACCTTCCTGAGATAAATCAGCCCTGGTTGGGGTTTGAGCTGCTTTACTGCATGCGTGTCTCTATTTGCAACAGTCTTAATGTTCTTACGCATTCTGGGAAAGTTGGTGAAATTTCCCCTCAGATTAGAATAGCAGGCCTAAACTGCATTATTGTGTGGAACTAAATGATGTAGGCCTTCAGCCACACCTCATTCAATCCATTCGTTATGCCAGAAGACTACAAAGTAAAATGTAAAACACAATGTCCTTTTCCCTATGAATAATATCCCTAAAGCTATGTAAAAAGCATCATTGTGCTTGAAAGTCTGGTGTTAATTCTTCCTAATACAAGATTAGTCTAAGACTCCCCACTGATATTTCCTGGTTCAGAAAAAATTGCAGTCTCTTCCACTGCAAGGAGGGAGGAACAGACCTCTTAAGTCTCCTGTCTGAACACACAGCTGCCTGCATAAAGCCGACATTTGTTGCACTTAATTGTCAGAGCATATCACAAGCAGTTTTGAATGGAATAGCACGTACAGAAACAAAGACGTTTACAAGTATGAGAAGTTGAGAACAAAGCAGGTCACCTTAAGCGCACTGCAGTTGTGGTCAATCGCTAACCAAACCACAAACACCTAGTGCTTTGCCGGAAACACGTATTACGTATGAGTTAATTTTGAAATCACAGTCGTTAACACAAATGTGCTATCACCTCAGCCCAGGGTATAGACAGTTGCTCTGTAAAGAAAAGTGAGAAGCTGGGAAGTACCCAGAGGTTTCTGACAGGTCTGCCAGCTCGATTGGAGGCTGGATGCTGGATCAAAACACTATGGGGTTTTATAACACAGCTGGCTCTGCAGGAAGAAAAATCCTTTATAGATGCTGCCAGCAGAGTTAAAAATTCAACCATATATATGAATGTCCCTGCTCCATACTCTTCTCTGGCATTTTCTGTTTCTTTCTCAGTATGCCAAACAGTTTGTTACCACTTTCTTCTTCAACATTTTTAATGAAAAACACCACCACAACAATCATCTGCAAAGTGACCACAGCAGCTTGTATGACACTCGAAGGAAGAAATACAAATGCTAAGAGGTAAGAATTTGGAAGACAACTAGAAAGCCAATTTGCATGTTTGTAGTAAATAACTCCAACACATATCTGGTGTCACTGAAGGGATTTTCATTCACCCTTGCTGCACCCACATTGTTTCCAACGTTTGCCACAAATACTTGCTGTCATTTTTCCAGCCTAGAAAAGCTGTTTGCTGACATTATATTGCAGCTAGTTTCATTGTATATCTGGAATCAGATTACTGTAACTCTTAAACTACTGTGTCGGCTGTTGAACAGTTAATAACCCACTTCTGCCATGTGTGGCAGAGAATCTTTGCATTGTTGAAGTCAGCAAGTAAACATACTCCTCTTGACTGAAAGACTCCATAATCACATTTTTTTCTCTAGAAGTGTTTACTCATTTAAACATAAAGGGTTGCTCTACAAGGCACCACCCTGTGTGTGTAATGATATACAGGACTAGTACTAACTTCTTCAGGTCAAGTGTATGAACCAATGTACATCATTTGCATCATGTTCTGCCTCACCTAATTTACCTTCTTCCCCATTTGTAGAGGTAATATTGCTTCTTAGTCCTGTGCTTGCTGTCAGTGCTAGTTCAAACAAATTATACTGTAGTGAATTTGAAACCCTTCCCAATACAGTTGTTTCATACACCCCCTGCACTGTTGCCAACACCCTGGATATTCTTCTTACTGTTTTTGTCTTAGCTTCTGTAGCATATGCATTTGGCCAACCTATCTGCCTATGAGCTTGATTTAGTTTTGTTTCTTCAGTGCTTTCTAGCTTAAGCATATTTATGCATGCTGCACTAATGGCTGTTCTGATTTCGTATCTTTCCTGGCGGTTCAGCTGCATCTGGTTTTCTCTAGGGGAAAGAAACTGACCCTAAACTGCCTGACTGATGCACATGTACCGCAGCAGAACAGCATGCCCCATGGCTCACGGCGTTCACACCTTCTCCCTTGTGAATGCAGGGACCCAGGCTGATGTTGTCATGCAGATAGGGTATATCTGGAAATCTCTTTTCCGAGGCTTCCCCTCCCTGCCCCCAGTCTTTTTTGTAAGAAAAGTAGTGAAGAAATTGAAATCACATCTTCTGTGAACAAAAGCTGTTCCTAATTAAGGGCTGGGGCAATGAAAGTTACATGTGGAATCAGCAGCTCTCTGTGAAGCGAAGCTTTTTCAGTAAATCATTTATTCATTTAAATACTCTATCACAGTTTTTCTGAATTACTAGTAAATTCAGAAAAAATATGCAAATGGTTTCAGCCACGGGAAAGAAAAAAATTAAAACAGTGATCATGCTTCTTATTTAATAATCTGGTTGCTAAGACATCCATGTAACATGATATGCTCTCCTCCAGGCAATGAAACCCAGGAATTTGTCTCAAATTGTACTCCTACTACTAGGAAGCCTATTTCAAGGAGGGTAATCTCCTTGTGATGCTCTGCTTTGTTTCAGGACTTGAAATAATCCACCGATTCTCTGCTCTGGCAGTGAGGATAGCCTTCATCGCATTATAGGATCTAGGCTCAAGTCCTTGTCTGAATCAGAAGCATAGTGAATTGGCGTGTAGATTTTTTTCCTCTGAGGAGGCTGGTTTGAGCACCAGACTAGAGGTTCACTCTGTCTTGTGAATCCTAAGATTTGTTTCTTTTGACGACTGGAACTAATTAAAAAAAAAAGATTGATAGCAACCCTTCCCAACACTGCTTAGCAGCAGAATAGGCAGGAGCTACTTTGCTGAAGTTACACCTAAAATATCTTCTCTGAGAAAGCTACCAGGCACAGAGCCTCCAAATTCTCTGCCTCTGAATTACTGGTCAGATGGGGAAATGACAGATGTTGGTGAAGATTTTCTCTGAAGGTCATGGTATTTTGGATCTTTTAAAAAGCTAATCATTTATGTGTTTGGTTTGAGGTAAGTTCTTTAACAAACAATTTAAAATACAATGTATAAACATGGTGTGAGGTTTATTTTCTGTTTCATTAAGAAAAGAAGATGAAAATATTTAATTCTTAGTCAAATAAACATAAACAATTTTATGTTAGTCTGACCATCAAACAAACAAACAGAAAAGAATTTTCTGTTCTCGAGCAAGAGTTTTTCTTTTTTCCCTTGTTTATTTCTTTACATTTGCATTCTGTCTGGTATCACATAACAGACTTTCCAGTTATTGAAGAACATTAAGAATGACTTCAGCTGCAATATTATGCATGCTTCTTATTCTCCTCAAAGCTCTAATAAGACTTGTGCATTTTCCTACATTTGCGAGCTCTGCGTACAGGCCTCCTTTTCTGTGCTGTTTCAACCGCAATAGTTGGCAATGTTTGCGTGAGATGCCTGTGCAGGAAATACAGCGTTCCCAGAGACTCAAGACTTTCTGTGGTGCCTGATTTTCTTGTATCTAGACAGCTACCGCCTGCCTCCTAAAGTTCTCATGGGGCTTATTCTTGGTGGTTTAATACTACCTCAATACTGGGATTTTTTTCCAATGTTGGTACTGTGAAGGATGGAGCAGAATAAGCCCTGTTGCTGCTGGGCTGCTTCCAACATGGGCCATCTGGGTTGATGGAGGAATTACAGTCTGTAGACCTTGTGTCTTAGGAGCTGAAGCAAGTGGCCAGCAGCTCAGGGTTATGAAGAGGTTGAACTGAGTGGTAGGAATCAAGGCAACAAAGGGGTCCAACAACTAAATGAAGCCTGTTTTATCACAAACATGTGGAACAGAAAATCTTTCAGTGCAAGGCAGACGGAGATGAAGATGTAATTGGGGCAAACTGTCAGACTTATAAGTACATGCAGATACTTGTATAACTGAGAAATGTAGAGAGGCAACAATTACCTCTGTCTGGCCAAGGACCAAAAATGATGTAAAAAACTTGGAAGATCCTAATACTTGACTGAAGTCCAAAAGCCCACCTGATACATTCTGCTTGGAACGTTAGATCCCTAAAACTATTCCACCAAATTTAGAAAAAAAAATCTAAATCTTTGGTATATCAGCCATGCTTTCTGTCAGCAGTCATACAGAACTGCTCCCTGAAATATAATTTCTGTTACAGCAGACCTTAACCTTAAATGTGTCAAGAAGAAATTAGAAGTCCACAGCCTCATCTATATCAGTGTCAGCAAACAGTCCCCTTTAGGTGGGAGCTGCATGCACTCTGGAGGGCAAATATACTCAGAATCATAGAATCATAGAATGATTAGGGTTGGAAGGCACCTTGAAGATCATCTAGTTCTAAAAGCCCCTGCCCTTGGCAGGGACACCTCCCACTAGACCAGGTTACTCAAAGCCCCATACAACCTGGCCTTGAACATTTCCAGGGATGGGGCATCCACAACTTCTCTGGGCAACCTGTTTCAGTGTCTCACCACCCTCAGGGTAACGAATTATGTCCTAATATCTAATCTAAATCTGCCCTCTTTCAGTTTAAAACCATTACCCCTCATCCTATCACTACACTGTCTGATAAAGGGTCCCTCCTGTAGGCCCCCTTTAGGTACTGGAAGGCCGCAATAAGGTGTCCCCGGAGGCTTCTCTTCTCCAGTAGTAGCCTTGCTTTTTTTCATGTTTTCTTCAAGCAGCCATCCACACAGATTGAACTACCTAAGTGTCCGTGAACTACCTGGAGAAAAGACAACACAGTTCTTGTACTTCCCTTCCCACAATGGAGTCTGGAGGCTGAATGAGGGGCAAGGGAAGGAAGGATCCTGGTTTGGCTGGGGAAATTTTCATGGCAGCCCCTGGTGACTGGAGACGTGAGCCAAGCCTCTTAGATTGGGATGTCTAAACAAAAGGTGGAGAAAAAAGGCAACCTGAAAATAGGGAATTCTTCTTAATTAACTTTTGGATTTTAAGCATTCATAGGGTTTATAAAATCATACTTTATCCATGTGCAACAGGCTTAAAAATTTCACCTTTTTTTTAACCAAAGCTGAAATTGTCTATAATCAGTGACTTGAGGAACAGAGTTTTAACATCGTCACTACCTCAGCCTCACTTGATTTAGTGCCACTTGCCACTGGGTCCATGTAATGATCTTCCACAGCTGCCTCTTGGGTCATGTTAGCTCAAATCATTGGTGTAGGTGGGAAAGAGATCTTTGGAAACCTATGCATGAAGCTTGGGTAGTTTTCTGCTAAGGCATAAAACCAGAGGAACTTCAGAGAGAAGAACTAGTGGAAAGCTGTGAATGAAGTAATGGATTTTTTTTTCCACAAAAATTGGTTCTTTTGACTGCACTGACTGACTTAACATTTGCAGAGTTTTCTGCATTTTCAAATGCATAGCAATTTGTCACTTCTTGTTTACCTTCTCAGAGGTAAACAGTAGGTTGGTCACATGAACGGGTTTGTGACATTATTTTTCTTTCTATACTGACCATCGTGATCAGGTCTAAACAGTCACTGGTCAGCTCTTCCAAGTCTCCAAAAACTGTTTAAACATAGCAGTTCAGACACAGCCCAGCAGTGCTGCTGAAAGCTCATGTAAACATATCCTTTGTTTAAAAAAAAAAAAGGAAAGAAGTTCATCTCCTTTGAAAGCTGTTACTGTTTTCAGGCAGAATATGTCAAATACTCCTACAGTTTTCATTAACTTTTTCATCATTTCAGAAATCATTTCCAGTACAGTTCTGGAACAGTTCATGCGCCTTATTTGAAAGAAAATAAACTGGACAAGCATATCTTACTATTAGCAGACAATTTGAAATGTTTTAGATAAATCTTTTCACATTGACCTTCTAGAAGACACATTTCTGATCGAATATTTGCATCCCATTGAACTGAATGACTTAAAATTTCTAAATTGTCCCTGTTCTGTGTGTATGTAGAGACACATATTTTAATTTTAAGATTGTTTTCAAATTCAACAAAATGCCTGAAGAACAGGGAATCGCCTGAGCTGGTGACTGCAGTCTACTGCCGCCTTGCTTGCTGGGAATGGAAACAGAGAGAACGCAAGTCTTATGAGGAGCAGTGAGGGAACTGGGGTTGTTCAGCCTGGAGAAAAGGAGGCTGAGGGGAGACCTTATTGCTCTCTACAACTACCTGAAAGGAGGTTGTAGCGAGGTGGGAGTCAGTCTCTTCTCCCAAGTAACAGGCAATAGAACAAGAGGAAATGGCCTCAAGTTGCACCAGGGGAAATTTAGATTGGCTATTAGGAGAAATTTCTTCACCAAAAGGGTTGTCAAGCATTGGAACAGGCTGCCCAGGAAAATGGTTGAGTCACCATCCCTGGAGGTATTTAAAAGATGCGTAGATGTAGTGCTGAGGGACTGGTTTAGTGGTAACTTGGCAGTGCAAGGTTAATGGTTGGACTTGTTCTTAAAGGTATCTTCCAACCAAAAAGATTCTATGATTCTCTGAAATTCCTGTTCTTTTAAGAGAGTAAGCCCTCAGACCAAAGCCCCTTAACTTGTCTAAGGGTGAGTGGGACATGCTGAAGCCCGGTGCCTTCTTCAGGTAAAAAAAGCTGAAAGCACTGCAAATTAGCTAGCTCATACAGCCCTTGACCAGGATTAGGTGGTGCTTCCCCCTCTGCATCACAAGGTCATGGAGTTTACGTTGTCAGTTGTTGCTGAACTGTCAGCAGATACAAACAGTGTGGAAAGTGAAGTGACAAAACCCGGTCATACAAAGAAATGGGAAATCAGTTAACAAATTACAGCCAAAGTGGCTGTGGGTAGTACTCTTTACTTAGAAAAGTATATTAGCCTTTGCCACATTGATGGTATTTTTCACTTGGAAAAAATGCCCTTTTACAGTATTGTAATTGTTGAAAAACTACCTGTTTAGGGAGAATTATTAGAGATCTCAAAAATCTGTGCAGGATCTTCAGCTGCAGTTGGCATCAGTTTTACATAGTACTCCCAGATATATGAAAAGGCTTTTGTTGCAGCCAATATCTGGCCAAGTAACAAAACAACTTCATTTGTCATTTGTCATATCGCCAATATAACCAAAATTTGACAAGGAAGGAGACAAAGGAAGTCAAATACTAGAAGTGAGAAGATGAAAGACTAGGGAGGGAAAAGAAAGAATTTTGGATGGGGTAATAAAAGAGAAAGAAGGAAAATAAGACTAATTTGGAAAAGAAGGAAGCGGGAGAGATGCCTTTTTGGGCATCTCTTTGCATGATAATAAAAGGAGGGGAAGGAGACACAAATACCTCAAATGCTTTTTGGGAGGTAACCTGAGAGCCTGGAAGCTTGGAAACTACTGGTGCGCAATGCCTCTTGTAGCAGTGCTGTGTTCTTTCTTAAAACCCGAGACTTATAACGCCTCAGCCCAGTCTAGCATTACTTCTTTTAGGACCTGGCAGGACAGCAACAGCTAATAGTAAGTGTTTAATATTGTAATGCTGTCTAAAGTGCTGTGATTAATACATAATCCAACATTTGAACCCTGCCCAAAAACAAAGAAACTGTGCCGATGTGAAAATAACACCCATGGGCTTTCTTTGGATCATGCACTACTATATTCTGTGCACTGTTTCATGCTGATGTGGAGCTGTCTTTTAGAACGAACCCCAGAAGGAATATGGTAATATGCCACAACCATGAATTTCGTTAAAGGTTTGTTGGAAACCACAAGCAGAGACAACGTCAATTGGCAAATCAACTCTGCAGTGTTCTCAGGCTTAACCTTTATCCTGTAAAACATGTGCTTCTCCATGTGCTTAATTTTATCAGCTAATGTTTCAGACACTGGTTGATATAAGATCCACGGTCTACTAATTTTCAGTGGCCCTCTAACTTGTTGGGTTTTTCAGAAGTGCTATGGCCCCTTAAATACTTTCAGGTGCTGAATCATGGCTCAGATGTACTACAAGCTCAAGAGTAAAGATTTGCTTCTTGCTAGCCTCTACTTAACATCATGCAATGAAAAAGTCCTCATTTTTGTTAGGAATACCAGAAAAAAGAGTGCCTATGCTGAGGGAGAAAAGTCAATGTTGGATGAATATAAATACAATGTTTACAGAAGTTCTAAGTACAGTCCCAAGATTGGTTAATTTTAAAATCTTTGACATCTCTACTCTTGTAAATGGGATCGGTTTGTATGTTCATTTTATTCATGACAGGTAGACAACTAGATAGTTAATCTCGATTAAATTTAAATGCAGATTGCAGAATATCAGAAATCCAACTCACAGGATTTTTTTTCACTGGAGGTGAAAGGTTACCTTTCCAGATAAACATTTTTCAGGCTTTTTTTTTTTTTTTTTTAGTGGCAGATAAACCTCTGCTCTTACATCCTTTGGGGTTCCAGGAATCTAAGAGTGAATTGGTTATTACATGGATAGATTGGGTTACTTTGGTCCCAAATGGATTCTGGTCAACAAATCAACAGTAAAAACAGCAGCGCTGTTTTGAAGCGGCCATGACAGCTATAGCAACAAAATTCAGCTGTTGCCTCATCCTGGACTATGAAGTCGGTGAAGGAGTCATTCCCAGACAGTGAGGGTGACCTTATGAGCGTCTACTAAAAAATGAAGGGAAAAGAAAGGAGTAAAAGGAAAAATGTGTGCTTGTCTAAGTCCTTTTCTACTTTAACAATATCTAGACCAGTGCAAAATGAGATTAACTTTGAGGGCTGAATTTCAGTGACAAACAGGAGGAAAAACTGAGAAGAAAGGACTCAACAGCTCTCGTATCAAACCTTTCTACCCACAGTACTGCTTTTTTGGCTCAACCTCAGCACAACAGCATTTTTATTTCAATACATAATCTAGTTAAAGAAAAATAATGTTGTTCTGGATCATGCATTCCCTCTCCACATCTACACATCTTGTTGCCAGAATCCCACAGTGCTAGCGTTGTTCTTTGTGTCAATAGAACATGGTTGAGTGATACATATGTTCATTTCAGTATGTTTTCCAATTAAATATATGTGTAGCACACAAAAGAAGCATACTGCATACACTTAAGATACAAGGTAGAAGAGGAGGCATAAAAGTGAATAAAAGATATTATGAAATGAAAACTTTCATGAAACTGGTTTTAGTTAGAGAAAAATGAAGCTTTTAACCATAATCAAGGCTTCAAGCTATTCCGGAAATAATCCAAGAGAAATGAAATGAGAATGAGGTACATGAAAGCTTCTGGGTTTGCAATAGTAACAGCTGTGTCTAGAGAACCTGGGCAAGGGTGGTTGTTATTCAAATATGTCTGTCTTAAATAACATTTTCAATTAAAGCATACATCTCTGTCCATTACAACAAAGAAAAAATCCAGGGTAAGCACACAGGACAAACATCATATGATCTTCAATAAACAGTCTTATAATCAAACACTATGTAATTAGTGCAAGAATTGAATGCCAAAAATATGTTGTGATTCCATGAAATGTACCCTTAAGGATTTGTGAAAAAGAATAGATATTCTAGGACCTGTGCCCATTTATCCCATTCTGTTCCACATGAAAGAAATTATATTAAATCAACTGAATATCTGGAAAAAATTAAATCATCATCTCTCATTGGCAAGCCTAAAGGAAAAATTCACAAGAAAGTGCAGTTTTATATAATAAAAGTTCTCATGTTTCGTGGAGTAAAAGGGAAAAAAATAACTGCCAAAGGGAAAGTTTTTGCTGCCTTTAGTTATTCTTCTTTCTCAGACAATATATTATCTTTATTCAATGATCTGAAGTTGCAGACATAGTACCCAGAGTTATTTAAATGAAACCGTTTCAAACTCTATCGCAGAAAGTCCTTCAGAAACAAACTTTTCTCTCTAGCAGCTGATACAGTGACAGTCATTGGCACTATACAGTAGCAACCAAAACAGACTGATCTCCTCAGCAGGATTCTTTTTAATGATAGAAATGTCTGGCTTTTTTACTACCCTCAAGTTCTGTTTAAAGTAGCATGTGGGCCAAAATCTGCCTTTGTTAATGGTGTTTCAGAGGTGTAAATGAAAGCAAGGACTTTCTCCAGCAGACCAAGCTCACCATGGGCTCCAAATGGTTTACCTCAGAGACAGCTTTAGTTTAGTAATGGAGTTTTACAAGTCACACTGCACTGTTCTTTAACTTATATTTAGTTTTGGCATATCATGCTTGTATATTAGTTGTCATTAAACCACCATAAAATGTTCAGGGCTCTACTTTCGAATAATTGCACTCTGATGTGAAAATCTGATTATTTTCACCAGCTGAAGCTGTGTCCCTCAGACTTTACTGAGGAGAAGACATAATCTATCGCTACTAGACATTACAAATGAGATGCACACTTACATGTCTGCATAACAGAGATAAACTGAAATTTCTGTTTTCCTTCCAGAAAATGATCGTGTGAGCAACTGGTGGTTCAGCATCTTATTTATGGGTTTAGCAGTAACATCCATTCCTGCGTTTCCTCTTACGTCTCAAGTCATTCTTCAGTAGGTCTTAGTCTTTCCCTCACTCTCTTCCGTGCCCTGCTGATCTCCCATTGCTCACTTTCCTTAGACAAGTCACTTTATTCACACTACTTGATCTTTAACTTCTGTGGTAAAGATTCCTCAATCTCCTGCTGAAGGTTATATTAAAGAAACTAGAATTTGTAAATGGGAAACATGGAGCTTACTCTTTTTCTTCTGTAATTCTCTGTAATGCTATCTATGTGTCTCCCTTACTATTAATTTCTCTCCCACTCTTCTTTTGGAACCCTCCTTCTTCCTGCTGTGGTCTGAATTTTGTCACTACATGCTATACTGTTTCCTATGCCTTAACTACTATTCTTATGCATGACTTGTCAGTATTTTTATAAAGCTTAATTATTAGAATCTCTTATTTCTGGTCTCCAGTACATCAATTCCTATTGTTTTTCTTCTTGCTCCTTACACGTGATCATTCAGATATGCTTTATACATTAAAAATGTACAGTTTCAGATCATCTTCCTTACATATCATTTTGACCACATCAGGCTAGATCTGAACGTTTCCACTTGCTCCCTTTCCCTAGCTGATGAAATTCAAGCTTCTGATCTTCGTGTAGGACTTGTTCATTTGGAGCAAAAATCTCAGTTACTTGCTATCACATAATCCCATTCATACATTTCTGGCATTTTACACTACAACTATCAAAGGCTTTTCACCGTCACAGCACATCTGCTCCAGAATCTACAGAAAACTTAGAAAACTTTTAAGTTTCCACCTGAATTTATACATGGCTGATGTAGGCTCTTTTGCTCTGGTGCCAGCAGATTATTTTTTTTTCCTGTTACTTACAGTGGACCAACTGACTTACAAAAGGAATCAGCAAAATAACTGTGGGCATCTAGGCAAACAACACTATAATCACAACGTTGCTCATCAAAGGACAGAACCAGAAAGAACCAACCATTTATACAATGAAATTTAATGCTGCTCCCCTTGTGCTTGGATGGAGAACTTCCTTTTTCACCAGAGCTGGAGTAATTCCCTCAGTCTAAAGCTGCATGAATCTGGATTAGTCTGGGCTTCCTGACTTCAGGAAACTTGCACAAGCTGAAACTTCCCCATGAATGATTCCCTCAGATATTCATCGGCATAGCTTTGTGTCAAAACAGGACATTAGCAATCTTTAGATAGCATTGAGACACACTACATCTGCAGTTACTTTGAACCCTAAAACTTCTTTTCCTTTACGTTTCTCATCCAGTCCTTGTGTATTTCCTCAACACTTGCTTAGATGTAGTGTTTGAGTTTTGGTTTGTCTCTTCTGGATGATTCACTTTGGACGAGTGAAATTTCACTCAACAAAGAATTTTACCTGTATTTTAGCTATATTGGCTGTGCTAGATAAAAGGCCTTTCATCAGCTAACTCTCATCCTGTTTCTGTTAATGGCAACACAGAGATGACAGAGCTCACAGAGCAGAGGCCACATGGTAAGTTGTTGCAGATGGTGAGTTGAACAAATGCTGATTGCAGTTTAATTTTAAGCAGTGAGAGTCATGTTGTGCAGGCAATGAAGCAAAACAAACAAACAACCCCCCCTAAGAGACAATCCTGCAAATCAGACATTTTAAGGCCAACTGATTACACTATCTTGAGGTCCTGTGAAGCTACCAGGATCTGTCTGTGTGTCTCTATGTGTGTACATATGTGTGTATGTGCATAAATTAGAAAAACACTTTTGGAAAACATCTCATACATTTCAAATAGAAACTGAAAAGCAATGTTTTATTACTTCAGTTTGTCTAAAAAAAATGAAAAAATATTAATTTAGGATTTTTTCTTGGATATTTGCCTTTAAAAATATGACTAATGTCTGACCTGTAAAGTGATAAAGAAATTCACATGTCGCTCTTCAAACAATGGTAATGTCCTTTATTGTCATGCTAAATGCTGAACTACTATCTGGGTTGATGTTTTCTACAAGCTAATATTTTTTTAAAGATGTTTTCCAAATATTTAATTGATAGAAATACAGGTCTGACTAACATTATATTTCAATTCCTTTTTATAGTCACATAATTTTATAGATAATAGATAGAACACCACTGTAATTCTAACAGCTAAAGAAAATTAATATTTTTCCTTAAAGCTTATGAGAAAAATCTAGATTCTCACATTCTTTGTGCATTACTGTCTCAACGGATATGTTCCCAAGTCTAACCAGAAAAGAAAAAGTTTAAAGCAGAATTCAAAACAAATAAACAGAAATATTGGCTAAAGGGTGGTGTGTCTCTTACTTACAGTGCCAGAGGTCCTGGAGTCAGGCTGTGGTTAGCCATGGCACAGTCCAGCTATGTCTGTCTCACTCTGTGCAACTGGCTCAGGCACTTCTGCCCCGCGCTCCCTGACCACAGCATTCACCTCCCACGCTCCCTGCTGAGCACCACGGTTCCTCCTATATCTTTCAATTGTTCCAGTCAAAGCTGGCTGGCTGCTGTCAACTGGAACCAGGCATCCAAAAAATGGAGAGAGCTTGAAATGCTGTGTTGTGGTTGGGTTGGGTCATCTAACAGGACTCGTACTCTCTCAGAAGGTATACTGGGAAATATATCTTTGGTTTCAGCCTCGTTGCTACCCATAAGATGATCTAGTACTGGTGTAGATACAGCCATTGTATCACTCAAGCTACCTACATGCATCTGTGAAGCAGGATAGTCTTTGTCAGATGAACTAACCTGTGAATGCTGTCTTTTGCTAGGAGGAGCAGTAAGGAGGGCTACTAAAGCTGGTGTACCTTCTCCCTTCCTCTTCTTCCCACTCCATGGTGGCACGAGTCATCCTGTGGGCCATGGTGGTGAAGCTGCTCCCCATGTCTACAGCTTGTCTAAAACTCTTGGTGCTATTCCTGCCACTGTGGAGGAAGCCTGGACAGTGGCCCTTTATTTTTTTTAAATCAAATATTTCAGTCAGAAACTGCTAGTTAACAGAAAAGAAAACTTCCCATAGAATGGGATTTTTATGAAAAAAAAAAAAGACTTTTGCTGAAAAAAAACCCAACAACTTACTCTGTGAAAACATATGTAATTTCAAAAGGTCATTTCTGTGTTATTAGAGTAATGGGAGAAAAACAAATTGTAGACAGTCAGTTGGACTGGCAATAGCAATCCTGCTAAAGGTCATCTGAGCCCTGGATATAGTGGCACATCTATTTTGCTACAATCACTTTCAACTATCACTGCAGGTCCATTTTACAATGTATATATTTCAAGTAAATTAATTAGAAAAAGAATCTGCCTTGCAGGCAAGCAGGTATTAAAACCCCTACAAGTAGGCTTAGAATTTTAATATTTTACAAAATCCTATGAAATATATTCCAACACTATATAAGTTTTATTTCTGGCTTTTGGAATGTGATAAAAAAAAATAAAAAAAAAGTTAAAATAACTTTTAAGATTAAAATCTTTCTTTTATATATGTGAAAACATGTCTGTAAAGATAGCTGGGGGAGAAAAAGGGAGCTGTTTTACCGTTTGTATCCCAGCTTTACAATAAGCATTTTTCCGGTTTTCTTCTTCCAGGGTTAGATGCTCGTATATTCAACCCTTGATTCCATAAGAGATTAAGAGAATGAAAATATTTCCCAAATATCAGACCAGAACAACGTAGGTTAATGTCAGTAGAGCTTCCCTTGAGATCAATGCCCTCAGAACCACTAACTTGGCTACTGCTAGAAGAAACAATCAAAAGAAGAAAATGCATAAATGCTACTGAAGGATGCAACTGATACTGTGATAACATGAATGCCAGCTGCATGTCTGATGCACTGGTGCTTGAGCAAGATATTATGATGACCAGTTTATACACTGCATTAATAATTTCCAGACTATGTTCTGCAGGTTGGAGTAATTATGACTTCTTTGAATCACTGTAGCTGAGAATTACTTGCTAGTGAGTTGTACTAACATTGTAAAATTTAAGCTACTATAAGTAATTAATATTAATGCATTTTGTAGCAAATTCAGTGAAGGTAGAGATCATTTTTATGTTACAACTATAGGATTACATGAAGGCATTCAAATGCATACAGTCATGCTATCCTCTTTAGAAGCATTTTTTGAACATTTTAGAAGGATATGTAGAGGGTATGAACCTCTGCAATGTATGCAATACAAAATGCAAACCTACGAACCCACGTACATTTTCATATTCAAACATTTTAGGGAACTGGGTAAAATTTAGCTGATGAGAAAATAAACTTTAATTCATGTCCTCATTTTCAAATTTACTCAGGATATCGTGTACATTATGACCCTCGTTATGCTACATAAAATCTTTTACAGTCTCTGTCCAAGGAATAAGTATAAGAGTCTTCTTTTGAATAAATGGGTATGTCGACATACAATACGCAATACGAAGCCTGTGCTCTAGTGAATTCCAAATTCTTGTCTTATTGAAACTTGTTTCTGGTTTATTTTTCCATCCCAAGCAAAACATCATACATCTTTTAGCGATAAATATGATAACCCGGCTCTGAACTGTACTTGTTTAGCGAAGCAAAAACACTCAGAAGTTTTCCATCTCTGGGGCCAGAAACTGCATTTTCCTGAAAGGGTCTAACACCAACCAGTCCACAGGCTGGGCTGGAACAGCAGACAATAGCTCTGGATGTTAATAAAAAACATTCTGCCACACCACACGCTTGCATACTCAGCAGTGCTATCTTATGTTCAACTATGATTAAAGAAAGAACAGAGATTCCTTTCCCAATTCTTTCTCAAAACTGATGCAAATTATACCTCTTAAACAGCAAACTGTAAATTTGGTTTTAGAAGAACGGCAGTCTGTCTAATGTGCGTGGAATATAGCCCAAATATGTGAGTCTGAAGCTCTGACTCCCTCAGTGGGAATTCCTGAGACTGCCTTCATTAACAAACTACAGAATAATCTTCATAAGTCTGTGTGCGTACACATAACTGATAGACCAATGAAGCACAAAATGCACATTTGTTTTCACCCAACTAATTTCATAAGTATGAAAGAATTAGTGACAAAGTAGAAAAAACTGACCCATTATGATTTCTCCAGCAAATCTTCAGAAAATACATCTCTCCTCTGCCTACTTACATGGATCAAGGAAAAATGTTATCTTAAGCACCAACTTCAATTTAAACGATTACCTGCCAGTTGTGTCCAAACTGAAATTACTAAATATCCTGAGAAAAATATATTCTCTTGAGACTTTTGAATCAAATAAAAACAAGTGCAAGGAATACAATTTATTATTAAGGCTATTTCAGACCTGTTTTAGCAGAGTCGAATAATCAGATTTCTCTGATTTTCTAAGTGCTTTTCTAAGCTAACCATATGGTTTATTCATATGTAATATATAGTAATAATCTGACAAGCTTTTCATCTGCTTGAAAATTTATAACATACAGACAGAGTGAACAGCATGCTGTGATGGATTTAACTTACGGTCTGATTGTACAAACAAATGTTAGAGAGGTAAAATTGGAAACGTATTTAAGGAGGATCTTTAAATTTTACAGGACAGTCATGCCAGCAAGCCTGGCTAAAGATGTTTAAAAGTAATAGTTTTTGGATCATGTTCATAGTTTGCAACAAAGTTTAATAATTTCAGAGGCAGATATTGCAGGTTCTAAATCATCCTTTCCAAAAGAAAAGTGGGAGCCTTCCATTCCTGTTGTAACTACGGATTTGTTGTTTGATTTTACTGTAAATGTGCATGGTGCCTGTTAAAGCTAACACTTTATTCTTCAGAACTAAGAAATTTCAGATATACTGAATGTAATGATGAATCAGAGTCTAAATAGGTATGGGCATTACATATGCAAGAAAACAATATTGTGGGTGCTCATTTAGAAATGCATCATCATTTGGCAGACCAAATTGCATTAAAATATTCTGAGATGTCACTGTTAGTAGTCAATATTAACCAGATCCAGCACATGTCTGACAAATTTTAAATAGGCATGCTATTTTTTTTCTGAAAGATAGAAATAATAAAGCGGCTAGACAGGTAGTACAAACGAGCAACAATTCCTATTTGAATGACAGGAAAAAAGTATTATACTACAAGATCTGCACTTTAATCTGCCTACGTCAATGATGGAAGTAAGAGGTGACAATAAAAGTGACTTTAAAGGAAAAGAATAACAGCTTCTAAGGGCACATGAACTGAAATTGAATTTGCCATTGAGAACTGAAAATCAGGCAAACTGAGGTGAGAAATAAGGCACTTGAGTTGATCCATATGTAGTGCATTTTTAGTTAGTTCCATGACTCATTAAAAAGCTTTTTTGCTTCCCTGCATTCACTGTTTATGCAGATATAATTAAACCTAAATAAGACTTTACTAGTAAAAAGAACTGTAGCTAGCTCACATTTTCTGTTTAACTCTCATTTTCCTCCTGTTTATGGTGGTTTGCACAAGGGATGGAACAGTTGGAGCACTCTAAATCCTCCTTTTGTACTTTGTTTAACTTTGATGAGCAAAATGGAAATGCTAATCCCTTCTGCAGACACATGATTTCCTTCCTTTCTCCTTCTCTCTGAGACATTTGTTTTTCTGTTCTCCGGCCTTTGTTCCCCGGTCCCAGCGAGGCTCATATGATGCACTCGTTTTCCCAGGGTCCTAGGGTGAATGAGGTTCCACAATCCAGCAATTCATGAAATGCAAGCGATACTGAGACAGGCAAGTGATGTATCAAAGCAGCTTCCTACCTCTCTGTCCTCCTACTAAGCCTTTAGAACAAACAAACAAACAAACAAACAGAAAGACGAGTCAGGGTGTTCAGCATCTCAGAAGGAAACACTCTAAAATACTGGCCTGAATTTTAGCCCTGAATTCGATTGTAGCTAACTTCAGTGACTGCAAGATTTCACATTGTGGTTTCCCTTTGCTCAATATAATTCTGGCCACATATTTAAAACTGAAAAATAAATCATAAGTAATGACTCAGTAAATAATAATGTTACACACCAAGAACAAGCTGAGAAAAAGCATTTGTTTGGACACGAAGCAGACTCTCTGGTACAGCATATAACATTTGTGAAAATGTTGGAGGATTCCAGCATTAAAGGCCTGAGGGAAGTAGGATGTCAAAAAAGATGGATCCAGGTGCAAAAAGGGAAAGTTCATCGCTATGCACCTTAGTAAAGTTCTTCAGGAACATTCAGTGGACATAGTTTGGAGTGCTAAATACTACTTTTATTCAGAAAACTAAAAAATATCCAATTGGATTAGGTTTTGGTACATATATGCAGGTTAAAGGGTATTAGTTGAAAAAAACATATTTTAAATTATAAAATAAAATTTTTACAAGGTCACAATAATAGGTTTCTTTCCAAAAAGTTTAGAATGTATGTAGAAGGAGTTACATCTGCTTTGCAGTCTCTTCTCAACAGTAAAGTCAAAGAAAACAAGCATTCATTGTGGGTGTTTTATTAATAAAGGTTACATGTGTGCCACCAAATAATCTGAAACCTGACCTAAATAGGTAACAGTTTATAATAATTTAAAAAGGAGCACAAATTTCAAAAATTAGATAGTATATATAAATCACTAACCAAAATGACACAATGTATGACATTTTATTACTTCAACTATGAGTTGTCTCCTAGTATATGAAAAAAACCCTACATATCATACAGGTCTTTTAGGGAAACAATACAAGCTTGCTTTTTCTAAAAATAATCCTTGGATAAGTTTAAATACATAAGTAAATTGCCACGTTTAGGACCAATGTTTCGCATACCCACTGAGGTGACATTCTCATAACAACTTTATTTGGAATAGATGACTCTCGCCCCTGCTTGGTGAGCCTATCCTATAGTCTTTGGCTTACATCCAGTGCTTTATACCAATTCAAACGGACTATTTTTTGCCTCTGTCTTTTATAAGTGCCCCACATTTGCTTCCTCATACTAACATTAATGTTAACAGGCTAATGTTAGCATTAACATGTTAATGTTACCTGCATTTTGGTTGTGAGACATAGCATACCTTGAGAAATTAATGCTTATGGATCTCCCACATATGACCAAAACACAATTGTCCCCATCACATAATGCGAGTGACCCCATTTTGTTCATCTGGCAGATGCACTTCTGGCCACAGAATGTGGAAAAGAGTTGGAGGAAAACCAATGTGTCTTTTTAAGAGACTGTGTAGCCCAAGCAGCTGAACTTACTGTCACCAGTACTGGAACACTCATGTATTTCCTCTCCCTTATGTGGACTGGCCCCTGGCCCAGGAGAAGGTGATCTTTCATTTTGTTACCGTTGTTTTATTTGAAAATACGTCAACACCTTTATTTATTGCTTTACTCTATAGTTTCAGACCAGGAGCACCTTTTTGCCAGGTGCCAGGTAGAAACAACCAAATGAATGACCCATTTTGGGACTCTCCTGTCACTCCTTCCAAAGCTAGATATTGTCTTGCCTCCTTGTTAACAATCAGCATTAGAACTTTCCAGAGCTGATGCAGCAGACTAAAGACCTGTACTTCTGTTCGGGCTGGTAGACTGCGAAGTTACGACACACAAACTCTTTCTCAGGGTCAGACAGGATTTTTTCATTTTATGGCAAAGCTAGTATTTTTCCCACACATTCTTTCTTATCACAAGTTCCTGGGGATGAATCTGTGAGGCCCAAAAGAAAACAAAGCACAAAAAAAAAATATATATTTATATCAAGTGGATGCTGACAGTCTGAATCAAAGGCCCAGTGCTTTATAATCAAGGTCTTGGAAAAACAAGAATAGGACAACCCTGAGGCTTTGGCACTGAGTTCAAGAACACAGTTAGGAGTCATTGCACCTCCAAGAACTCAGAGAACTGAAATGGAAACAAAGCCCTCTCAAAAAACAAGGGAATAAATTAATTCACTTAGCACCACTAGCAATTATACAATGGGAAGGCATTTTAGCTAGGAATGCATTAGGCAATGACCACAGCTGGATATACTTCCAGCTGAAGTCATGCTTCAAAAACCACTGAATGTGAAGGAACTCTCCATTAACTTTAGTGAGTTTTTAATCGAGCCCAAGATAGTAAGTCAGACACCAAGATTTAGAGACAACTAAGGAAGTTTGCAAGACAGTAACTTAAACTGCACAAGGCCAGAGGATCTGAAAAAAAAAAGTGTCAGTGATGGGACTAATTAGAGGACATGACAAGCTCACTCCCAAATGTCCTTTAGTCATACTCAGGAATTTCATTATCTTCTGTGATAACAGGATTCAGAAAGCACAAGGCAGTGATCTGAATCAGTTCCTAGCTCAAGCACAGATTTTCTGTGAGCTTTTTTTAAATGCTTGTCTTTCTGCTCAACAACACCACAAGGGCTATAAGTAGTCTTTCTTTTCCTTTGCTCTTAATGGCACAGTATTCTCGAACTGCTTAAATATTGGGTCTCTTGGGTTTCTGCCTAGTCTAGGGTTGATAACATCAGGACATCTAGTATCCAGCCTCAAACAAAATGCCAAACATTAATTCCAGCATCAACTAAGTCATGTCCCCTACAGGTACACCACTCAGTCTCCAAGTTCTGGTTCTTTAAAGCATATATCAAGACAAACAAAACTGTTTTCTCTGTTTGACACATATTGGCAAAATTTGTGTGCCATCATACTCATAAGACTGTATAATGCTTTGTATAAGATATATCTTTTTCAGATAAGTTCTGATAGCTCTGACAAAAATTAGAATTCAGTTAATTTTACTTGCTTAGTGTTTCTGGAAAACAAGACAAGCAAAGCATATTATTGTCTGACAGGAATGCAGTAAGCCACTAAAATCAAGATTAAGTTAAGATTCAGAGCCAAAGGGGTTTGAATATCATTGGTCTTAATAAAACAAAAAAAAAAAGGCAAACCAACAGACCAAAAGATACAAAAGTTTCAGGCCCTATATCACAGTATGTATAAAATAACTTAGTTGTGTAAGAATAAGGAAAAAAAGCATTAATATAGATATGAAGAATTTGTTGTAGATAAGAATTTTCCTTCAATAAATAATACAAGATTTGGGTCTTTTTACAAGTGAAATCAATGAATGCTGGGCCTGTCTAGAGCGAATATGTTTTGTAAATGAAGACGACGTTTGAGAGTGAGGATTTAGTGGAGTAAATCTTAAATCACCAAGCATAGCAGCAAATAAAACACTTAAAACTGAAGAAACGTTAATTACTTCAACACATGGAGCAGCATAAAAATTCCCAGCAGCAGTAAGAAGATGAAATGATGCATTTTGCTGCAGAAGATACAGCTATTTGCTTTGTTGCCAGAAAGGAGCATACATAGGCACTGAAAGCAACTAGATCACTAACTTACAGAGTAAACTAGGGCCAAAGTTACTGACCTGAAAAAAAAGCAACAAGACACAGTAGTGTGGTGCTCCTGCTGTACTTATTGCCCTGATTCTTCATGGCAGAAGCTGCTTTTACAGTGGGAAGGGACTGTGAATACAGAAATTAGCAATATCTGATTTAATGATCAATGCCCTGTTTTCATAGAAGCAAATCATGCTGAAACTTCCTTAGAGAGAAGTCTGTCATCCAGAAGTGGTCATAATACTGTAAGGCACTGCAAACTTGACTCAATTGTCAAAATAGGACATGATACCTAGTGCCATTTGATATGTCCTACAATACCCTACCCTCTCCCTCCCTGCTAGCAGAGCTGTTGCTCTTCTGCCTTTTGACCTAGCTATCTGCCAAATCCTTTCATATGTCTTGGATTCCCTAGGCTAGCACTAGAAGTTTAATGTTGGACATTCAAATTAGTGAGAGCTGGCTTAAGATTCTTAACATGCTTTCGGTCCTTCATACAAATGAGCCTTCTAGGATGGTTTTCTTATTGGAAAAAGATTGATGTGGAAATTATATAAAGCAAAGGGAACTAGGTTTGCTTAGAACGTTGGAATCTTCTACTTGAATCATATTCCTCCATGGATAAGGAATGGGTTCTGCCTTTTCCTAACCATTAATATAGGACATCGACTGTATTAGGAGGTATATTTTATGGAAGCATTGGAGGAATGATGAAGAAGTTCAAAGGAATGGTTGTATGTTGTACAAAATACCTGCAATATGAAAGTAAGTCCAGAATTAAGTAGGAACTGATAATAAAGAAAAAAAACAGCGATAAGGAAAAGAGATACCTTAACTTCTGCTAACATTGTAAAACCTTTTTCTGGTGTAGTAAAGTGCATGATACTACTGTGTGTGCCTATCATTTGCAGCGTATTAGAGCAGTTCATATCTGCTATAATAGGAATATAACTTCCTTAATAGGAAGTGGTATTTCCCCTTCAGAAGGAAAACATTCTGGAAAGAGTAGACCCTACGAGTACTGCCTCGTAATACTTATAGAAACATAAAGGAAAAAAAGTATCTCTAAATACATACCAGATAATACCCACAGCAGGTGGAAATTCATTAAACATTATCACACACAATGAGTACCAACATAGAAATTTTATGTATAGGAAAAAATATTCATATGTAAACCAATTTGCTTACGCCTTGATTTGGATGTTGGAAAATATGCACTTCTAGATTATCAGGACACGCAAAAGATTGTTTCCAGAATGCAACTGTTATTGGTATGTCAGTAGGAGCAGTGAGAAATTTGAGGGGAAAGGGTAAAAAGCTGTGACGTGAAATAAATGCTATTTGCTTACAACACACCTTTGTTTGACCTTGCTAAAATTTAATTCAGCAAAATAAATACAAAGGTGTTTGAAGTCTGAGAAACTCCCTGGGCTCAAGTCCCCAGTTGAGGGTAGAAGCTGTACCACCTCCCACAGCCCCAGAATGCCACTGCCATTGGTCGGGGTCTAACACCACTGGCTCTGCTTTGAGTAACTCCATCCCATTTGAGAGATTGGAAGCTAAAGGTAAGTTTTGGTACTTCTCTCTTAGAACAGTTAATTGGATTTTTAACGCTGGAAATATTTCTGTAGTATTTGTTTTATTTTATTGTGCATAATACTGATTCAAAGGCTGCAGATTGAGCAGACTATTTATTTTTCCCTGGATATGTCTTAGTTCCTTCCTGTGAAAGGAGTACATAATCTTCATCAAAATATTTGATCTTAGAACTACTGCAGATGCCAATAACATTACAGTGTGTTCCAATATATTACACATAAGGGAAGTACAGAGACATGCAAACTCTGCAAGTTAGCGTAGATACTATAATGATAGGTAAATAATTTTTTTCATAGAGATCAGCATTATATTTGCTGGTTTTGTCTACATATGTACAAGATCAAGTACTTATCAAGCCCTATACCCTTTAGAAACCTTTTATTTATAGGCAATGTGAAATGAAAACATTTTTGAAAAATAAATATTTCTTTATTTAGGAATTGTTTATTCAGAGGAAAAATTACACCAGATATGTTAGTATTACATTTTGGGTTAATAGATAACATCCTTTGTAGCTGAATCATTTGAGATAAATGACACGCAAAAGAAAAGCAAGACTAAAACCAGTCCTGTCAAAAATAGGCAGCAGGAAATATCAAGACAGAAGACAATATACTTCAGTTTATTTCAGAGACTGGTTGCATTCTTATTTCATTTAATTTTTTTTTGTAATGAAGCAGAATACCTTTAGTAATATTGGAAGCTAATACTGAAAGGTGCAATTTAACTCAGTCTTCTCAAAGACAAACCCAAGTGACTTTAGCTTTTCCCAGCAGCAGCTGAAAAGTCTTTTTGAATAAAGCAAATGAGGGAAAAATGAATGCCTTGTGTTGCTGACCATCCCCAGAGGAATTTCATATCCTCATGCCTAAACTACCTTCATAAAGACCTCTTTTCATGAAGCTGACGTTCAGCTTGTTGCTCAGCACACACATTCAAAAAAATGTCTCGTACATTTCTTATACTTAATCTGTTTTAAGTAACTACAGTTTAAAAATGAAATATTTAAGTGTGTGTATTATGGCATCAAATCAGGAGTACAATTTATTAGACTTATGCACTGTTCATTATCACTGTCTGTGCTTTTGGTGAAATTTGTGGGAGCTGTAGCTAAATCAAGGTATAACTAAAGAGTGCTGAATAGAGCCTTGTGTCAGGCATCTTATATGATAATAGTGAATACATCAGGTATAAGGAATAGAGAATGCATAAACACTAATATTCAAGCCTAGCATGAATTTTCTACTATTTCACTAAAACATGGAACCTTTAAGTGGGTGATAATTGAATTTTACAATTCTGTTCTCCAAGGAGAACAAGTGACTATGCTGCCATTTCTCACTACTTTAAAAATGGTGTTGATTGAATAACGAAGGAATGCAGAGTACTGTCACTTACAGGGCTGTGAAGAACACAGATTACTTTTTATTTTGTTCTCCAGACCTTTGCAGAAACGATGGTCCAAATATGCCACACCATTCAACAAATTAAAATTATATTCTGGCAAAACAACTACTGGGTGAAAGGTGTTTTGATTATGCTCATCCAGAGACAGTAAAGAAAAAGGTCCTAATGTTTTCTAATTTATTTTCTTTTATGGTGGAGGAGAAAGACAAAATTACATTGTTGTACATTTCAAAAGATTATTAATTGTGATAGACAATTAATATAATAATCTAGCTTTTGGCTCGTTTCTCAGAAGTTCTTTTCTAATCGTGCAGTGGAAATAGGTGAAGTTAGATGAAAAGGGAAAAAGATGAATATATATCTTCCTTTCACCTTTGCAGGTACTTTCTCACTGAGGTCAGTTTATTTTTATACCAATAAAACTCAAGAGGTCTTTCCTAAATTATCTAAATATTAGTATGGCGAAAGTAGTTTGCATAAATTCTCAGATCCAGGGACTCTTCATGGAGCAAAACAGAATAAACCATTGATTCATCATGAATAAATATGAGTTATCCATCAGAAATATTGTTGCATACATAGAAGTACTGTATTTGTGAGATTAAATTTTCATAGTTTCCTTGCAAATACCAGGTCACCCACATTTTGTCCATTTTCTTCTCTTTCAGAAAAGAAAGCAGAATGCAGACCTTTGTAAATATTTTTCTGGGATTTTTTATCTTCGAGTCTGTTGGAGCTGTACCTATCACTGATACCATAATTTATGATTCTGAGTTCTATGATATACCACTTGGAGAGCTGCCTCACCCATTTGTCTATGATGAAAACGAGCAGTCTGACCAGTTAGAGGTAATCAGAACTTCATTTATTCTATTTTTCCAAAGTGCACAAATGCAGTGGCTACTGATGAGTTTTTGTTAGCCATGAAAACATTTATCAGACAAATGTGCTCATGTGGATGTTCTTGCCTTTGGTTGATCAACAGTTTTCTGTGCTGATCACAGAATCACAGAACAGTAGAGGCTGGAAGGGACGTCTGGAGATCATCTAGTCCAACCTGCCAAAGCAGGTTCACCTAGAGAAAGTCGGACAGGATCGTGTCCAGGTGGGCACTGTAGTTGGTTCACATTTTCCCTAATCTAAAAATGTGGCCAAAATATTTCCTGGTTGTTTTTTTTTGTGGTAATCTTTGAGAGTAGGTGAATGCTACCGTGCTTCCCTCAGGTCTACTTGCACAAATTCTGTTGGAGATTGTCGTCGTGATTTTTCTGTCTGGATAAGCCACAGAGGCAGCTGAGATAGGACATTTAGCATTCGCTGTTAAATGAGGTTGTAAAACGCTGTTTCCTGAATTTATTTCTTATAGTAATAGATATGTTCAATACAAGTATTTCAGGCTATAAATGCTAGTGGTTTCTATTTCTGTTAGGAAAGCGGGTAGAAGAAGGTAAAAAAGAAAGGGAAAGCACTTTAATTGAAAAATGGGAAAGATTACTGAAGAAAAACTGTTGAAATTCTGTTACAGGATGAGATGTGTTGCCTGTACAAGCATGGGAGTCAATTTGTTGACTTAAATGCCTCCTTCCCCTCCTACATTCCTGTGTTTCTCTACATTACCAAAAGGGTACATTAATGTTAGTCTCACTCTTCTGCTTGGACATGGGCATAACTTCCCTGAAGGTAGTATATGCACTGTATGATTCAGGATTAAGTGCAATAAAAGTTGAGTGGAAAAATATAACATTTAAATAATAGTATGGGTTTTTTTGCTATTACACATAATATTTTAGAAATTTTTCATGTAACAGTACATAATTCATGAAAATACATTCTTTTGAGTGATTCATGATTGCAGCAGGAGGGACAGGAACTAGTCTTTCATCAAGGTGAGATCAAAATTAGATAGCAGCCTTGAAATCAGAGGACAGAGACAATTTAAGAATAAATATATCCCAAAACTGGAGAACTGAAGAGATAAAAATAATCTCAAAGTTTGTACTAAGTCAGAGCCCTACAGTTTGGAGGAAATAAATTTTCTCATCTAAGGAGGACTGAGAACTTTGCTCTAAAGAAATTACTTTGCCTTTGGCTTGCTTCCCTGTGCCATGCAGAATCAGAGCTCTTTACAAACACACGTGCTTGAGCTTTCTTCCCTGATAGTCACCCCCACTTTTCGTCACTGGATACTTGTGCTCTCTCTATTCCACATTGACTAATAAGTCTCAGTTCCTGTCTTTCTTTACTTTAAAAAATGAAGTCTTATCAGTCCTACAGAAATTCCCCTTCCTTCCCAGGAATGAGAGAAGCTATTTTGCATGTGCTTCACCACAGAGATTTTCTCATTCAAACAATGAATTTCTTAGTAAGGCAATGAGTGGTAGGTGGGACTCTTCTGTGCTGTGCTCTCTCTGTGAGGTCCTATGGCACTGAAGCATGGCGTGGCCCCTTTACAAGTTTCTGAGTGAAGGATAGAGACAAGGCAAGGCTCTTGTGGTTCTATCCCAGCTGAAAGGAAATTCAGGATGATCAATATTGCACCCAACATGTAAAGACACAACAGGTTGCTTTCTTTCAGGAAGCATAGAACAGGCAGAGTCCAAAAAGTCATTTCATTTTGACTTGTAAAATGCTTTTCCAGAGCAGGATTTTCTTCCATTACTGAGTTCTTCAGACAGCCTTCTTAAAATTCATCAAGTGAAGGTCATCCATCACAGCAGCTGAAAGGAATGTTACTTTGCATATGGATGGACCTCCCTGTGAAAACCCTTTTTTCCTAGATGTTTAGCCAAAACCTTTTTTTGCTTACATTCCTCTTACCATGTACCACCCAAAAGAAACCTAAGCATTCACAATTCCCCTAAACCCAAGAGAGTTCAGTGGTCAGTGCTGTACAAATCAAACAGCTTTTATAGACATGCATGTCAGTCTTGCAAGTTATCTTTTAGATACTGAATATTATTGACATCACTCAAGTTTTAAACAGAATACGTTTGATTGCTTGATCATGGTTACGACTTTCCTCCCTAAATTCTGTTATCGTAAAGATGTGAACTACACAAGTGGCTCTGTGTGTAAAACCCAGTATTTGTGCAAGGTCACAGGTTAGTTTTTATTATGCATAGCTTAAATGATGAGCAATACCACAGAGACCCAGATAAACAGCAGGCCTTCATTAGATCTAGCCTGTGTACAGTAACTCTTTAGGGCCTGATTTAAAGCCTGCATTTCCTTTTAGAAAACTCTGAAACCTGTCTTTAGCCTTCTGAAATAGTGGAGAAATAAATGAAAGAGCATTTTCTGTTGTTGTTGTATTCAGTTTCAGATTTTAAAATTCAGTTATGTGCAAATATAAACCATTCTGTTTAACACATTTTTAGACTCATTAGAGAAATGCAAACTTTTCCAACATTATGCATCCAACTAGTTTTCAGCAGACCCAGGAGACTGACTAGTTCTAGGGCTTCAGATGCATTTGGTGGGTTGCCCCTCTTGATTTCAATGGGAATTAGGCACCTGTGTGTCTTAAGGAATTATACTAAAGCACCTATGTCAGTATGTCCTTTGTAGAATGTTACCCATTGGGTACTGTAATCACTCATTCAATGTGTAACTGTAAAAATGAGGAAAAACATATATCTAATTAGGGAAGGATTCCGCCCACTCATTCTATCTGGCTAAAATTAGGTATTGCATCCCAAGACAATCCTCCAAGACAAGTATGAATCATTCTCTTGGGATACCTACTGTGGTGGTTTGACCTTGGCTGGCTGCCAGGTGCCCATCAAGCTGCGTTCTCACTCTCCCTCCTCAGAGAAATAGGGAGAGAAATTAAGATTAAAAACTTGTGAGTCAACGTAAAGTAAATTTAATGAAGAAAAGCAAAGGTTGCATACAGAAGCAAAGCAAAGCAAAAAGATATATTCTCTACTTCCCACCTGCAGGTGATGTCCAAACACTTCCTGGGAAATAGGGCCCCCATACACGTAGCGGATGCTTTGGAAGACAAATACCTTAATAACAAAGCCCATCCCCCCCAACCCCCTCGTCCTTTCCCTTAGCTTTTATTGCTGAGCATGATGCCATGTGGTATGGAATATCCCTTTGGTCATTTTGGGTCAATTATCGTAGCTACGTCCCCTCCCAAACTCTTGCCCACCCCTAGCCTACCAGCCTTGGGGTGGGCAGGGGGGTTGGAGAAACAGCCCTGACGCTGTGCGAGCACTGCTCAACAGTAGCTGAAACATTGGTGTGTTGGCTACAAATACACCATTCTAGCTACAAATACAAAGTACAGAACTAGGAGGGCTGCTATGGGGGAAGGTAACCCCATCTGAGCCAAACCCAATACACCTATCTTCCTCAAATAACTTTAGATGGACCCTAGGTGCCTGACTCAGGTTTAGCACCAAAATTTCAGCTTAATAAAGTTAATCAAGAGTGACTGAGTCCAAGTTCCTGACTTCTTTTCTGCTTCTCATACGTCAGAAGTATTTTTCCTTGTGAAGTATGTATGCCAAAAATTAAGTGCATGTGTGTATATACACACACTCTTCATTGGCTTGCAAATATTTTTTCTGAGAGCATTTTATCTAGATAATGGATGTTGATATTTTTCCACTTGAAATCTGTCTTTTTTTTCATAGATTTCAGACTAACTTTAAGGTTTGGAAAAGTTATTTAACAATGGAAATCAGAGGTTATCTAGCGTTGCCTGCTAACATCAGCAGATCTGATTAATTTCTTGCATTCTTGTAATGTATTCAATGTGTGTACATGGAAAACATTTTTTAATTCGAAGTTTTCGCATGGGGTAAATAACTGTAGCTGTGAATTACCTGGGACAATTGTATTGAATCCTCAATCAAAGCAATGCATTGTCATATATTAGACAGATCAAATCTGGGCTACAAAATCTGTGGTTTCCAAGTTCCCAGGTTGTGAGACATGGAAGACCTAACTAACACTTTACATCCAAAGGCAAATTGCTACTGAAGAAAAACTTAAGTAATATATCACTCAGAAATAAAATGTGTACAGAGACTTTAGAGAGAACAGTATCAACTCTTTCACAGATAATGGTAGAAAAAGGCAATGTAAAAGGAAAACATACTACCAAGAAAGAAATCCCAAGGTCCTAAAGGAGAAAGAGTCTGCAAAGGAATGTTACTGTAAGGTAGCATACAAGCTTTGTGTTGGATTTATCTTCTGAAACTGGCAGTTACAACAATATAAACATGAGCTTCTGTATCGCCCCTTTTCTTCACAGTAAGTTTCATTATTATTTTCAATGAATATTTATATCACGATAGGGTTCAGAGGCTCCAGTCAAGACTGGGTCTTCATTGTCCCAGCTGCTCTGCAAACATGTACAAAGACAGACTTCGTTCTTTGAAATGGATACAATCAAACCAGGCTGTCAAAGGCATTCTTGTCTAAGCTCCTCACTGGTAAAACTGAAGGCTCAGAGTTTTTCCCTCTTTGAAATTAAAACGTTGTTTGGATAGTGTGTGAGAAAAACAAATTGTGGAGAAAGATTTCTATGTACATCAGCTACTGATGTCTAATAAAACCATATTGCAAATTTTTTATTACAGTGCCTGTTAAACATAACCAGCCAATTTTCCTTCAGGTAGGAAAAGCTATGTGAATAAGCTATGGAATAAGAAGTGAAAATATAGGCGCATCAGGAAAATATTTTCATCAGTAAGATAGGCTATCAGTGAGGCTGAGGAGTAAGGGAGCTATCCTAGCAGCGAAACAAGGGAGTTGAATACAGGTTGGTCCAGGTCTGTGTACACAGAAGAGGTGAGCTGGAAAGTACGATCCACAAAATAACCAGAAACAAGCACTGTTAAAGCCTAATATTTAGATACCACACTAGCTTGCTGGATTTGAATCAAACTGAAAATAGGATGTTCAGGTGCCTGCACAAAGCTCAGAACCTGAGTAATACACACACATTCACTTATCCGTATGTGCACATACACACAAAGCATCTCTGCTACTGTCATAACAAACATGAAGATGGATCTTACTCGTGCAAGAACTGCCTCTTGCTACTCTGCAGAGCTGCAAGAGGCTTACACTGCTGTTTCTATTTTTGTGACAGGTACCTGATTAAATAAAATACTTCAACGTGGATATGCAATGACTTTTCAGAACAGGTCGTATATGCTTTTAAAAAACTTATGAATTGATACAAGTAATGTAGAAGTCAGATAATGACATAGTTGATAAGAGAATTAAATTTCCCATTTGAAGATTTATCTCGAAATAGGAAATTTTCTACTATTTCAGAAAAGCTTTGACTACAGCTCTTACATTCACTTGGCTGTTAATAAATGATTCCATATGCTTCTATACGGATGTCTTCACAAAAGGTAAACATTTCTGTGGATTAAAAAGCAGTCATGAAATACCTGAGTGATGTTTCAACTATCTTGTCATACAGCAAAAGCAAATACCCCAAGACGAAAAGGAAGGATTTGGAATAGCATGTTAGTCCCTAAGTTCTAGTACAACAATCCAAGAAGAACTTGTCTTATCTACTTAGTATCTGAAATGTTATAAAGACTACGTGTACTGGCTATGACATTCTTAAGCACATAAAACTGATACTGGGCATGCCATTAGTTACCACTGCCTTAGCTGAATAGAGTAGCTACATCCTTCCTCTTGCCTCAGACTGGGTGAGATTCTCTAAGTAGTTGTCCTGGTCTGCAAACACCTAAACCAGTCCATCTAGGGTTCATTGCTTAAAAGTAACTGTCACAATGTTTGAAATTCCTGTGAGAGAGGTGACAGCTGAAAGTCCACAGTGAGATTACACCAAACTTTTACAGTAGATGCTTGCTACCTCAATTTCCCTGATCACGTAATTATTTTTTTCACAGACTTTCAGTTTTGTGGCTTCTTCCCGAAAGTAACGTGCATCGTCCCTACAGATGTGGGGTATGAAAAAATGGTACAGATATTTTAGAAACTTACCCAAATTCTTAAATTGTATGAATACTCATGTACTCTTTCTGAACACTGTCAAGTTACATAACGTGCATTTCTAACCCATTTAAAAATCATTTAAGATAAGAATCATTCTAGAGCCAATCAAAACATAATCCAGAGCGTGGTTTGGCACAGAACACAGAAGGGGGGAGTGTTGTGGATCTGTTCTGAGTTTGCCCTGAGTCATTTCTGGTTTTGTTCATGTTTAGTGTTTATTTAATGCATGGGACATTAATAATCCTTTGAAAAAGCTCCCAGGTCTCGGTTCTTTTCATATTAGGCTACGTAATCATGTGTCCTTTGGCTTATTCTCCTTCTCCTGCCATCAGTTTTGCCTCTTTGGATGTATTCTGGCTTTGTTTCAACATCTCATCCAAACTCTCCTCTGGACCCCATTTGATGATTAAGACGTCTTCTGGAACAAAGGTTATTGGGGTGTCAGCCTCCTCAAGCTAGCAACTTATGTCTCAGCTCTCTTCTTGGATGGATGTAGAATCAGCCCCTTTGTTTTCATCTGAACTGAAATGGAGTAGAACAGTTGTGTTAATTTAGCAGATTGGTTCTTTGAATTACTTAGATGCAGGAATGCCTCATCCCCTACACCAATAACCTTAAGTGTGAGACAGGTCAATAAATTCTTCAGAACATGCACAACTGTAAAGACATAACAAAATTTCTGCCTAAATCCTTAGCTGCACATGTATCAGGCATCTGAGCTAGCGAAGTAAAACTTCACTAAATTTCTTTCCCTAGATTCCTCAACGCAATCTCATATCTTGTTAGACACTTAAAGACTTGGTGGACTGTCTACCAATATCAACCTAGCTATGGTTTTTAATGACTTGTGCTATTTTTTTTGTTTTGTTTAAAGAAAAAAATAGTATAGAAGTGGTACGCAGTGATTGTATATATTTCATAGCAGCACAATCCCTATTGTGACATCACAGACACCTTTTGGGATTGAAAATTTACTTTGAATGTTATTTCTCAAAAGTGGTTTTGGCTCTGGCTTTCTTTACGGGAGATCTAAGCTTGACTCAGTTTCCCATTTCTGCTTTTCAAATTCCACTCCTGACTTAGCTCTTATTAATAGAAGGGGAAATAGTAGCTGTGGATAAAATAGCTGCAGCTATCGATCCTGGACATAGAGTTCAGACCACAAGATGAAGAAAAAGTAGGAAGTACAAAAGATTAATATGCAGAAAAAAAATATCCTCTTATTATTCTTCCTTTTTTGATATTGGTGTTCCTTATTTTTAGAGTTGTGCAGCAATGCCTATTGTTATGATGCAGAATGTCCCTCCCAGTGGCAGGAAATGCATCACACCCATGCCCCTGTCCTCAGCGCTTTCTTCTGTGAACCATATTCATGTCCTGGACCTCCCACTAAATGATTGTTAACTGATCTTACACTGACAAGACATTTCTGTATAGCATAGCAGTCCACACTGTTAAGACAAACCTAAACTATTAGAAACTTCTCTTTTTTCTGGAGATACAGCAGTTTGTGAGCGCTACATCTGTATCACTGCAGGCTACATGCATGTACTGGATTGGACAAAATCAGCTGAAATGTCTTTGCACTATAAGATGTAGAAATGAGAGGAAGATCAGATCTGATGCCAGACTTTGGCCTTGATGTCTGGTAAAAAACATGGTTGTCTCTATATGACCTTCTTTACAGCCAAAGGAAGATGGACAGGCACCTCAGGAAGTTGATTCACAACATATGTGTGTTGAACCAACCTCAGGAAGTGATTCTTCTTCCACTGTCTGCACCAGTAGTGTAAGGAGACTAAGCTACTAAATAAGACCCTTAAATTTAATATCTGAAGTTAAATGAAGTTCATCCAGTCCTTGCTGTTCATGTTTCTAACACTGTTTGGTTGTAGTTTGGATTCAAAGCAATCACAGTGCACTTAGAAAAAGCCAGGCTGGTGAACTGGGCAAAAGCATGTTCAGCTCCAGCAGTGCCCAGTCATCCTGGACTGTGTGAGGAAATATGCTTAAGACCCTGAACCCTCCCTTGCAGTGATCTCTGGAAGTCCAACTGAGGCAGCTCCTTACCACAGGGCTGAGGGTTGACAAAGTTTCTGGTAGATACTGTGGTCATCTGAGCGATCTCCAGCTTTGTCTGGCTATGTATGTCTACTTTGTGGCTTGGATCAGCAGGAGCTCCTGTGGAAATCTTCACTAAATAGCTGGGACTAGTTTTCAGTCCTTTTGTGTTTTATAATACTGCAAAGGCAAAAGCCCTGTTCTGATTTCTAAAACTGGCATATTTGTCTTTGAAATTTTATGACTTGCAAAACTTCAGCCTGTTCCAAAGAAAACCATCTGCTGTAGGCTAACTAAGATATTACATGGCCCTCAAAGCCATTACTGTAATTTCAAATACAGTGCTGGAATGGGACTTTGACTTCATTTGTACTCATGGAAATCCAGATTAGCTCAATGTATATGGACTTTCTTCATTCTCAGACAACAGAATTAGTAAGTAAAGTCTCTGTATCAATGCTGTGAGGCATCAATGTTTTTACTCAGCTAAAATCAGACATGACATACATACGCTTACTTTTGAGACAAGAAGCTTTAGGATATTCTGTGGTCAAGGTGCTCAAAAGACTACTTCTCTTTCTAAGACTAATTATAAGAACCTCAGAGTCTACCTATATTTTCCAAGGCAGAAGCCACAGACGTTAATTTCTAGAGAACTGGGTTATGATTCTAAAGCTCTGTAACTTAAATATTAATGTTGGTCTGACCCAGCAGAAACAACAAAATAACTTAAAAAAATTAGAAGGCTTAAAGAGTTAAAAGAATGGCCTGCATTGAAAATGGAGGACACTGTACCTGACTGCACCACTTCCAGAACACTGTTCCCAGCAGCAAAACTGAGGAATGTGTTGTTTATGCCAAAATCAGATGTCCTGCACACTGATAATGTCACAGCACAGATGACTTCTCGGTGAAGACCATCCTACCACCAGCAGACAGGAAAAAAGGTTGTAGTATACAATATATACCGTTCCTTTCCATGTTAGACATCGTGAAATCACATTTCTAATGAGGAAAAGGAGCCAATGGGCAGCAAGCTGGCGTAAGATTCATGGATGCTGGACTAGCCAAGACTCTGAGTAAAAAGACTGCTCCATAACAAACGGTGATTCGTAAAGGAGATAAAACTTTGTCCGAAGGTTAGTTTTCAACACTTGTCAGGAATAATGCCAGAGGCACTGAAAAGACTCAGTAGTTTCTGTCCCTTGTTTTCTGTGTTGAACACAAGTGATCTGGGCCAGACCACTCGGGCACACTCATTTAGGTATGTGGGAGTGTGTGGGTGTAAACATGGAAGTGATTAAAAACTGAGAGAATGAGCATGAGTAGGTAAAATCAATTTACTTAGAAATTTTGTAGACAAATATCACCTTCCCCTTCCCCAAGATCTCCATGAGTTTCATTATACTATTTTTTCCATGTAACTTATTTATGTAGCTCTTCAAAAAAAAAAGCCTATTTATCTGAGCTGCAGAATTGGCAGTCTAATTAGATATTGCATTAGCATGCAGTGGCTTACAGATCTATTTATCTTTGAGATAGAACAATAGGAGAAAAGAAGACTTAAATGCAAAATTCAAGAAGAAGCAAGTCTAAACCATTTTTGGAAAGGAAAACAAACCGAAAACCTCTGCCATAATTAGACATATTCTTGTAAGCCTTTGGTAGTTTCAGAACAGCTGTGGGGGAAACTAGGTCTTTTTGATGGGTCAGTGCATGGTACAACTGTCCCTTCAAGTTTATAATGTCTCTTTTTAAGTTCTGAACTTTTGTTTGTGTTTTAAAGTATATTTTTTTTTGCAGTAAAAGAAGCACTGAAACAGGACACACTTCAAATTCTTCTGTGGATTTAAATTTATTACATGTAATATATCAACTTTGATCCTAAAAGATGTAGACATAAAACAATAGATGAAACATCTGCCACTGGAATTACACCACTTTAGAAGTAAAATGTGGCAACTGATGACTTCCAGCCTTGCTGTTTATCTCTTTAAATCTATTTATTTTCTGTATTTTATTACCTTGCGTCGATCATGTGGGTTCATAATCCTCATGTAGGTTACTCTTACCCACATTTCTATTCTGTTCCACCCCTACTGACTCCTAGCCCACAGACACTCTTTCATCTTACTTTTTTTTCAGAGCTCAGCATCCTGAGCCTTTTCTAATCTTAAAAATTCGTTTGTCTCACCTGCTTTTCAGCCAGTGGTGAGAGATACGTACCTAAAGAGCCCATCCTAAAAGAAGCATCTGTCGTCAGTGACTGGAGCTGCTTTTCAGGGAAGCTTTGTCTCATTCTCTGCTGACTGTGGAAGGACATAGCATAGAGCAGATGGCTAGCTTATGGATGACTAAAGTTACAAGTTGACTTTTACCAATTGTATTTTATCGAACATTGATATGTTCAGGTTTCTGAGCTGTTGATCTCTGTAACTTCCTGGTCTGAAAGTGCTTCTAAATTGGCCATTCACATTAAGCAGTTTCATTTGTAAATGTAGTCACATTGGATAAATATAGGAGGGGGAAAAATAGACACTCTGTACATTCTTAGGAAAAATATTACTCTGCTTACAGCATGTTCTGTGGCTAGTATTCTGCACTGGTATTCTCTAAATCTCTTGATTGGTTCCAAAGACAGAGTAGGGTAACTATTAACCACATAGATGGTTAAAGGTATGTGGTGTGATTCCCTTTCAGTGTTTTCAGGCTTGGAAGGCTGCTTATGATTTGAAGACTTGCAACTATTGGCAAAGAGAAACATGTTTTACTGTATTTCTTTACAATATTCTTCCTGCTTTCCTTTTATTCATAAAGAATATTACTTAGAGTAGCAAAGGAAATACAACCCCACCCCCAAGTCCCCCCAAACCCCTTGGAGAATAATACCATTAAGTGATCTAGAATGATTTCTGTTTCAATTTTTTAGTAAAGTGCATGTTGCCAAAAATAAACAAACATCTGGAAGACAAAGGTCCATTCTGTGCAGTATATAGTCCAAGTAACATCTTTGTCTTGTTACAATCTTGCGTGCTTTATCAAATATGTAAAAGATAGAAAGCTGCATGGATCAGATGACTGATAATGGGAAACAGACTTTTACCTTTAAGTTATTGGTTCAAGTCCAACCTGTGTACAGCAAGCAAATACTGCTCATGCTCTGGGTCTGGTATGTAATACACATCAGTGAACTCCCACTCTGTTACCAGTGTAAAAATGGCAATGTAATAACTGGTATTTTTTATGACAGTCGCAACTGGTGCAGGAGACTGAATAGATAATGCTAACTAACTGCTTGGAACAGTTTCTCTAGAACCCAGATTTATCACGTTGGCAAGGGAACTATGGGGAGACTTTCAACTGCACATCTCCAAAAGTAGATAACATCCTGTAATAAAAAAGAGATAACAGTCTAGGAACAGAATTACTTGAAACTGATACCTCTGCTTTGGTATCCAACAGCTACAGTAATTAATCAACTAAGAACACCTGAGAAGGCATAAAGCAAATCACAAACCCCAAGCTAGTAAGTTCCATAAAGTATGCCCTCAAATATTCAGACAAGCGGCAGTCAGTGTAGATGACCCAAATCCTATGACAGGTGAAAGGAACATCATTTTAGATTTGAAGCCTATTTACAAACTGTGTCTTGAAAAAGCTTTTCTCCAGAATATTATTTTCAGCAGAACTGCCACAAAAGACTCATACTAAGCCACTAATAGGTCTCATAACCTCTGGATTTTGTTCCAAAGTTCAGGACAGGGACTCTTATCTGATTTCCACAAAACTGGTGAAGTAAACTGCATGTGCAAACACTTTAGTGCAATACTACCCTGGGTCAATAAAAGTCTGGAATGCATCTCTCCCTCTAGGCTTCCTCCATTCGGAGAACATCTGTCCCATTTCCTTTGTTCCCAAAGTCTTCTTTTGATTTTTCCCCAAGTCCATTCCTGGTTAAGCTGGTTTACTGTCAGTGCTGCAGATGGGAACATCATGTATTCGTCTGCATAAAGCAACAGGTACACCCTTACTCTTACTTACACCAACAGGTAACTCATTCACGGTTCAGCTGAAGTTCAGTTTGCTCACTTGATCACCATGCGTCTTGCAAGGTTATGATCCTAGTAACTGTATCAGGGGAGTTTTATCCATAAACCCTACTTAGTAATAGTATCTATGGCTTATTGGAATACAACTAAAGAATATACAGTGACCCAGAAGGGTGCTCAGTCAAAATCTGAGTCTGTGCTTCCTGGTTTTTCATTGCTTCCATATTCTCTGTCTTCAGTGAAACTAATTGATGCAAAATATTTGAACCTATGACCACTATATAACTTAAACCAAATTATTTCTGTGCAAAAGGTAGATTTTAGACGGCTATTTAGATAGTCTCAGGCAGTCTAGGATCATAATGTTTAATACTGCTAGTAATGATATATAGCTACACTGCAAGATCTAGAGAGTCTATTACGAAGTAGAATGTGTTTTCTTCCAAAATTGTGGTAAATATATATACATATATGAATGTATACAGGTATTTCACACAAATATATTTAAAATCTATCCTGTCTAGGAATAATAAGACAAAAATAACACTACTTGATCAATATTATAGAGTTAAGCTAGGAGATTCAAATAGGGATCAGAATATAGCAAAAACTTCGCTCACGCTTGGGACCCAGATCTCAGGCATGCCAGTTCCTTTAGCTTGTATGGTCTACTTAGAAAGCCTAATTTAAAAAATCCTAACCACCTGTGCAGTCTGGATGCAATCTACTTTTACCTGTCTTTTACAACTAGAATTTATGAGCACTAGTGTGAGTGAGTGATTTCAACAATCGGTTCTCCACGGGTACAGCAAAGCCAGCAGTAGCTGGGGGCTGATCTCAAAAAATGAAAGGTTTGATCAGGTGAAAAACTCAGGATTCAATAGTTTTATGGTGGTGTTGTGCTAGAAGTGGAGGAAAATCTTTAATAAAGCATAGTTTTAAGCTTCTCTGCCTTTGCACTTGGGACAAAGATACTGTGACAAAAATTTCTACTTTTGATCATGCCTTAGATACAGGCTAAGGAGTGTTGACTGCAGCACAGGGGTGCAGCACCCACAGAGGTGGATGTATTAACTAACCTTTAAGCAGTACCTCAGATCTGCAAAGGATTGTCGGGGATTCTAATCTTGATTAAGAAAAATCCTTTAAAATTTGGCAGTTCTTTTCATGAAACTAGAAACCTTATTTTTTATTCTCCACTCAACTTAATTAGTCAAACCTGTGAATTTTATTGTGTTAACTCTAATTCTAAAGATACATTCAGTTGATTTTGCTATATGAGAACTTCAGAATAAAAATGAAGATGTAGCAATTTTCTTGCATCATATCACCCCCATAAAAAGAGTATTTGCAGACTTGCCAGGCTTGTTGCAGAGGGGCCTATGTTTGCAAAGAAACAGAGTGGTTTATTGTAATCACCCAGACCCTGACAACCCACCCTAGTTGTATGACCTTTGCAAGTTACTTTGCCACTGTATCTTGACTTCTCATGTGTGATAACATTGTTTGACCACCCCAGGGCCCCCATCATTTTTAAAGTATGTTAGCATCCTGAAAACAGAGCCTGGGCAGCTACTTTGGAGTTGGATTTATGCTGGTACGATTTAAAACTTTATGGTCAAATGACTTGCATCTTTTTGATACTGCAAAACAAATTTTTATTTGTCACACAGAATATATCAATTTTTATCACAAAACTAATTTAACTTTAAAAAAATATGGAAAAGCATTTTGTTAGTATTTGTTCTTGAGAATAAAGTATATGCAGTGTGCAGGTATCTGTGCATCCAAAAAAAAAACCCGTTTAAAGCACTGAGATCAAAAGTGAATGAGTATGTTGAATTTTCATAAATTCTTTACACACCATCAGAATTCATTATAGCTGCCGGATAAAATGCAGCTCAAGCACTAAACCTCAGAACATATATGACCTCTAGTGAGACAATATGAACAACGAAGAGAAACAGCTGCCAGTGGAAGTAAACAGTAATATTTCTTGTTTCCTCTTAATTTTCCCTAGACAGAGATTGGGACAGCACTACCTTCTATAATTCAAGAGAGTTACTCTTCTGCACCATTGACAGAAGAATCTGATGAGGAAGCATCAACTCCAAAATTAATTGATGGATCTTCAGCACAGGGGTCTGGTGTTCTTGGACCCCAAACTCAAGACGGTTAGTAGAAAAGAGCAATGAGTTTCTCATGTGTAGCTTTGCTTTGAGTGACCCCACTTTGCTTGCTTATGAATGCCTGCCTCTCTTACTGAAGAGGAGGTATATAATTTCTGTATGTCTGTTACTGTAGAGATGTATAATATGCCTGTCTTGAATGCTCTGAAGTCAGATAGGTGCCTAGTCAAAATGTTTCCACACTTCACTATGAAAATGACAGTACACCAATGAAGTTTTTTTTCAAATAAAATTTTGTTAACACATAAACACAACTTAAAAATTTGCTAATTGTTGGTGAATGCTACCAGTACATTTTTATTGCTTAGATTTCAATATTATTACCAACTATCTTTATTTTATAATGATTTTTTACATGGTTTTTATAAATGTGTTCATACAAAATATAATTAAAATGTTGAACAATTTTTGACCATGAAAACTAGAAACTATGAAACTTAAGGAAAGAGAACTATTTAGATATTTTCGGTGAAGCTGATTTTCTGTTCTTCTGACAAGCTATGACGAGGTAAGAACTTTCTACATCTCACAGGGGAACTAAAGCTCTAAAACACAATATGTCCCTCTCCCACACAAATTTTGTGATGTTAATAATTGGCATTTGTTAACAGCTACTCTAAACACTTGCAGTGGAAGCTTACTAGGGTTATCCACTGCTGTGATGGTTCTTTGTGTTGTGTGGTTAGCAACATACAACAACAGGAAAAGCCTACTTTTTACTATGCTTAACACTATAACTAAGTGCCATAGAAGACAAATGAAATAGGGGGGTGGGGGGAAAGAGTTCATGCTTCCCAAATTGTGTGTTCCTTGAAGATAAATTAATCATTCCTAGTCTTGTTTTTATATGTATCACTAGTGAGACTTGACCAGGCAAAAAAAATACACTGATGTCAAAACAAATAAAAATGGAAATGAGAATTTCCCAGGAGAGATCTGAAAAAACCCACACAATTTCCTTCAATTTTGAAAGCTGCAGGATGTAACAAAACATTTCATGTAAATATTACGTATTATGAATTCTGTATCTGTCAACATTTTTGAGCACTGAATGTAAATCAACCAGTGCATCACCTAAAGATATGCATGGGAGGCTCAAGGCTGTAACCTATAAAATCAGAATTTTTTCATGACTTTATTTTTTTTCAGCAACATATCTTGTCAGGTGTTGTTGCTGTTCTTGGCTTGGTACTGGATAGAAGGCTACAAGGCTGAGAAACATCAAGCCAAGTTCATTTTTGTTGATGATATCATTTTGAATCCTTCCCATACCTCTACCATTTTTCAGTCTACACCAGCCATAGGTGACAAATACCACTCCTCCAAGATCAAAAGCAGTGCAGAAGGGGGAACTGTGTACTATATTGCAATATTTTGAAAAAATGTCAGCCATCCTAAACTCTACATTCTTTTAGGCTGAGATTTGCTAGAATGGTTCAAGGTGTGACAATTTATTTTTTCCCCGTGTCAGGCTTGCTCCCTGTAGCTGATTTAAACTTTCCTGAGGAAGAAGTTAGGAAAAATATAAAAAGAGTCTCATCTCTCCAGAAATGTTTTTCCTGGATGCCCAAGCAGAGATTCTCAAATAAAAGAGTACTCCTATCACTGATTCTTTATCTTGCCTGAAAAGACACCACATATATAGCCCACCTTCAGTTAGTTACTGCTACTTGTAGGTAACTGATACCGATGAAGAAGGTAAACCTTCCACGTAGCCACAACTGATCTGGAGAAAAAAAACTCATTTGCAAGAAAAACATTTTCATGTTCGTTAATTATGCTACTATTTTATAAAGTAACCAGAACAGACAATCAACCATCTGCTACAAGGAGGAAGAAAACATGAAATAGGAAAGTATTTCTATGGGATTAAAAGATGAGAAACAGATATGCTGATTTATACCCATAATCACAGAAAAGATATATCAAAAATTCAACACACATCGCAACTAACAACTTTTCCTACCAAAAATTATATTCAGACAAACCAGTCAGGGTCACAATTCTCACCAAATTTGAATAGTATCATCAAAAGAAACTTCTGAATTCATGGTATTCATGCCCTTTTATGACTGAGATGACATGGCTTAATTTTTCATATTCATGAACTTCTGGTGGTAACCAAACTATTTACAGAACCAAACTTGGGAAATCATAACAAGTTTCAGTCATCAGCTGTTCTTTCTCCATCTAGATGGAACTGCATACTTGTCAGCTTAAGGGAAAATTAATTTTTGGTTAGCTGTTGTCAACTAATACTTTATTGTTATAGTCTGAGAAAAGCTGTATCAAAGCAAGTTAAATGACCGTTTAATAGGCATACACAGAAAAATAATTATTTTTAAGCAGAATTTAATCACTTTCTTGTTGCAATTATATGATGTGGTGGTCAAAACAGAATGTGAATGAACTTTGTCATCGACAAAATCTTGTCATTATGTGCTTAAGTGAGCATTTCATTGTAGTAATTTACACATGATTTTGTATATTTTTTTGTGACAAACTGTTTTCTTTTAAATTCTTTGCTAGGCCTTCCCACCTGCCTTTTGTGTACATGTCTAGGGACCACAGTCTACTGTGATGATCATGAGCTTGATGCTGTTCCACCGTTGCCTAAGAAAACAACGTATTTCTACTCACGCTACAACAGAATCAGGAAGATCAACAGAAATGACTTTGCTAACTTAAGTATGGAAGTGCTGTTGCAATTAACTATAATTTCTATAATTTCTGGTTCATGCAAATCTAAGACATAGTGATTCACTTTATGTAATATTTGCTGACAGTCGGAATATATACATAAATACACATGCAGAAAAGCAGTTTGCTACTTTCGAATGTAAATGTAGATTCTCTATCAAATTTTCAAATTTTTGAATTATTAAAATAACAAATTTCATCTATTTTTTTTGCTGTTACTTGTAATCATCTTTGGAAAGGTAGAAAAAAACTCAAACTTCATGGAACATTTGTAGCATATTAGAAAGTACTGTGTTCCTAAAAAAAAAAAAAAGTTCTCAGGTAGACATACTTTCAAATACTTGCAAAGTATATGTATGAAAGGAATTTTACCTTTAAATTTTAACTTTAAAATATATGTTCATTGGTTTACTCCAGAATTACCTAGTAAAATCTTCAGTAAATGAATGCTGCTAATCCAAAGTAATTTGTGGCCTAAACCTGGCCAAAATTGATGGTTTAGGTAGCTTATGTTTTCACATTTCCTACTTGAGATTCTTAAGGATACGTAAGGATAGGGACTGCCATACACTCAGCAGCCTAAATATCAAACCACATTCTTTGGTTTTTGTTTTACACCTAACTTTGTTTAAATAATGCTTATTGATTTCATGAGGAAAAAAGTGGAATCAGTGCCAAAATGGTTACTACGATAATTCAGGGGAATGCAAAGATCCTTTTTTGAAAGAAAAATGTAAGGGTTTGTCTTGCTCAAACCAAGATGAAAATTGGGAAGTAATACAATTGGTATATAAAAACCCAAGGAGAATAAATACTAATAAAGAAAATTTATTTAAGTCAAAATCTACTGCTAGCATAATAATAAAATAATCAAATAAAGTAACCATGAAAAACATTCTGGGTAGAAAATAGAATTAAGTTAGAGAATAATACATTTAAAATTAATGCATATTAATACACTGATATTTAGACATTGTTCTCTTTTTCCAAAAATAAGATTAATTTTCTTTTTTTTACTGGCAAACATGTTACAGTGTATTGTAGAAAAAAAGTTAATATATCAAATTTATTACCTATATGAAAATGTTGAAAATAAAGAAACATGTGGAACAAGGTGGTAGAGAATATGTTAATTTCCCTTTAAATGTTATTTTTCCAAAAGATAGCCATTTAAAAGATTCCCAGAACATACATATATTTTAAAACTATTAACTTTAAAATCTTTCTCTGGAAGATGTATGAAGAATGACACAGGCAATTCTAGACAGGATGAGAAGGAGATGTTGATCTCTTTCCTTAGAACTGTTCAAATATGGATTATTGCATTACCTACAGAGAGCGAGCACTGTCACATAGTGGGTCAGGAATGAATGCGATTCAAGATATTTCACCTGTAATGTAAATAACCCATTTGCCTTTTTCTTTTTTAAGACTTTCAGGAAATACATTCTTACATGCTTGTTGTATCTTATTTCTGTGCCAGACAACTTAAAGACGATTGATTTGACTGCAAACTTTATATCAGAGATCCATGAAGATGCTTTCCGGAGATTGCCCCAACTTGAGGAGCTGGTGCTCCGGGACAATAGGATAAGGCAACTCCCTGACTTACCATCTACCTTAACATTCATCGATGTTAGTAAGAACAGACTTGGTCGCAAAGGAATACGTAATGAGGCATTTAAAGTAAGTGGGGGTTTGGTGGGAAAAACTTTTCTTCCTCTCTCCAAAGGATGTGGTCAGGCGAGCAGCCTAAGTGTTCCTCTACAGTACTAAAACTGTTAGGATTATAGGCCCCATGACTGAGCTGGCTGCTGGGCTATCTATAAAGATGGAGCAAGATGTATGAGCGCTATCAGCTGGACATGAGACCCCTTTTTATTCTTCTTTACAAAGATCCACACAGGACATGCGGTGGGATACTATGCTTGTATCTATGCACATGACTAGCAAGACACCAGAAAGCTGCTTGATGTACCCTCACAAGTAGGCAAGAGGGAAGGGCAAAGCTATGTATGCTACTGCTTCAAATTTACTCTGCCATGTATCTTGCTAGAGCATGCATTAAATGTATATACTTTCTTTCCACCTTGAAAAGCAGGGAAATTGGAACCTCTGAGTAATCGCCCTTCCTCAAGAATTTTGGTGGATAAAAGCAGCCATGTACTGCTCCTAATTGCACATGAAATCTGAATTCATTATGGAATATAGGCTAGCTTTATATGTTAGACCTGGCTGATATGCACTATTCAATTGCATCTAAGAAGGCAGTTGTAACCAGGCATCTCTGAATTCCTCCTTTGGAAGTCAAGTTCTTAGTGAAGCAACCAACCACAATTATTGAATCAGATATTTTCTCCTAGCCCAACATAAGGCAGGTGTTGGGAATATGACTGATGGGCAAAAATCAGCCCCCCAAATTGAGACTCTGGCCTAAAACCCTTTTCTTCTGGACTCACCTGAGGAGTCTCAGCCTTTATCTTCCGTATTTGCCCTGGTATCTCAGAGTTCTGTCAGTAGGAATTAAAACTAGGACACTGCACTTAAAGAAGTAGTTAGGTACCATGGTAACTTGTGTGTGTAAAAAAGGGGCAAAACAAGAGTATTCTACTGAGCTTTATTGACCTAGCCAAGTTCATATCTTACTATTGTTATGATTACCGGATGAAGCTGCTTATTCCACTAAATCAAGGGAGAAAATGATTTAGCTTTTCAAATGGAATGAGAAATTTATTTTTATCTCAGGCATTTCTTATGCAGTTGTAATTTGCTTCAACACCAGTAGACTTCTGCAAAATTGAGTAAGCTTGTCACAAAAGCAAGAAAACAGACAGAAGAGGAAGCCTTTCTGCATAATGACTGGGAGAGGCAGTATTTTCACAGTAGAACAACATGAAATTACATCTCTAATTAGTAAGTCTTGAGACATGTCAAATAAATTTTTTTCCTTCGTTTTAATCCAAATGCCTAATCTTTAATAGCAACACTTCTCAGCCTATGCAAATGACAGTTCATTACTCTCTTTGAATTTCTGCTTTTTCAACCATATCATGCTGAAACAAAATGCATTAGTATCCAGCAGTGCTCATTGCAGTGATAAATTTCAAACTTGCTAGAGATTTCGAAAATGTCTGTCATTTTCCGCTGACTTTCTCCTTCATCCTTTAGGATCTGCATGAACTGCAGCATCTTTACATCACTGACAATAACTTAGACCACATTCCATTGCCACTCCCTGAAAGCCTCCAAGTTCTTCATCTTCAGGTAGGCTATAGAAGTAACGGCTCTATATATCGTGTTCAAATAGTAAGTAAAACTGGAAAGTGTAACTATTGTCTTGTTTTGTTTCTTCTGTTTATCCGAAAGTGTACTTATGTGACTAAACAAACTATTTGAAACATACAATTAACTGGTGAATGCAGTATTTGAAAGAAGTAAAATTTCTCTTAGCTCAGCTTTAATTATTAGAACTTGTAATACAGTATTTTTCAAACATAAAATTCTATATTTATTGTTAGTACAGATTAAAGTTAGGTTCGCAGATGTCAAGAGCAACAGAAGTCTAAGAGACTTCAAAGACAGAAAACCCTCACACTGCTCATACAAATCTTCTAACAGGAATACTTTTAGGTACTCATGGAAAGTTGCTTTATATATTGATTGTATCTATACCCAGTGCATTTATTTCTCTTAATAACGGTCATTTCCAGTTGCTAACATCTTTTCAGCCAAACTTTTCCATTTGACTATGTTGAAACATTCCATCCATCATCTTTCTGTAATCCTCTTTTTCATATTTGCTTTTACCTAAACTTTTGTTTCTGAATCCTTCCTTTTAACCTTTTCTATCTCTGCTTCTTTCCCTTTATCTCCTCTTGTACCAATGCCCAGTTTTGATTATCAGAAGTTTTTATTTATTAGATAATACAGAAAAAAAAAACTTTGAATATATTACCTGGTGTACCATACATAATTTGACCTCTATCAATAAACAAATAAATCTATACAAACACTTTGCTTACTATTTTTTTTTCACCTGCCCATGCCTGTAAGTTAAATATTCAGTGCTATGTGCTGCAGACCAAAGCTAGTGAGCTGGACTTTACCACACTAATTTCTGACTATCAAAGGAATGGAAAGGTGAAGAATTTTCAGACAGTCCTTATTTTAGGAGATGACCTTTTTAGTCTTAATTTCCAGACAATATTGTATTCTAACAGTTCATCGTTGAGAATGGTTCACTCCAAGAACAAAAGCTCAGCAAAGATAAGGTATATAAGAGGAATTTAAATCAAATGAATAAAACCTAAAGCATTCAATTTTCCCTGTATTTAGTCAGATGTGGCCTAAGCTAATGTGCGAGGGCCTGGGGGAAAGAAATTTGTCACAGATCAAATTGCAGATTTGTGCCTTCACAGGTTGAGACGTGTCAAGCTGTCAGGATGATAATTATGGTTCTGTGATTTTTGGACTGGCCTGTGCTGGTTCCAATTTGCATTGATACGGCTCTTGAATATGATCCTGCAAATGAAATTGCTCTATTCTTCTACCATGCCCCTCCTGCACAGACTGTCTCTGCTATACGGTCTGAGTTACTCAGTTTTGAAGCTTTGCACTGGTCAAAAAATTTTCCTACTTCTTGGGAGATTTCTCTGCTGATGACTTGCAGCAACAATCGGGTCTCCTGGGTTCAAACAAGTGTCTCTCTAGGCACTGAAAATACATCCATAAATTGTTCTTCAAAAAGTAAAAAATTGTTTCCAAGCAACTATTCTGATAGTTTGTTTTTTTTTTTTTTTAGAACAACAACATTAGAGAGATGCACGAAGAAACTTTCTGCAAAATGAAAGATTTTACTTATGTACGTAGGGCTCTTGAAGACATCAGACTGGATGGTAATCCCATCAACCTGAGCAGGACACCGTATGCATATATGTGTCTACCCCGTTTGCCAGTTGGTAACCTCATCTAAGCTTTGACAGAAGCCAATGCTGTCATATGTTATAAGAATCTTTAGAGACAAATTATTAACTCACTGCTACACTAAGTGAGATGCATTTTTTCAAATCTCATTTATTTGGTAAATATTTCTATTAATAATGAAGTTGATTGCTGAGATACAAAGAATAATATGAAATGCTAAAAGGCAACTCCATTATCTACCCAACTGTAAGCTGTATAACAATAGCAAGAAAAATATTTTACTACAAAAACTGTACTGAAGGCAATAAAAGATCTATGTAAAGGCAAAATTTTATGCTGAATTATACAGCTCTAATGTATGAATTCTAAACTAAAATAATTTTATTTGTCAAAATCTAACTATAACATAATAAATAAAGAAATAAAATATGTGTACACAATTGAATATTTATCTCCTTTTCATTTAATTATTTTTTTTCTCTGAGATACATCCATTTTTCTACTTCTTTCCTTAAATATCCCTTCATTTTGGAAAAGTACTAGTGGTATTCCAAAAAGTGTTTTTTTCTTTAGCAACCAGAATCTTTCCTTGAATGATAATGAAAGATAGAGATTAAGCTTGTATCAAATTACCCCCCAAAAGTACATAAACTATTTATTTATACTTTTGCAGTAATAAATGGTCTTTTTAATGCTGATGAGGTCCAAAGCTGTCTTCTGTATCTTTGCTAAACTTGCCCGCCAGATTATATGGCAAATAAAAATCTCATGAAAAATAACCTATCTGAGAAATACTGAACTTTATTCTGCATAGGAAGTGGAAAAACTCCCCTTGATATATTTTCACGTTCACACAAAATACTGCAGTTCAATATACTGAGAACCAGAATTCAGAAATCCAAGTAACAAATATTCTTGTGGAGCCATGGCTTGAGTTCTAATTATTTCAAGCAATTCCACTGAGCTTTTCTGCTTTATTGTTTAAAAGTCTTGCCAGTTCAAGATTAGGAAATTCTTTGCATCTTGGTAGTTTGCACAACTCTCCTCCATTTGTGGGGGAGCTTTAATATATTTTCCTAGGGAGTAATCCCCCAGAAAATATACACTAGGTAGAACACAGTTACTTGCTCATTCTGTTCTTCAGTGACAAGCAGCAAATAATACCTGTGCATTTTCAGTGATAGGGTTTGATGAAAAACTTCAGCCAAAGAAATCCCCATAAAACATAACAAATCCTTCCACTTACACAAACTGATATTTGTTTAATATCAAAGCTCCCTTTCATCTAACTGAACATACACGCTTACTTAAAAAGTAAGCAAAATTGACTTGTTAAATTTCTGTTGGGCAAGGCAATGGAAACTGTGCTCACAGAGACCACATTCTTCTCCCTCACCACCACTTTCTGGAAGAGAACACATTGTGAACATGGACAGCAGGTTTGCACACAACAGCTTCAGACAGGCTAAAATCAGAGGTGAAGAAATACAGAAGGCTGCAATGACTGCCCAAATGACCATACCTCTACCAATTTGACAGTCTTACTTGGAATCTAGATAGACAAAAGAATTCCAAACCAAATGTAACAGCTGGACTCTTCACTTCTGTTTAAAATAACTTTTCTTTGTTTTCAGACACTTACGTAGAACAAGCTGTGGAACAACAGCTATCTTCATTTTAACATTTCCCTCTGAAGACAAGTTGCTCTTACATACATGCTGTTAGAGCTGAGACAATATTTTTCTTCCATCCTTCTGTTCTCTTCTCTCTAATAGTAACCAAAAAGTCAATGATTAAAGAACAAGCGAACAAACCTTCCAAGCTACAGATGTTTTTTCAGGCCTAAAATGTGACCTACGGGACTGTGCTTAGTGGTCAAAGGGATGATGTGCAGTACATCCTTAAATTCACAGAATCCACACTACTTTGTCCTGTAGCCATTTTGTCTTACCTTTAGGACTCAGTTTCCCTATTCTGTCAATCTATACATAAATAACCTGCTTTATATTGTTTTGTCAATCAAATGAAAACTAATATTGAGGAGGAAAAATACAATTCATTCTGCTGGGATGTTGTTTGCTTTGAAATCTCTGTCTCTGTCAATGTGTTGCATTGATAGTGGATACTGTCTCCAAAAGGTTACGGTCTCTTAGGGTACATACATATTGCTTTCTAAATACCAGCCAGAGCTTGCACCCACCATCCCCTTCTGCACACCTGCATTGCTTGGGCATATGCCTATGTTCAGACACAAGCCTTAGGCAGGCTTTGGGGCACACTTTGAAAAACAACTGTGATTCTGTGTTGGGTTTAAATGTCTGTGCACTCATGTCCCTGATATACAGACAGGTTGAACGTTGCCTAATATAGCCATTTAGCCTAAAGCATTAACACATCTTTCAGAGATTTCACAGATATGGCCAGTGCCATGCAGACAAGCTTACTTCTAAAAGAGTCCTAGTATTGCAGTGCAAATTTATCTCCAAAGGCTTCCAAAGAGAACTAGCTAGTCAAGTTCAAATGGTTAACACAGGTACAGACATTGCCTTACACTCCAGCTCAAGTAAACTGTTTTCCCAGTGTCTAGCAGGTAAGCAGCAGCAGCAGAAGACACTCTATTGCAATATTGTAAGAAGACGACTCTCTATAGCAACATTTCACAGCAATCTAATTAACACAAATATTAGATCCCTACAGAACACCAACATTCTTGTACCCAGATGTGTTTCATTACCTATAAAATCTGTGCAAGTATGTCAGTCTCAAGTGATTACTTCACAACCTGATTGTGAAGCTCTTTCCTCTCCAGAACATGGAGGTGTAAGCAAAAGAATGCCTAGGTTTGAACGAGTGACTTGCCTACCAAGGGAGAGAAAATGGATATATAGCTTTCAAAGGGTTACAGAATATAATGCAACAGAAGGAACTGTGCTGCCAAAGAACTTCTGGGGCTGAGATGGAAGGAAGGAGGTGAGCTGAGGCAAGGACAGAATATGGAATGGCATGATGAAGCAAGAGAGGAAGAAAGCAGGGTTGAGAGTAGAGACAGATTATTCTGGTTCCCTCCTGTCTTGCTGAAAAGCAGAGGGGGAGCAGCAAAAACCCAGAAGTCTTCAGCTCTAGCTGCATGTATTTTTATGCTAAAGAGATTCTAGCCATTCCTTTCCATTCACACCTCACCCCTCATGCCATCACCGGCTCTTCATGTTCCCTGTGGATCATATGTGCTCTGGGAAAGATAAAAATTTAAGGGTTAAGGGGGGACTGAGGAATATACAAAGGAATGTGGGTGTTCAGATATCTGCCCCCCAAGCATATACTGTGGTGTGTACCTGCAATGTGAAGACTGTTTTGCAGGCTAGTCTCAAATCAAGGACAGTGAGGAAAGGGGATGCCAAAAAAAGGAGAAATTTCTGTGATAGATAAAAATCAAGTATTGTACTCCAGAAGTCAAGAAATACTAAATGGAATATAATCTCTCTAAACTTTGCCTTAGAAGAAAGCTCCAAAACCACAGACCAGAGCTCCATCCCTTGTATAGTGGTCAGCTATACTAATATATTGTAGACCTTATCCAGTTGCAGAGTACTAGCCAGGTAGTTCACAGTTTCTGTGTATATATTTTTCTTTCTGTGCAGTTTCTCTGAACTTCAGTTTTTGTTCCATGTTACAAAGCAGACCAAGTCTCACGGAACTCAGCTGTGATGCTCAGGTGCAGACCTGCTTCATGTGAACAGAACTCCTGAAGGGGTTTGGGAGAGGTGTTCAGCATGCAGAGTACATGTGCTACCTGCTCTGCCCAAGCCTTTGCTTCTCTCTCTCCTGCAACAGCACTGCCAAACATAAAGTCTAAGCCTGTGCTTGTCTTTCAAGCAGTCTTGCAACTTCCCCATTCAAGCACACGTCAAGCGTACGCCTGTGTTAGGGAAAATAAATGTTCTGAGTTCTGCAACTGTGAAAGTGTGAGACAGGCAAAAAGTCAATGTGAAATTTCACCAAAAGCAGTTGTACCAAAACTGCAACAAAGAAGCAGCAGACAAAAGCGCCTACAATGTGTCCTGTGGTCAGAAATGCCCTGCCTGGCATACACAGGAAATAAAAAGAGCTCTGGCGATGCAGAAGCTAGACAGCTCTATTCTTACTGACTTCTGTTTCCGATGACTGTGAAGACTCCCGGGGGATATTATCAAGGCCATGAGCACTGGTGTAGCTGTCATTTTCCACTGACTTTTGTGAGAGAAAAGCCTTTAGAAATTTTCTACTTGAGTTATCTTCACACTGCTTTTACAAAGTGAGTGTGCATGAACCTGATTGATTTAAGCAAAAGATAGGTAAAATCAGAACAATGAAGAGCCTTGAAAAAAATGTGTAAAGGAAAAAACTAAGCGTTACAGACTGTACCCAGTCCTGTGCCCATACTATAAGTCTGTACTTCCTAGGGAAAACAAACAAACAAACAAGCAAACAAGCAAACAAAACATTAGTAAGCACAATATTCTGGTGCAAGTTCACAAGGCCAAGTACACTCACTAAATTCTTAATTCTATTCATTGTACATATAGAATAACAGTTGTGATCCCCTTTATATTGTGAGTGGATGTTTACACAAAAATAATAATCTCTTCTGTTCTCTGCCACTGAGTCTACTACTTTCATTATTAGTAGTATTGACATCTGCAAGAACAGTATCCTCACTCTTATTTGGTTGCATTTAAAATGATGTTTGCATGAGTTTCTCTAATTATTTCAAGAGCAACATATCACAGAATCACAGAATCACAGAATCGTCAGGGTTGG
>VZSZ01007264.1:6776-22224 GCA_013398815.1 Ibidorhyncha struthersii
ATATTTACAGACTGACAGGCTAATGGACACTTTCCCAAAGAGCGGTTAGAAAGAAGTAGTAAATGGGCCTGTGCTGATGCAGGGCAGCGGGCCCGGTCAGGGATCAAGACACACAGCACCATATCGGATAACATATAATTGGCAGGTCACATCCAAATGAGTGTAGTCATGCATCATCCGGAAGGCTTTTGCTGGTTATAAAGACACTTGTAAACAATTCAGCCGCTGAACATGGCAATAATATGTTGATCCGGCATGTAATGAGGTGTTCCTGGAATCAATAAACTAGTCATGAAGAGCAGGGAGCAAGGTCAGCGCCTGCCTTTTTGATGACCTTTCCTGGCTGGTAAGGACATCATATACTCTGAAGAGGACTTTTCTCATATTGCAGAAGGCGCCGAGTGTCAGAACTTCCATTCGCAGCAAGCAAATGAACAGCCGGGCTCTGCATGCTAATGAAGTCCAGGCTATTTTCCACCTTTTCATCTGCACATTATGCTCTTGACTTTGGAGAAGGTGGGAATTAGGTTGGACCCTCGTGTCAGACTGCCTGATGGCTCGGCTCCGGAAAACTGGTAATTGAAGCTGATGACTGATGCGGAGGAGGCCTGAATTTGGAAATAAACAGTTTCAAGCACTGCATGTCATTTCTAGAGAGACTGCTGAGTGAATGGAAATGAGCTCTGTTCCTCCAATCTAATGCAGTTTCTCAGCAGGAAAAACACCGTCTTTGAGACAACAATGCCAGTCATTAAGATTTAAATGTTCTGGTGATAATGTAAGGAATAGCACCTGCCTTCGCAAACAGTACTTATGGAAATGCCGCCCCACGCCAGGGTCTGCATTTAATCTCCAGGCCCCCAGCACCGGTCCTGGAGGAGTCGGGATGCTCCGAACACCAGCAGCGGGGAGGGCACGCGCGGACCTCGGCTGTCACTGGCCGGGTCAAAACACTGGGCGGGGGGAAGAAAAAAAAATAAATAAAAAAAAAAGAGCGACACCAAAAGCATGGCTTTGAAAAATCCGTAACTAAAATCAATGCTTACCACGCTGCATCTGCGCTGTTTAATTGCTCTTCACAAGCACATCTAGCAGAAAGGCTGCTGGCCTCGTCCTCCGCTGCGGCTGCTGCTCACTGGGGTGGCCTTAATTCACGTCAGCCCAGCCGCCGGCCCCGGAAAGATAAAAAATGGAGTTTCTAGACAAGACACTTAAAGGCCAATATTTTCAGACTCGAATATGAACGCTCTGCCATCCTACCTGTTGGGAAATAACATTAAAAATGTTATAAGCCCTTTCAAAACCCTACCTGGTGTTGCGAAACTGAGCAGAGCGACCTGTTTGCTGGGGCAGAAGCAGCCCAGCAGCCTCACAAAGGTTTTCGGGGCTTTGAAGTGTTGCTGTTGGGACAAGACCGACCGTTAGTTAACGATTCGTTACCTAAGGCAGGTTAGCAGTGACACGCACGGGTCTGAATAAGCAGCTAGCTGTTTTTCTGCTGCCAGAGAAACAATATTTTGGGTCTTGTTTTGAAACAAGGATGAGCAGAGGCTCTGTCTGCACCACGTTCCTAGCTGACACAGGAAGCAGCAGAGGATGCTTCAGCGCGCCTTGATCCCATTCGGCACTGCTGCAAAGCCCTTACCTTCCACCAATCCAGAATGATTCATACACAACATGGAAAATAAGGGCTATTTGTGCTTCCCCCCGCCCCAAGCCCAAGTGCTCCCCCAGCAGCAAACACAGAGCTTGCTGGTAGCTCGGCACCCTTCTCAGGTTCGCACCCTGAGCACAGGCAGGATGGGGACCCACAGGCTCCGGGTTTCTCCACGCTGAGATATACGCTGGGGGTGTAAGGTGGGGTGCACTGGCACCCCATCCAGAGGCCACTGTGCTCACTAACCGCCTGCATCCCCCCCAGGGCGGCTGTTTCCCGCTCCCCGAAAGCTGTCGTCTTTCCCCTCGGAGGTGGCTGCATCTCAGGAGTGGGTCTGTTTGTATAATAGTTTGCAACCCTTCAACATGAAAGGATATAGAAGGATGCAAGTTATTATTATGAAAATGAACCAAGCAACAGACAAAAATATTCAGAAGATGTAATCTGCCATCCCTACAATGCACTCGCGGAGAAGAGCACTTGGCAGGCAGAAGAGTAGTCGCCAGATACATTGCCTTTTGTTAAATTGCTTTTGCTCTGACAATGCCTTTTAAAACCACATGCAATCTTAATTTAAAATACCTAATACCTAAAGGTATAAGGGCCCAATTCTGGTCTCCAGTTTGGGATTTGTCCAAAGCAATTCCACTGGCTTAATTCCTCATTTTAATCACACAACAAACACGGGAGGCTGAATTCCACTTGTAAGAAACCGTGGACCTGATCCAAACATCACTAAAAAGCAATTGGGCAAAGATTTATTTCTTTAAAGAAGCAAAACGTGCCTGCCTGCCTGCCACCTCACTTTCGTCCAAGCCTTTGTCGTGTTCAACTAATAAGAGGGGTCCTCTTCCTATGCAGTCAGTTTTATCCTGCACAATGAGGGTAAATGCAAAATTTGCCTTTCCCTATTTTTTCATCATCTTAGAAAATGGTTAAAAGCAAGGAACTGCTAAATGCAGTAGTGCAAGAAACAATCACGGTTTTATTTTCCAGACACTGAGTAGCAAAAAAACCAACCCCAAATAAGCCAACCAGTGCTTTCGTGTCAGTTAGTCTTTCTCTATTCTTGCCATAGCAGGGTGCACGGCGTTCCCAGCTCTTCACCAGCAAACCGAGTCCAAGCTCTCAAAAGACCGAAGGTTTGGGTGCAGGAGTCGGTTCCTCACCCCTTAACCCAGTGCTTAACAAAACAGCCTCCAGACTCCCACAGACGCCCGTTAGGTGCCAGTGTCATCCTCCGACCGCCTGAAGGGAACCGAGAGACTCGAAGCGAGAGGCAGCGTCACCGGCGCCGTTCATCATGAAGCGCAGGTGTATATCAAGGCAGGGTACGGCAGGGTGACGCCGTCTTTGGGCTCACCCCATCCATCAGCGCTCCTCCCGGCCTCCCAACTTCATTAATAACCTCCTTCCCTATGCTAATACCGTCAGAAAATTATGCAGACTGTTTATGTTTCTTTACAGCCAGAACAGGCTGCTGACACGAATCAGCCATTAGCGATTCACATTGAGGAGTCTCCGCTAATTGTGCAGAATGTAATTAGTGATTATGTAATATCTAAGCTCTTGCAACTGTCATTAATGTCCACTATTCACCAGAGATAGTTCTTACTGAATTAGAGAATGATTACTGCATGGTAAATCTACTTAATCCTAAATATGCTAATTAACACTGTATGCACTTTAGACAGTGGTTAAAAGCACTAGTAACCTCAAAAAAGGTTGCAATACACCAGAATCTAAATTGCTTGCAATGGATTTTCCTTCAAAAGGTAAATTTGTTTAATTAAATGGTATAGTAAACTGTTAGGCACAGCTATTGATTAGTGCAACCCAAGCAAGGATTTTCTGTAACGGATCTAGTGAGGTGCTGGCGCAGGGCAGCGACGCTCCTGCAGCATCCCGGGGCTCCTGCAGCATCCCGGGGCGGGCACGGCCTCGGCAGAGCCTCTCAGCAAGGGGGGGTTCCGTGCGTGCCCGTACACACACAGATACTCCCAAACAGCCACGAGATCGCCAGCGGAGCCTTATGTAAAATAGCTTTCTGAAAGCTCTCCCTCCAGGATTAAATACCGTATTCCTTAGGTCATAAACCATAATACTACTACAGGCAGATACAGTAGCTTCCCTCAATAAATTCTTACTTAAATCTTAATTTTAAGATTTATTTGTGTAAAACAGACTTTAGATATTAAATGCTCCCTACTAAACGAATGGAATAAATAGAGCAATTGTACAGTTTTTGAAACGTCCCTTTCAAATGCCTGGGGTGTTTAATGTATTCTAGTTTTCCGTGAAAAAAGATATGGCTGTCATGAACCCCGAGGATAATAGCATTTTGTGATTTATGAAGATTCTTCCTGCTTATATATTTTATATAAATAATACTCCTGCGTGTATCTCTGCACTCATTCATAATCAAAAGCTGCACAGGCTGTAAAAAGAGTTTGCGTAGTAACATATTTAAAATCAGCTTACAAAAATTGGATAACTAATATATCAGACACAAAATAAGTCATTGTAGCAAGCATACCAAAAGGAAAATTAACAGCACAATGCAATCCACGACACACTTTTATCAGCAGACTGACACAACAAAAGAACACGAAACAAAAATTCCCACAAAAGAAAGTTCCTCAATAAAAAATAAGAAGTGAAAAGTACGATAAGAAATTAAGCATACTCTTAATTTACCTGGGCGTATTAAATGTTTGCAACTGATAACGAGATTGCAAGTGCTCTTTGAAAGCCACACAATGTGGCAAACTCAAACCTGCACGGCTCTGCTGATACAGGGGGGAAAACCCGTTGGGAGATGGGGACCAGTCCCCACTGAGAGTGGGTGCTGCGGGAGGGCGATATACCCTCCCTGCCGGACCCCGGCATTTCACAGGGTCCAAATTTCACCCTAACAGCTGCTTTCTTCTGCAGAGGTCAGCAGCATCCCCTGCTCAGGAGAGCTGAGCTGGGGAAGCACCAGTGGAGGATGACCCTGGGGTCAGGGCTTGGGCGAGATGCTGCCAACACTTTCTCCGTGGCGAGGGAGATGCGTGACACCCAGGGAGCCTCTGCCATGGCCATGCAACACCTCTGGCAGAGCCCAGCCTGCAGATGGCATCGTCCGTACCATTCAGCTGCGTAGGGTGGTGGGAACACGTGCCGTTTGCTGGGGGTGAGGGGACACCCCCGGGACCTGCTGCGGCCCCCAGCTGCTCTCGCCCAGGGCGGCTGGAGAGGCTCTGCTCCCACCACTGCAACACCACCTCCCTGAAAAGAGCCTCCCCATCCCCTCTGCTCACCGAAGATGACCAAAGGGGACCTGCTCTGCAAGGCCACTCCAAAACCATCGCCCTGGGAGTCAAGGCATATGGGTCCGCTCACCCAGAGAATACTTTTGGATTTGTGCACATCTATTTGATTAAAAATACTTTAGAGCCCAGCTGATTTTGAACTGCTGTGATTGCTGTTCTCAGCCCCTGATCCACCTTGGGTTAAAACCAGCCAGAGGATGCTCACGGGCCCCGGGGCGCCCAGTGGCTTTGTGCAGGGCAAAGCTGTATTTTAAATGGCCCGGTTTGGTGGTTTACAAATGTGTTGAACATTTATATTCGTTTTTTAATGAAAGTTTCAGGAAGGTTTAGACTGAGCAGACTCAGCACGTATGGGTGACAGCCTTATAATCCAGTGACTTAACAGTCCCTATGCATTTAATTTATAAAGGAGCTGTTACAGCCTATGGCATTGAAAAGGAGACATGTCTGGCACCTAAATAAAGATTTACACAGAAGGCCTGACCCTAATACTGACTTAGAGGATTATTTTCAATCATCATTGTCAATAACATGGGTCCTGAACTCGGCAAACCCTCCCTGCCCTGGAAAAGGTTTGCAGGGTCAGCTCCATGTGTTTTAAATGCCCCTATACATACAGCAGGCTGTAATTACGAGATAAAAATATACGTGCAGAAGTGGGGAAGGAGGAGGGCGGGTTAAGTCTGTGAATTCACACGTGGCATCCCTGAGCCACGGATGGATCTCACGTGGCTTTGAAAACCCGGGTTGCCTCGGCCCTGTCCTGCTCCTTCTTCCCAGAGCTGCGTTCCCATGGGGAACTCACACAAGCATCCCTTAAATTCACCCCACCCTCTCTGGGGTGAGGTTTGTTGGGATGTTGTTGGGTTTCCCGAAATCCCCAGCTGTGGGAGCGAGGCTTCCTGAGAAACTCAGCTTTTCTCTCTTTTTTAAAAACTGCTAGCGTGTATAAGGATGCTAAAGTCCTCAACAGCAAAACAGGCAGCAAATAGAAAAATAGCCTAAGTGTTTCAAAGTTACTATTATTTTTAAAAACATCATAAGCCCTGGCTCCCAAGTCCTGGATGCCGCCAGGAGAGGAAGCACTTCACCGTCATTAGCGGCACCAGCAGGCAAGCGAAGCAGAGTCCCCGAAGCCTCTCCAAAACCGCTCGTTCCCCTCACACGTGCTCGCAGGCTCCCAGGCATTGCTTTCCCCCTCCCCATGCCGCTGCAGTATCGTCTCATTAACGCAGCCCTTCGCAACCAGTAATAGCAGCCCTGGCCTTAAATACCTCCGTGTAGCTACATTAATTCCTCAAACAGCGCTCTCACCTTTTAGAGCCGTACGCCACAGAAGACAGTCAATAGATGACGAGATAACGGTTGTTATTTCAGTCCTCCGTATGGCTGACGGGCTTTCTCCGCCACAATACAGCTCACTCCAAGGCGATAAGGCAAGCCCGTTATCGCAGCGTCGTGCTCTCCTCACCAGCGCCCGGGGCTCCAGCTTCTCCTCTCCCCCGTGCCGAGCCCTGCCGCTGGCTCCTGGGGTGGCACGGCCAACCGCCACGGACACATCCAGCCCTGGCATGACCAAGGTCAGCACCACCACCGCATGGGCAGCTGCAAGGAATCCCAAAGGGACATCAGGGCTCTGCATTGTCACCTCCGAGAACAGCTTCAGCATTTGGAGAGGAGGCCTGGCTGGCTGCAGCTGGAAGGCTCTTTTCCCCCTCCTCCAGCTTATTTTGCAAAACTTGTGCCTACTTCTGCCATTGCACAACTCTAGCAGCAGTGGGCAACCCACCACTGAAGGACAGACAAGAAGTGCTCTGCACCAGGGCTGGGTGCAGGAGAGACCCCACCACTGCCCACGGGCAGCAGCTCAAGCAGAGCCTCCAACCACCTCCTAGCCCAGGGCTCCTGCTGCCTCCAGCACGTGAGGGACATGTGCTCTGCCACCAGAACTTGCTCAGCTGCATACACACACGCTGGATGAAGGAGTAGAGCCTGCCATTCCTCCCCTCTGAGCTTTTACGTTCCCCCTGGCTCCCAGCACTGCCACAAATCATCCTGCCCTTAGGTGGCTTCCCGGCACCAGCAGCACCTTCCAGTGCTCACAAACCCCGACGCCTGCTGGAGCCCCCCAGCAAAAGCCCTGCTGGTTTGGTCCCCTACCCGGTACAAAGCACAGCAGCACGGTCCTGCAGCTCCCCAGGAGCCCTGGATGGGGTTACAACCACCACATCACCCCCAGAAATGTTACCCTCAGTCCAACCTAACCCTGCCAGCTGGGCTGGCTTAAATAACTTTCCCATTTGCACCTGCTGGTGCTCACCTGAGACTGAATTACACCTGAGCTAGACACCCCAGCCATGCACCCACCTCCTCCTTCCCACCTGGAAGGCATGGTGGGGCTGGAACGGTGCAGGAGTGTCCCTATTCCCCGGTGAGGGGCTCCAGGCCAGGCACGGGCTGAGCCAGCGAGTGCTGGGACAGGACCTGAGCTCAGCTGTGCAAAGCCGGCGTTTCCCGCGCCGCTGGGCTGCAGTGCAGCAGGCACAGGCAGGCGTTGGGTCCCGCGTCCCTAATGATAGTATCATTAAAAAAAGAGAAAAGAGCCCAGCAGTGTGCGGTGTAACACTGGGCGGTGCAGGTGGAGATGCTCTGAGGAAGGATGCCCAGGGCCGGGGCTCGGGGCGCGGGGAGATGCGGGCGGTGAGTGCCCACAGCCCCGGTGGGTGCCTGCGGTGTGGCAGCAGCTCTCCCACTGTCTCAGCGTGCCCCCAGCTGGCAGATCCATGGAGGACTGCAGGGAGCAGCCCACGCCACCGGCCACAGCCGCTGGACGTGACCTGGGGAGGACGGTGGCACCCAAATGGCGAAGAGCTGGTGAAGGCACCGCCACCAGCATCGTCCTCTCCCCGCCGTGGCATCCTGGCCAGGTTCATCAAGTCCCAGCACTCGCAGAGGCTCAGTGCTGTGGGCATGCTGTGCCTCCCCACTGCCAGGAAGGGGTTTTGTCCCCCTTTGCAGGGGGCTGGTGGCTGCGGCGCCTACCCCAGCCCTGGTCCCCGCTGCTCGGGAGCCGGCGATGCAGGAGGTATGTGTGTGCAGAGCCCCGGGCAAGTTTGTTCCCCAAAAGTGTCAGATTTGGCCAACGCTTACTTTTCAACATGATAAAATGTTTCAGTGAGAAAAATGCAAATAATTTCTGGCTGTAAAGTCAGAACCGATGCCTTCCCCTGGAAAGCTCCCGCAGCCCCGTGGCACCCGGCCACCCCTTCTCCCCACGGGGGACCACCATGGGCTCTGGACCAAACAGCCCACGCCGCTCCAAAGGAGGCAGGGATGGGCGAGGGACAACGCGCCCTGTCCCAGCCCTCTGGCCAAGCTGCCCACCATCCCCACCAGCCTCTGGAGACAGAGCAGAGGTCTGGGGCCCAGGGCGGGCAGTTTGCAAGACGGATAACAAGTGAGGAGGGAACCAAACCGAGGGTGTGTGCCAGGGCTCTGCAGTTGTCTGTGCCACTGGTCGCAGTGACACAGAAATCAACCGGGGAAAGAAATGCAGCCCCTTCCTCCTGAAAATCTGCTGCGGCTGCCGTAGCCGGTGGCCAGGCATGTCCCCAGTGCCAGGGGCTGTGGGCACTGAGCACAGAGCCTGCGCCCTCCCTCCTCTACATTCCCCTGCTGCGATAGGGGCAGTGGGGCACGGGCAACCCAATGTTCCCACGGCACAGGCGTGGGAAGGACGCGGTGGACGGCCTTACGGACTGGGCCAACAGGTATGGACAGGGGAACAGGCGATTTGAAAGGCGATTGCGATAGCCACGTCGCTCACTGTAAACCACGGTCGTGCACGTACGCACACACAGAGCTCTATGTGTGCATACACGCAGGGATGTGTGCACACGCGTGTGCCTATGTGCAAACACAGGCTCTCGGCAGAGGGGACAGCTCGCGAGTCCTGCGTTTTGTAACGACAATCACTGGCGACGGAAATGAAAGAATTAGACACACAATAAACCCCTAATTGCTTGGCAACAGCATTTAGGCCCCATTAGGTAGATTTGTAACTGCTTCCAGAGAAATAAACTCCTGTGTCATTAGATAACAAGGAAAGAAATAGGTTATTTCCTTTTTGAAAGGTATGAAAGCTTCCAATTGCCTGATGTATTCGCTTAGTAGATTATTTTCTGTCATCTCAGTTAATTGAATTTTATCCGTTGCTCTTAGAATTCCTCCCTTTCGTGTAAGGTTAAAAAGTTCAGAGGAGTCATATTTTTGAACCTCGTCCATTTATCGCATAAGCCAACTCCAGCTGCACAAAGTATGCTGGGGAAAATGGAGTAACAACAAACTATGCAATAATTGCGTTTTAGCATCTGGGTGAATTTGCATCCGAATAATTGTAAAAAAACCCATCGCTTTGCAAAACAGCATCCAGTTGGGATGAGTAACTGGATATGCTGGGCAATGCACTGCCTTTGGGAGGTCCACGGACCAGCCAGTTGCGTGATGGCCTTCACCTCCTTCCTCCCCTGGAAAACCAAATCTGAGACCCAGAATTAAACTAATTCTCCCAATTCCAAAGGGAGGAGACCCCTCCTGCTGGCAGCCAGCCCTGCGAAGTGCAGCCCTGAATCTCCTCACTGCCGCGGCAGTGCCGCTGAGCCGAAATAACCACGGATGTGGCCCCGAAGAGTGACAGCTTGGCAGAGCTTATCTCCCCACATCGGCTGAGCAGCAGGTCACTGCCGGCAGGCGGGTGCCTGGTGGGGGGATTTTCTGCTCACCCTCATTGTTGGCCTCCGTAGGACCAATTTCAGACCCGTCAAAACGTATTATGGCAAACCTGCCCTGAACAAAACCCGACATCCAGCCCTTCCAGGATGTCTCCTTGACATCCCTCAGCCAGAGAAGCCCTTCTCAGCACACACCATCACATATCATCCCTGCTCAGCTCTTCATGACAGCATTTCTCAGCTCCCTCACTTCTTTTTCCTTCCTTAAAACCCTGTCCTATCCCTTTCCCTCAAGATAACTGAGGTAGGACACTGAGAAATTACCTGAGCTGGAGATCACTTTTCCCGGCTGAGACCTGCCTGTGGGAGCTAACGCTGCTCTGGACCGGCAGCCGTTCCTCCTGCCCACTGCCCGTCCCTCCTCTGCGGAGCCCAGAGCAGTGGGCAGCTGCAAGGCATGTCCCAGAGGATGGGGGAGCCCTGTTCCCTGCACAAGTGGGACTATTTTTTCCCCCTGCAGAATAACCTGGCCTGAGGTGGTAACGTGGCACCTCTGAGCATGAGATGTGCCCACCAGAAGCATGTCCCAGGAACGTGTGCTGGGGGTGGACCGTGAGCCGGCGGCAGCTCCTCTCCCCTTCCCAGTGAGCAGAGCAGCTCATCCTTGATAACGCCTTTGGAGTCACTGCTCTCCACAAGCAGCCACTTTTCTGCCAGGCCTTGTATCTCCACGGGGGTAAAAGTCCTGGGGAAAAGCATACGTGCACGCAAATTACGCATGCTGCCCCGTAACACATCAGTAGTATCATGTTGTGCGCCCACCTATGGGATACAGATGTGAAAGCGCGAGGGTGCGCGTGCCGGCGCGTGCGCCGCTGTCGCACAGATGCAGCGATACGGATGCACGTGGGGGGTGCTCATCTCTAACACCCAGATGTGGTGAGGTGGGTCTATATTGCTCCGTTGGTGGCTGTGTCACCCTGCGCCACTGCCCCGTCCCTCGCTCCGAGCACGGGCAGTGATGCCCAGCCCTCTCTTTCAAGCAGCCTCCTGATTTCTGTCTTTCCGAAGCAAACCTAGACAGATGTTCTTCATTTCTGAGTAAATCCATAACATACGTCATTCCTCTCATCATCACTCAGGCCGCTGCACTTCAACTTTGCTGCTTTTTTGCCCCCGACTCGCTCCCAGGCACTCCTGCGAGGCACCGGCACCTTTACAGCCTCCAGCCGGCGCTTCCCTGTGGGGAGCTGATAAGGAAAGTTAAAGTTTAATGGGGGCGATGGGGCAGAGGCAGCTTCATTTTGATCCTATGCAATATTTGCTTTGCAGAATAGCACCACCCTTAATGACATGGGATGGCTTGGCCGCCAAAAGATTACCTAAATAATCGGTTGGTGACTCCAGAGCCGCTTGATTTTAAACACTTCTGAAAAGCCAGCTCCATTTTCTGCTTTGGTGCATACCAATTCCCCGCGCTGGCATATGAGAATAAATCAGCTCCATCGGTAGGGCATTGTTATCCAGTTCCCAACTATTATGACATACTTTCTATCAGAGCAGTTTTCTTCTCAGCCAGTCGAGTGGAATGATCCCTGAAAGCAGCGGTTTGTGGCAGAAACGCGCTCAGCTTCCTCCCCCCAAAGTCTCGGCGTCGTCATAAATTTGTGATTGCCCACACGCACGCCAGCGGCCAACAGGGCAGCTTAGGAGAGTATGCATCCGGATAACAAGGACGTGGTAAAATGCCTGGAAAGAGAGCGGGGCTTTGAAGTGCTGGGGAGGGAAGAGGCAGCAGAGAACCCAAGGAGGGGAGGGAAAAAATAAGTTTAGAGAGAGAAAACTAATCTGGAGCAGCCAAGCCCAAGGTAACAAATTTTCCCAAAGGTTTTCTGTGGTGCTGCACGCATGCATGGGAGGCAGCAGTGCAGAGAAGCACCTTCCCTCGCCTGCCTTGACTGCTGCCATCCCACCCTTGGTCTTGTCCCCTGCTCCCGTGCCTGGTGCCCCTGCCTGGTCCTGGCTATTACAGGTGCATTTCAGATTGCAGGATGTTCAGGCGTCAGAGCCTTGATTTGCCACCGCTTAGGGCTGGTAGGGTGGCAGGCATCGCTCCCAGTCCCCAGGACTGGATCTTTCAGGCTTGGGAGACCTGCTTTGGAGAGCCAGACCCCGGTCTGGTCTCTTCTTCAGCTGCTTTATTAAACTACTGATGCAGACAGGAGAGACCCCCTGGCACCGCCAGGCTCGTGCACAGATGTGACATCCTACATGTGTGTGTGTGTGTGACACAGTCCCCCATGCAGGGAGAACAGGAGGGGGGCAGCAGGTCTGGGCTTCCGCGGGGCTGGCACTGGTGGTCCCCAGAAACTGTCCCCGGGAGGAGAAAGGGCGACACAGAAACCAGACGGACAAGGGGAAAAAAGTGGAAGGAAAGAGCAGGGCTGTACTTTTCCATGCTGTCTTTTTATTTTATTTGTTTTTAATTACACCCCAGAGCGCTGTGTATTAAGCACCCTTAATTAAAGAGGGAAGTAAAGAGCTGCAGACACTGGAGGAGCGGGAGGGAGAGCAGCGATGGCCAGACCCTGCTCTCTCCATTGGTGCGGGGCAGGAGGCCGGCATTGAGCCCCTGCCGGGGAAGACCCCGTCCCTCTGCCATTCATGGGGATAACCTTGTAATCTACAGAAATCTGGGAATTATTATGGATATTACATAAATCAACCCCCCTGTGTCAATAAGGAAAAAAGCATTTTTAAAAGAAAAGCAGCTCAAAATTAACCCTGAGAGCATGGTTTTAACCCAGATCACCTTGGAAAAAGCGGCAGAGACAATGGTATGCATTCATTCCCTGTCCTTTATCATTTAAATAACCTGGCCTTCATTAGCTTCTGATGGATTGCTTTAAAATTGCAGAAAACGGGAGGTTTGTTTGGTTTTGATGTGCAGTTGCATCGATTTGCGTTTTTTCCTCATTTTAATAAAAGGCATTTCACACAGCGCCAAAGCGAACCAGGGTAAAACATCTTGCAGCTCCCAGTTTGTCCAATAGTGGGGTGTTTGCAAACCCGTGCGGTGGGGCGGACCTGCCCCGGAGAGGCACGACTGGACCCTGCCCGCGCTGCCGAAGTCAGAGGGAGTTTGGGCAGGGGACACGGGGTGCAAGGCAGCAAGAACCCCACATCGGCAGCTGTGCTTTAACTGGGCAATGGGTNCAGAACAGAAAAGCAAAATAATTGCTGTCCAATGCCCCATCCACCATCACCAACGTGGTCCTTTGCCGGTGCTGCCAGCTCTGCTGACATCTCCAAGCGGATGGAGTTGAAGGACGCATCTAAGCGGGATCACCAGCTCGTTGCTCATTAGGAATAACCTGCTAAGCAGCACAGCAAAGCCAAGCTCACGGTGCTTCAGCAGCGCTTGCGGAAGAGCCCTGCCTGCCCTGCCTGCTCCGGTGGGCCTCAGCCAGCACCCACCGGGGAGTAAAACCAGGTCATGCCTTCAGTCAGCCATCAGACCTGGCCCAAGGCTGGCCAAAGCCTAGGGATCACGACATGCAAATGACTGTCAGGAAAAACTCATGGATAGCACCAGCATGGGACTGTAAACACAGATGGGAAATATGGAACCCAGGGCTTTTTCCCTTGTGGCACGGTGTCCCAAAACTCTGGGGCTTTCCCAAAGCCCACGGCCAACAGCGCCTTCCTGCAGTAAAAAAATGCATCAGAATATTAAATATCCTTCAACTCCTTGGCCCAGCACTGCAGATCTTTCCAATAATGAGTACTGAAGGCAGCAAAAGGCTGGGGTGATTTTGAGCAGTAAGGTAGGAGGCTGCAGTTTGGCTTCTGGCAGGAGCCTGCAAGTTCCTGGTGTAGGTGGAAAATGAGGGAAGCCCCAGCCGGTGCCAGCAGCCCCTCCGGAGGGGGGCTTCCGTGCTCTCTGCAACGCCCCAGAAAAACTAAGCCTATCACCTAGTCCAAGGCTGCCTTTAAACTTTTTATTAAGGGGCGAGCCACCCCCTTAGTAACTTGGTGTAATCTGCCAGATCTGTGTGTGTGTGCATTAACACACACAAAGCTGATAACCTCCCAGGGCTGTTTATAAATCTGTCTCTGTTTATAAATCTGGACCAGTATTTGTATATAAGCAATCTGAAATCTGACCACTGGAATACACTGATTTTTTTTTTTTTTTTTTTGTTCTTGAAGGAGAAATCCTGAGTTAATTTAAAATATGTTTCTTTTACAAAAAGTTCAGTTTTAAAATCTTACTATATCTTCTTAGTTCATGCTAAACAAACATCTGGCCAGTATTGCTCTCATTTAGGCACAGAGCAAACTTGCCAGCTTTTTCAAGCTGGTCAGCATCAGGCCCCCAGGGAAGTTTCTGTGGGCTGGTTCCTGCTACCTCACATTAACGCTCCTTGCATTTTCTCTGCATCCATCATTATTCACAACCCAGCGTCTGAAAACCACATTAAATACAGTTCTTTCTTCTTGTTTTTCCTCCCTTCCAAGCGATGGGTGTTTCATGATAATGAGTGCTAGAAACAGGATAAAGCAGCGATCACTTAGGGAAGAGGGTGGGCGCAGGGCAGCGGGAGAGCCCTGGCCCAGGACGGCTCTGGGGCACAGGGTGACGGCACTGTCCTGCCACCCCAGCCATGGCATACAATGTCCCCATGCCGTGCCACCCTGCAGGTTGGGAGTCGAGGGATGACAACTGACCGTGGGCAGCTACGCAGCCTCCAAACACCAAAATGCTCTGTCTTCTCATACCTGGTGATGGAAAATCTGGCTAGTTAAAGCCAGGGATGTTCCTGTGCATGACTCGGCAACACCTGCACACCAGACGCACCTCCATCGGTGGGACCCGTTGGCTCAGCCTTTGCTATGGGCCTTCCCCCAGACTTGGGGCAGCTCTTCCCTGCGAAACCAGGCTCCTTTGGACGTGTCCCTCTACAGGCTGTGGACCCGGCTCTGTTTTTCAGAGAAGGTGGCGACACTACCTAAAAAATGTTAAATTAAAATAAAATAAAATATCATTCTTTAGCTTGGAAGCAGGTCCTCCCACAAGCAGCAAGGCAAGGGCACGCGTTGGCCGGGCAGGGTGTTTGCAAACCAGACTGGGTGTTTTCGTGGAGCCCGGTGGGGAGCGGAGCCCGGCGGGCAGCTAACGAGCGGGGTTTAACACTGTCGGCGGCTGCGCGTGGGGCCGGAGAAGTCGTGCACACAGCCATCAAAGGGAGGGCACGCAACCTGCCTGAGTCGCCTAACGCTGCTCAAATAGGATTGCTGCCGGTGATGGACAGATCCTTATTTGTAAGTATTTAATGTTTCTTAGGAAGCACTTCTAAAAGAAATTGGTATGTAATGACAGCACTCACTGGAAAACAGGCCGATTATAAAATGCACTAACTTATCTGGTATTCATTTGAAAAGTAAATGGATGCAAGTAAAGGTGAGAGTTCACTACCAATTCAAATATTTTGCTTTAACAGGCTCTAGCACTCCTACTTTAATTCAAGCAGAAGCACAAGTATGAATAATCAAACTGGATGATGCTCATCAAAACCTTTGTGCCTTGCACCATTTCAAATGGTCATTGAAGCTTAATGGCAAAAAATTTACATTATTCCTTTAATTTGTATTCTGTTCCTTCCTTCTGAGTGATGTGATTGTGATTTTCTGTTGCCGGCTGTATTATTTTGATGCAAATGTTATGTGCTGCTACAGTCCAATTT
>VZSZ01007264.1:26972-98427 GCA_013398815.1 Ibidorhyncha struthersii
GTTCCCGGGATCCACTGGAGGTTAAGGACCCGTGGCTCGCACACCACTGGGATCCTTGGCCGAGGGAATGCACCCGACTCACCAAACCCCGGGCTCTTTGGGATCTGTCCCAGACACCACCTCCTAGAAGCCAGCTAACGGGGTGTCCCACGCGTGGGGGGGTGAGTGGGGAGGACCCGCAGCATCCGCTCCACCGATTCCCACGCAGCCAGCAGGGGCAATATTTTGACATCTGCTCTGCAGCAGAGGGGAAGAGCAGCGCCTCGGCTTTAACAGCAGCTCTACAGCGTGCCTAGAATTTTGCTTTCTAGAAAAGCAGGTTATTTGCTTTTACCGCCCTTCCTCTTGGCACGGTGGCAAATGGAGCCGGGCTCCTCTGCACAGGCAAATTGCTCAGGGCTGGACCCGATGACTGACTCGAGCCACTTGCCAGCAAGTGCTGTGGCAGGGGACTTTGTGCCCCGCACGTTGTTTGTCCCCCGGCTCTGCCAACAGACGGAGTTACGCCATTTGTGGCATCTCACTCATTACCCTCTGTGAGAACCTCACACACGAGATGCCCAAAAGCACCGCGCAAGTGGGACAGCCAGCCTGGTCCAGGCAAGAGCGGGGACACTGCCATGGCAGTGATGGAGGAGGAGTCCCCTTCACGGGCAGGAGGACAGTCCCTGCGGGAAGAGCTCTGCCTGCTCCTTCCATGGCCTCGGGAACCCCACGGACACTTCTGCACCAAGGACTGCTACATTTCCCCATGCAAATTTGCTATGAGCGCATATTTAATATGAAATTATTACATATATAATTAATAAAAATTTCAAATTATTATATAAACGCTATGTTTAAGCAGTGGTTGAATTCAAAAAAGCCTATGACCCATCAAAAAAAAACAACGCAGAGGAATACCAAGCCTTAAATGCCTTTGTGACTCTAAGCCTAAGTATCAAATGCTTAGATCCTCTCGCAGGTAAGGGTGCACTTTAATAGGGAAAGACAATGAGGACTTGGGCAAAACTCCCCTGGAAGCTGTAGGAACAAATCCCCAAATGCAAGAACTCTGCTCAGCTTCTGTATCACATAAGGGCTTTTAAAAAAATGTACAAGGACAAAAAAAAATCTGATTTGTGCCAGTCCTGGCCCCGTCTCCGCAGCGAGGGAGGAACAAGTCCCACTTAAGCGCTAGTAGAGTCAACATCTCTGATTCGCATGAAAAAAAAATCCTGCCTCCAACCTGCAGCACCTCCTCTCAGTTAGGCTTGAGTTAATGTTTCTGCTTGAAAATTCTCAAAGAGAAGATAATTTAAAGCTAAGTGCTTGAAGGAACAACCATGTCATTCTTTTTTTTTATGCAAACTATCCTACCTGCAGAAACCCAGAGATTTTCCAAATAGCTGAAACTCAGTGAAACTTTGTGAGCAGGCTGCATGTAAAGGACTGCTGTAATTAGGGGAAGGTGCCGAGGGGTGCTCCATCCCATTACCCCCGGCAGGCAGGAGAGTCCCTGCGGTTATGGGTGCTGCGGTGGGGTCAGACAAGTCCAGTAATCAGCTGCTTCTCTCTGCCTGGTTGTTCCCTTCAGTCTGGCAGCACTGAGCTCCTGCCGTCACTTCGCTCAAGCCAGATCTCACGACTCCTGACAGGCGGTGGGGTGCACGGGCGGTGCTGGAAAAGATAGTACTGTTTCCCTTGGAAAACATCACGTGAGATCACACATTTCCGGGTGTCAATTTTAGCACTCACTCAATTTTTAAAATTAAATTTTAATGGCCAGGTCTGGTTTGAGACTAATTCAGCGAGATGCTGTCCTAAACCACGACATGGAGCTGAAATTTTTTTTATCATCATGACCGAAATAAACGTCTTCCCTTGGCGTTGTGCACAGACCTGGAGGATTGACATAATTTGGCTGGACGCTCTTCTGCTGAGGAAGACATTTATATGGATTATAGATAATAAAAAGCCTTGTTAATAATTTTTCAGATGAATGACCTCGCTGCGTTACATGCCAAGTGCATCCCCTCTCCTCTCCCAGCCCCTGACACAGGAGGGAAAGCCACAGCTCCCAGGGCTAAGTCATCCTGCGGGAAAGCCGCTGCATGGCGAGTCCCTGTGGGATGGGGAGATGCTCTCGGAGCCAGCGGCTCTTCACCGCCTTCTCCCTCTCAAGGGACCACACACGCATCCCTACAAAAGCCTTTCTAAAAGCCTGCTGAGCTGCATCTACGTGTGTACATGTTAATAGCAAAAAAAAACCCAACCCCGGAGGCCTTCTCGACCACATGCGCACCCCTATAACATGTGGTAAGAGAAGCCTTCCTGAGCCAATAGCTTACTCAATTTGTCAATCAAATAACCCCACATTATACCCTATATTCAATAAGGCACATATGTGCCCACATTTTTCCCCACTGGACGGATTCCTCCATTTAAGCCAACATTCATCATAAGTCAGTAAAATATCTATTTTTCTACTCACAGAGACTTAAATTCCTGTTTTTTCACTGGATGCCAGAAGACTAATCCATGCCTAATTCCAGTATCAGGTTTGGGAAGCAGGACGTATCTGGGACTATGGAAACGTCTTTACATGTGAATCGCTCCAATATTTTTGGAATTAGCAGCAAGAGAAACATTGCAAAGGACAGGTTAACCGATGCCTGGCAGCTTCCCCAGCACTTGCTGTGGGGAGCTAAATCTGATTTATAGAGATGCTCTGGTGTCCATTCAAATCTGCTTGAGATTCTTTACTGGGAAAAGATAATCACGTTAATGAGCCAGATGTGTTTGCTTGCTCTGACATTTTTCTTCACATCTTCTGTTCAGAATGAAATATGCAACCAATTTCCCAAGTTATACTTTATCTCCAGTGTTGCCTGGTGTGTTAAAAGAATTAAGTCATTTGTATATATTGACTAATAATTGTCATTTATTACTGAACTTGTTAACATAATCCTCAACTGGAGATATTTGTTTATTTTACCCATGTACTGCTGTATTTTTTTTTTTGTATAACCGATTGCAGAAAGCAACAGGAAAATACACGAGTGAGAAATGGAGAGCTTCAGTAACGGATGTGAAACATGCTCCCATATGGGTACAACCCCAAATATGTATGCATTTAATATCTGTCTGTAAAGAGTGAACTTTAAAGTGACATTGGCCCATAGAGGTTCGAGGGTGAAATAATCAAATCTGAGATGAGCGTGTTAATTAACATTGCCGTGGCTCGGTGTTCAAGACAGGATCCTATCTCCAGAGCAGTCAGCTGAATTCCTTGGCTTTGCTCAGGGGAGAGCCAAGTTAGTCCTTACAGTAGACTTTTTCCTTAACAAAAAAGGGAAAGGGGCATCAATATTTCTGGAACGGCTGAATTTCACTCCTTCAAGCTGCTTCAGCGTGTCGCACACCGCTACCCACCCTGCTACAGCCCCTCACCTTTTTGCATCGGTTTCCCAGGTACCTTTTCCCACACCCTCCTCCCCACAGGGACGTGGAGCTGCGCAGCGGTGCCCAGGAACAGCAGCTGCCTGGCTGCCACCCAGGACCCTCACCACATCGCTGCCACATCTCTCGCCACGTCTTAGCTTCCAGGCTACAGTATAACATACAAAGTGTAGTTAGGGTAGGAGAAGGTTTTAATCAGTGCTACCGAAAAGGATTACTTTCTCCCTGCTTCCAAAAATTGCAGTATATATATTGCAATATATATATATCACATATTCATCCATATGAAGAGAAGTGGACAGAGGAAGGGCCAGCTTGGCAGTTTACTGAATATATCAGGTGGAGAGGCAAAAAAATAGCAAACAATTAAAAAAAAATCTATTTGCTTTTTAATTAAGTGATGCTCCCCCCCAAAGTGGTCCATCATTTTCTCTACCCATGATTTTCTGCTTTAAAAAATAAAATGAAGCAATTATTTTTCATTTTACGGTTTGGCTTGCACATTGGAAGAAAACGAATAAAAAGGAGGGAAATATCTATGTGAAGCCTTTGTTTTCAATTTCCTCCCCCTTTTCTTTTGTGTTTTTTTCTTTTCTCACTGAAAAACAGGGCCAGCTTTCCACTAACACATGACATGACTCCCAAAACCTCTCCGGGACTTGAGTGAACCCAGAATGACGCCCCGGACCATTTCCGACACCTCTCTGTCTCAAGCTGGGTTTTCGGTTAACACCATTGGGATTTGCTCAGCATTTCTGCAAACTGCTCTTAAAACTCCCCCGCGAACCCCCCAGCCACCCACCCACCAGCGGACAGAGGTGGAAGCAGACCTCCCACGCTCTGGCCACCGCAGCACGGCGGTGGTGGGCGCCGATGCCGGCAGGGCTCCTGCCGCCACGGTGGCTCCTAAGCCCCTCGGGCAGCCCCACAGGCACGTGTGCTGCGATCGGTGGGGGGGTGTTGAGGCTGGGAGCATTCAGCTTCCAGCAGCCGTGGGGTCAGCGCCTCCCAGCTCGGCAGGCTCTTACCACTCCTGTTCCCCGGCATTTTCATTAACTGAAGATTGCGAATGGGTCAGCAGATCTATACACTTTTTGTATTCCCTCTGCTTAGTTTATTTATTTCTTTTTTTTCGCAGGATGCTGAGTAACTAACCTTTTCTTCAATAGATAGATTTAAAAAAAATAGGATCCATCACACAGCGGCAGGATAGCCTTGCTCTGTTTTGACCTTTCTGAAATTAATTTCCCAATCTTAGCTTTCAAAATCAGAGATTGAAAAGACCTATTAGATCAGCCAATCCATCTTATCACCAGTATGGCAGCAAGCAGAGACCCCAGCTAAGTACTCCTCTACATGGGGAAAATATTCTGGAATACGATGGGGCATGAATTTAAAGCGAAATACCTCTTCCAGAATATTCTGCATGTGGACATGTACTCTGGAATAACTGCAGCTCTTCTTGAGTTGGCTCAGTCAACACCTGGAGCCAACCACCATAACACGGGGGTGGGGGGAAATCCCATTTTAGGATAAGAGTGTCTACCTCTGCAGCTGTTTTCTGGGGTAGCTACAAGGAGTAATTCACCCTAATCCTTTTTCCCCACCCAGGGCTGTTGCTCACAGGGCAGCATCCACCCAGGGAGGGGAGGGGAGGGGAGCGTGCTAACCCAACTGCCCAGAGGAGAGCTGCCCCCAGCTCCTGCAGGTAAATTCATTCTCCACTTGCAGAATCGATGATTACCTTAAAGGCTTTGGGCCAGAAGGATGAAATTCTAGCCTGCAGCTACTTAAGCAGCCTGTGATGTTAAAACACACCTCTCCCAAATTACAATTTAGGACCTTTGCCAGGTGGCACAGGTCTTCTCAGAGGATCGGGATTTTTCCAGATAGCAAATAACTCAGCACTTTGGGGTAAAATCCAAAAAGCTCAACGATCTGCACTGCACGTCCCTGGTGCCGGAGCCTGAGGGCACAGCCAGGTCCAGGTGCCCTGACCAGCACTCCTGGCCCAGGGTGGGGGTTCCTCGGGAGGTCCCTTGGGGCAGGGGAGGGTTCTCAGTGCCCCATGTCCCTCTCCTCCTATTCCCTTTGATTTCACTAAATACCTCATCATGCCATTTTTGTGGTTGGCAGTGCTGGCATTGAAACACAACCCACCTAGCCGACCACTGGGGAATACCTTGAGGGGATCCCAAAATGCAGGTCTGACCTGGAGATGGCAGGGGCAAAGTCCCACCTGTGAAAGCACCTGCCAGAACAGGCTTTAAGAGAGAGTGGTAATAGATTTCACCGGGGACAATTATAAAATAAGACACCTGAAGCAGATTTCTGGCTGGTTGACTGTTAGAACAATGAGGTTTTATAATGCTTTTAACCATATCTAATACAACAATCTAATCCTTTTTCTTAAATCCTACAAAACTCTGCTCCAGCGATACTGTGTGAGCATCACAAGTGAATCACTGTGGCACAGAACAGTGTTTTCCTTTAAATCCTCAGACGTCATTGCTTTTCATGTGGCAGGTTGGTTGTTATTTCACACGTAGGGGTGCCCATCAGCGGGATCTGGCAGGGTCGGGCTGAGAAGGGTGAAATCAGAAGATCTCACTGGGTTAGGCTGGGAAGAATCACAACCCACCACCCAGCAGTGGTGCGGGGCTGCCACCATTTAGGGATGCTAAACCTCTGGGTGGTGAAAAGGCAGTGGGGTTTGATGGATGCCTCCATTTGGTACTCACACCAGATGGGGATGATGAAGCCCTTCCCAGCCCCCATCTTGCTGCTGAAAGGAGGGCAGCAGCCAGCTCACCCCCCTGCAGCTAACTGGAGATGGGTGCTTGCTGAGAGCTCAACCATCCTGGGAGAGCCTACCCTCTGCAGACCTTGGTCTCCATCTCCAGGCTCTGTAAACCCACCACCCTAGATGGCTGTGGCTGACATGAATCCTGCCCTTCGCTGCCCGACCATCCCTGCAGGTCTCAAACATTTAAGACGTGCTGTTCCCAGACAGCCTCCCTCCCTCCCTCCCTCTGCTCTTGGGAAGCAGCTGGAGATGTTGGATGGCGTTGCAGGCATGGGGTTTCAGGGGAGAAGAGCAGCACCAAGGGGTGTCCCACTGCTCACAAAGAGCAAAATAAACTAGGCCAACACACAGCATTGTAGTAAACCAGGTCTGTTCAAACAAACCGGGCTTCCTACTTTGATGATGCTACAAGTGTGGTCAATTAATAAAAAATGAAAAAAGAAAAATCTCCCTGCCAGCCTGGAGCAGATTTGCATGAAGCATTTCACAGTGGCCTTGGGGAACATTTCTGCTATAAGAAACCGATTCCTGTGCCGCATTGATTAAAAACCAGACACCTAGCGGACCTTGAAAAGTCATCGAGGGGAGGAAATTTTTAGCAGGTCAGTGCTTTCTGGAGGGTCCTTAGAGACTGGCACAACGGCTGATGCCAGGGGTGGCTTCATCCAGACTGGAGGGAAATCCTTTGGTGCAGAGAGCAGAGATCCCTCCAGCGGTACCTCACTGAGCCCAGGTACGGCGTTTCCTCGTCAAAGGGATGCCACAGACACACATGGAAGGAGGGGAGCCACCACTGATGCCAATTTATGCTGCTGGTAGTGAATGATATCAATGCCACGACAGGCGCCTGTCTGGGAGAGGAGAATGCCTTCAAAAGTATTTGAAAACTAGTTTCTTGCTATCAAATTCGATGGGAACGAGCATCTGCCTAAACCTGCAGTAAGTGTATTCACAAAGAAACTGTGAATTTATATAAGCATAAATATATATATATCAGCTTAAAGCCCTTTTACATTTTCTATCAAGCATTGCAGTTTGGTCGACAACTGCAAGTCTTTTTCCATTAAAATGCCTCTATTATGCCTCTGCAGTTACTGCCCTTCTTAAACATCATTACATTGTGAGGAGCTGCCACTATATCCATACAATGGGGGAATCAAGAGCACACAGATAAACTGGAGCTGCAAACTTTGCGCACTCAACAAGTCCTCTCTGCAGACAATTAGGGCCAAAAGATAAATATTGACACATTAGACTATTTTCCTCAATTTGTTTTTTTGTTGATCGTCTGAGTGATCTGATGGGGCAAAATTCCACTTTTCTGATATCTTGGATTCTTGGCTAATAGAAACAAATAAAGTAAAAGCTTCTGTCCACAATGGGTTAGGAGCATCTATTGTTGGCAGGCACTAATCGGATTAAATTGGCTCCTGGCTCTATTGCTAGGAGGCTAACTCATTCCTAAATTTCTCCCATCTCAAGGGGATGTGTCATTGTTGCCTTTTTTTTTTTTTTTTTTACTATTTAAATCTGACGGGTAGAAAGAAATAAGGAACGGCTTGAGATGACGGCAGTGCCCGCCACCCTGCGAACAAAGAGCGGGGCTGGCAGAGGCACAGGCGTGGTGCGGCGCGGTGGTCCATGCTGGCCGGCGGGGCTGACGGGGGCTGCAGTGGCTCCCGCAAGCCCCTTCTCCTGGCTGGAGGCTGAAGCCAGTCTGGCATCTCCACCGCCGCTCCCCTCTGGAAATGGCATTTAAACCCAAACGCTAATGCACCCGGGCAGGGAAAAACCTCCGCTTTCCACACCGGGCTGCACTCAGGTTGTTTCCCATTAGCATTTTAATACGTACCCCTGGCATCAGCCCCTTAAAAGAAGCAAACGCGTTTATGCAAGCAGCCGAAAAAGACGGCCTTAAATAATGTCGCCTTTGGAGGGAGGCCCGCGAGCCGCGAGGTACATTTTTGCCCACAGTCTGATAATTTTCAAAGCTATTGGCAACCTGGGAATTTTCCTGCCTTATCACCAGGGCTCAGCTAACTTCACTAACACTAATCAGAGCTGGAATCATTCATTCAAGGATTGCATGATCATGTTTTTCTTTAGCGGTGACAGCTGCCTGAGCCGTATTAGCAATGCAGATGAGTCAGCCTAATAGGTTAATGCAGAACACGCGAAAATTAGGTTTAATCCCCAGTGAAATAATCTAACATTTTCACATTTCTTGATGTTGGGATAGAGACATTGGTGGTGACTCAATTAGGTGTAATGTAGATCAAAGCAAATTTACCTTCTGGCTGAACCTTCCCCATAGTTTAGATAGAAGAATATAAGGGTTCTTCACTAATTGGCCAATGGCTGTGGGGAAAATTATATTAAAAGCGTGCGTACCGCAAGAATTGCGTTTCAGATTTGGACCAAGTAATGGCTGGGCTTTGCAAACACCCAGGCACGTTGTTTTGCCAGAAACCAGCATTTTGTGCACAGCTCCTTCCAACTCGCGGCTCTTTTCAATGCAACGCTTACAAATGAAGACATTTGGGGTTTTATTATTTTTTTTTTACTCTATTCATTTTTAATGTCCCGTACTGAAATATCCCCAGTGAGGTTTGAAAGAGCTCGTATTATAAAAGAAGCATAAAGGAAAAAAAAAAACCACACCAGTGTGTGTCTATCTAATGTTTTCATTCTTGGGGAATAACATATCAAACAGCAATCGCTTTCAGTCATAAAGGGAAGGAAACAAAAAATTACATGCCCTCAGTTGCCAAATTATTTTTTGCCTTGACATCTTAATTCTTAATCCTTGTGTGTGGTCAAATCAGCCTACTATAGACAACCAATCAAGCAATTATTCCTAAATTATATTTGCCCAACTCACATTGATTGGTTATTCTTTTCTTATTGGGTAAGCTCATTAATTCTGAGCAGCTTGCTTATTATGCTTTCCACATCATTTTCTTTCTGAGCCTATCTACTCACACCAGCCTGCTGATGTTTCAAGATGCCATACAGAAAAAAAAGGCCGAGTGATCTATTGCATTGTCTCTTCCAGCAATTACAATTCACATTGCTGATTAACTTTGATGTGAAAACTAATGAGATAAGGCAAGTTATCAAGGCGGACCTGATCGTCATCTCATTTATAGAGCATTTGCCATCGGTGAATGACAAAAACTAATGAAGATGTATCTGACAGCAGGCTGAGCCGAGGCAGAATTTCGTTTCTCATCAGCAAGTGCTCTGCTTCGAACTCATCAGTCTATCTGAAACATGTGGAAATTAGCTTAATAATGAAAACACTTCATCCAAATAGACAAATGTTTACATTAAAATAGCTACATGATAAATAGATGTTAAAGATTTTATGCCTTCTTGAGTCTAAACAATGGAGCACAAAATATGTTCTCATATTCACTAAATCATCCCTATAAACCTCCACACGTGCTGCCGTACCTGCAAGTTCTCCGCTTTACGGCTCAAAAATATTTCTGGGCTGCGGTTCATCCTTTTGGAAACGTACGGTTTGGGCCATAATTAATTAACTCCTGTGCAACGGTAGCTGGCAGGAAAAAGGCAGGAGGACCTGGTGACGACGGCATAGGGCAATTGTCCCCGTTTGGTAGGGACCAGGAGGAGATTTGGGTGCATGGAGCTCCCAAATGTACATTTTTTAATGGTACTGTAAGAGAAGCAAAATGTGATGTATGTTGTGCCTCAGGAACAAATTTATACAATGTATAAAAGGTATCATTTTTCCCCCAGACATAAAAAAATAAAGTACAGATATAATTCATGTAAATACATCAACATTTCTTGCCCGAGCCATAGCTGCCAAAAAGTCTCCTGTAATATCAGTCGAGTTTAGAAATGTTCCTGATAAAAGAGAGGCAGGCAGAGCTACTCCCATTTTTAATATTGTGCCTTCAGTATCTTTATTTATGAAAGACTGTTTCATATTTGTTGTGCATTATTTCAAATGCTTATACTATGTCCAAACGTGTCCCCAATATGTTTTTGTATCTGGAATAAAATATTCATTAATCATTTGGGATCAAAAATACTATTTTTAATAAAAAAAGAGAAAGCCATGCATCTGTAAGGCAGAATGGTGAAATTCTCGCTTTAAAAATTTTAAAAATTGTGTATACTTCAAACAAAGTAAACAGTTGGTAAAAGATTCTTTTCCATTACTGTGATTTTTTTTCCCTCCCTGAAAAAATCCCCCAAACTTATATGGACAGCCTATACCACTGCCTCCTGCAGGAAAATAAAACCCAAACACATTATTAACAATGTAAGAGGAATTTCAAAATTGATTTCAAAAAACGATTATCCAAGTAGAGTGAAAAAAATTACAGACTTTCCAGAAAAGCTGCAGGAGCTCCTATAAATTCTGTACACTGACAGCTCCGTGTATGCACGTGAAAAAAGCTCAGATCCTGACCAAGTTATGAACGTAACACCCATGCAATAGGAATCACGACGGTGCCGGGGCTTTCCGAGCTGCCGAAGGGTGCAGCCCCCCCTCCGATTCCCCCCCAGCACCGCTGCCAGACAATTCCCATCTTACCATTCCGATCATAACGCACTCACCAACTTTCATTCCTCGTATTTTGAGGACATCTGAGGTCCACACCCGAGATACCCCGAGCAGATTGGCATTGTGTATCACAGATTAGCCCGCACAAAGAGCCCGCATCCCGGGAAAGTTAAAAGAAAAGCCTGTTATAAAGCGCTAGCAACAAATTACTACTTCAACGCTGGATTAAATTTAAAAGCTCTTCACAGAGCTGCAGATAAATCCTATATATTAGAAGAAACCATAAAAGTACTTGTTCAAGAGCTAAAGGCACAAGTGGAAAGTTGACCCCAAAGATTTTTTTTTAATAGCCTGCTAAGTTTATAAAATTTCTCAAGACGTAGAGGAGGGTTACGTTACTTCTGTAATACTCAACAGCACAAAGCTAACACGTGCTGGTTTGGCCGATTAATGAAGTTAGACAAATCTGCAGCAAGCAATGCAATTCATGAAATAAAATGACAGCCAGGTTTGTTGTTTATTTGGGTTTTTTTTTTGTTTGTTTGCTTGGGGTTTTTTGTTGTGTTTTGTTTTGCTTTTTTTCTCCTTTACCCAGCCCAGCAAATGAAGCAGGATGGTTTCTCTTTCACCACTCACACACACAGTGGGAAAAACATTGATCCCATCCTTTTTTTCCTTTTCACATGGAGCTGTAAGTACAGGTACAGAATGGGCATTCCTCCCAACCTGGCGCCAGGCATTTACATGAAAATCCCCAGCAGCCGCACTGAGCTCGGGATGCTCTCTCTGTGGTCAGGACGCAGCGTTTTCCTTTCGGCTCATAAAAAAATGTGTGATCTGTTCATGTCTTGTCTTTTCTTTCTGCGCGTCCATTATTTTGTATTTCTAAAATACAGTGCTTGGACATTACAATCGCTTCACTTGGTCGCTGGAATATGTATACATACGTGTATCTACATGGAGGGACGTACAGAGAAAGGAATGCTGCTCCTCCCTCCCCCTCCCCGTCCTTTATCCCGGTAGCCTATTTTAATAAATAATTATAGGCAGCTAAAGGATTTGTTCATTCCAAAAGGTCTCCCCTTCACATTTCTCAGAGGTTCAGCTCAAGGAGACACCATGATAATAAGGCTGACTCGGGATTCCTACTTCACAATGTCATTATGAGCTAGCATTTAAAATGAAAAAAATATGTATATTATACCTAAAAGCGTTACAAGGTTACAGTCTCGTCTTCAAGAATATTTAATGCTGCTGGGAAAGCAGTGCTGTTGCCCTGAGGAGGAGGTAAGGGGAGGGGGCTGGGGGGGAAGAGAGAAAAATCCTTTCTGAAATACAAGCTTAGAAAAAAGATGTTGGAGCGAGCATGGAGTTAATTTGCATTTCCAATGACTTGGACTAATCCTCCACTACCACGTTTATATTTTCTTATTACTTTTCCTAATTATCTCCTTTTTTTTTTTTTTTTTTTTTTTTTTGCTTTTTTCCTCTCTCCGTTCCCTACTCCTCCCTGTTTCCAAATACCCGGCACGTTATTGTCTGGCTTGGGGCCAGACAACACCAAGGGCTAATGATGGCCCGGCCGCGCTACCCAGTCCATACAGCCCCTTAAAAATGTGGGTGCATCCCTCTGTGCCCCTGCCCCTCAGCCATCCCGGGCACCCGCAGCGGCCCCTCTCAGAGCTTGGGTGCCCTGCCACGGCAGCAGGGTGGTCCCATTTATCAGGGTCTGTTAAGAAACGTTTCTGGGGTCGAGTAGTAGCAGAGGGGTTTTTTTGCCAGGTCCCTGGGGCATGGTCCAGGCAGTGTGCCCCATCCCAGTGGGGCTGTAGGGTGCACGTGGGGTGCCCCCCAGGCGTGGGGCATCCAGGGCTCAGGGCCCTCCCCGGGATGAGGGCGGCTGGACCCGCCCCACAGCCCCCCATCACCCCCCGAAAGCCACCGCTGCCCTGGGAACTGCATGTGGCACCACCGACTGAGACTGGAAAATAAAGTAAAATAAACCAAACTCCGTCACAAAAGAGACGGCCACCCAACGCGGCTATTATTGAAAAATTTAGCTTTATCATCATATTGAGACCTTTCTAAAAACTAATGCAGATTAATCTTTAAAGCTCTATTCAAAATGGCACTTAGCTAAGAGTTAGACATGAAACTGGAGCTATATCTTAACGTTAATATACATCCTCTATCTTTGACAAGTAAATTACATTACTAAATGCCTGTTTGAGACCAGCTACTAAACTGCTATTTCAATATTATCCTAAAATTTGTTAATAGCAGCTCTTTCAAATAAATTATTAAGTGATAATGAAAAAAAGTCCCGCTTTGAATTTATATATATTTCAGCAGAGAATAATGTTTTATTTAAAATAGTTACAGTGCGCCTTTTGATTTAGAGTTTAAAGTAAATAATATTTGTACATCTAAAACATACTCAAGACAAATGAAAAGCCTCTAGATGCTTTTGTATGAGATGCTGAAGAGCTCTACAAACTTAAAAGCACAACCTCAATTAAGCCCATCTTCATCTGGAAAAAAAATTAGCAACTGAAAGCTGAATATATTAGATAATGCACACTTGCAGAAGAGCATTCTCTTAGCAAAAAATTCTTGATAACCAACCTAAAGCTGGCCTTAGAGTTGCTCAATGCTAATTTTGTTTGAAACTGTTTAACTAACTATGAATAGATATCCATATTCAACAAAGACATAATTAATGGCAACCTTCTCTTCTGCTTAGAAGACATCATAACAAGCAGAAAAGTACAAAAAGATTTTTATAGTAACTAATTTAAGGACAAAGGGTTGACCTCTAGCATTTCATTAAATAAACTGAGCGAATAAAAGAAGAGTGACAGTATTCATCCTTGTTCAATTCAAGCAGCCAATTTCAAAATGCAAATCATAATCTGCAGATGTTGGAGCCTGATATATTTTTTTAAAATATCATTTGTTCAATTTAAGAACATCAGACATTGGAATTTTAAATGAAAATCAAAACCAATTCCCAGCTTCAGTTTTAGGCGTAGCGTGACTGTATGTGCGGTGCCGCAGAGGTCTGCGGGTGAGCCGGGGCTCCCCTCCCTCCCCAGCCGTTTGAAACTCACCGGGTGAACCATTCATTTTATATATTATTTCCAAAACCTTTTAATGGAGAAGTTCTATTAAGCCACACATTATTTTTGATTAGCAGGGCTGGTAAGTGCTGCTGCATTTACAGCCTGGGTACGAAGGATGAGGAAAGGCGCGAGCTGAGCCCACCGAGCTCCTCCATCCTTCCCACCCATGGAGACCCAGCACCCGAGCCCAGGCAGCACACATCAGCCCGAGAGGCGGAGGGTGGTGGATGCAGCCCCCAAACCACAATGCGATGGGGCTGATCTACCTGTGGAGAAGAGCATCCTTGCTCTGGTCCCCAAAAGCAGCGGGAGCCCGGAGCCTCTGCCTAGGGAGAGATGCAGTGGTGAACCCTGACCAGGGCACAGGTGAGGAAAGAGAAGCAGGAGATGAATTTACGCTGAATTTGGCAACAGAATCCCAAATCTCAGCAGGCTGGGTTTTCTCCTGGGTGTTAGGGGAGAAGGCATGGTGGGAAGGAAGGAGATTTTGGGTAGACTGTGGGTGATCCGCAGTCTTTTACTTTGGGAGGAATTAAGTCTCGATCCATCTCGATGCTTAGCACACGCTTGACTTTCACAGCAATTCCGGGGAAGTTAAACACATGCTGAGGCATACTGCTCAGATGGGAGAGCCAAGGGGAGGCATCTCCAGTTCAGCAGATATTACACACTTTGCCGGCTATGGATCCGCAGCTTAAAGTCTCTCACATCTACTGAGGGGTTTCTTCTTCATTTCCATGCTTGAATAAGACTATTTTTGCATTTCTTACCTTAACAAACTGAAGTCACAGAAGATGCTGAGAGATACTTTTAACGTGTCTAAAGAGACCAGAAGACACCTTGCCACATCTGACGCAACAGTAACACAAGTTCGACCCTCTCCCTTTTCTACATCAAATCCAACAGCTCTTTACAAATTTCTGGCGGATAACCCACAGGGCATGGCGTCACACAAGCCTGCAAAAATATGGACTTTCTCTTAGGAAATTGCTTTGGGGTGTTTGGAAGGGTCTTTGTGGAGGCAAGACATTTTGTTTATTTTGACCATTTAAATCCATAGACCCACAGGACGAGTGTCTGGCTTCACTGAACTCGGCCGTAGGCTACAGTGGGCCAACACTGAAGTCTCCTCCGAGAGTAATTTCCTTCCTTGTTTAATAAAGGGAAAATACCCCAGTTACCTGTCACATGGACCTTAGTTACTGCTACGTTACAATGAAGAACAACATCTGTAAAAACACGTGTATCTGTAAAAACACTGCTGTCGATTAGAACTCATCAGTGATTCACAGTACACAGAGAGGAACTGAAATACATGGTCAGGAGCATCACTTGGGAGAAGAGAGCAGAACTGCGCAGTGGCTGGCAGTCGGTGCTGTTTCACCCCAAGTAGAGCAGAGTCATTTGTGATACGCAAAGTGCAGTTTTCTGACAAGACCCTTCAAAAAAGGGCCGTTCAGGAGCGGCTGGCCCGCCCCGGCCCCGCCGGCGCTGGGCACGGGGAGCGAGGAAGGGCCGGGGTCTTGCCAAGCGCCTGCAACCCTCCTACACAAACAGACCCTGCAGCTGTCGCAGGGCAAAATAAATGACTTCCGGAGGTTACGGAGAATAAATGAATTCATTCATGCAAAAGTGAAGGGCACATTGTTTTCCTCCTCGAAAAAAAAAAAATCCCCAACAACCTATATATTAAGGTATCAATGAACAACAAATTCATTCTGTTATGACACAGGAAATCTAAAACAGAATAGGCTGCAAAACAAACTCGATTTATCTTTGCCACACATGCAAAAGAAAAAATTTCTCTTGTTAGCTGTTCTGATTAGAGCGTTCTTTGACTGGTGGTTTTGGCTCACATGCCTCTTGACTAGCGCTTAGAATTCAAGCCACACATGGAGAATTTTTTGCCGGTGCTTTAGCAGTTGATGCTAACTTCTTAGATTAAGATTGTTTCCTTAGGTTTATCCTCTTCAGTAACAATGTGTGTACAATACGCCTTTAGAGCATATTTAAAATCAGGCTGCAGATGCACATAATCTCTGTCTTCCTGCATGACAAACAGGAGACATGGAGGTTTGTTTTTTTCACAAGGGAGAGGAATTACTCACTCAAAGAAAAACCGAGCCTTTCGTTTTCACTTTGGCAACCTTCATTTTTAAATTAAAAAAGAAAAAAAAGACAAAATGGAAACTGGAAACGCAGACTCAAACCAGACCCTATTTCTCAAAATAAGACAGTAGCCAAGAGCGCGCAAAAGACCAAGCCACCTCCACCAACCCCTCAACCCTGGGGTTACTGGAAGCCCTGGACTTCCCCTGGAAGCCTCCATCCTCTCCCCAGCAGCCCTGACCCCATCCAGGAGGACACGCCAGGCACATCCCTGCACCCAACCCCCGGAAGGACAGAGGTGCGGTGGGTGCTTCTGGCACAGCATCTCCTGCTTCCACATCCCTGGAACAAACACCACCTGTCCTGTCAGAGCAGCACGAGGGGCACAGGAGGGGGCAGCCACGGGAACCAGGTGAGACCTTTGCCCTGGCTCTTGCTGTCAAACAGTTTCATGGGCTTACGCTCTCGGTACCTGCAGGGTTATAGTCCAGCACAGCAGCTCTCTGTCCCTCCCCGCTGCCTTGCAGAGCTGTTCCCTCCTGCCCTTCCACACATCCCCTCGGCACTGCAACATACCTGCCTATCTGAACCCACTCTGATTTTCTATTCAACTCTATAAACCCAAAGTGTGGCTGAGAAACAAAGCCTGTATTGCTCTTATTTCTAAAACATTTATGCTTAGCTATTATCCCCAAGTAACATTAAAAAAATCTCTTAAAAATGAGTGTAATGGGTCAGTCCTGCTATAGAAATGGAATTTGTCCACTTGTACACAGCTGCAAGAAGCGCTCAGCTTGCAGGGGAATAATCCAAAAGGTTTTAATTAGGGAAAGCAACAATAAATAAAAGAATACGAGCTTGGATGAGAAGACTTGAAAGTAAAAATAACTGGGAAAGATGAGACACATTTGTGCTTGGAGGGGACATCTCCCTTCAGAAGGGCAAACACAAACATTTTTTGCCCTGCCCAGCAATCCCGAAAGAAGGCACAAAGCATTCCCCGGCACCAGCGTGCCCTCCCAAATCAAAGGGACTCTTGAGGAGTGCAAGCCCAGGCGATGCCCAGCGCATTAATGCAGAGCACATCTCTGAACCCATGTGCGGCCGAGCCAGGAGCCCACCCCTTCCGTCAGCTGGTGACTTCCTAAAGTGTCCCGGACAGCTGCGTGTCTGTCTGCGGCGCTCCGAGACGCCTTGTCCTGCCCGGATTTCTTGGGACTGCCGGCTCCAGAGGGGGTCCCCGACAAAGGCAGGATGCAACCCCGGCACCGTGCCAGGATGCGGCCGGGCTCAGGGGGCCGGGGCCAGGCAGTGCGGTCCTCCCCGGCCGCTTCTTTAAACCCATGTCACGCTCCCGCGACAACTGCTCCTCTGTGCTTGTTTGAACTGTCCCTCCCAATTAGCGGTAATAAGTGACTCTGTAAAGATGAGCAAACACAGCGCATTCATTAGCCCCGGCAGCCCCCTCCCTCCCTCCCGGCCCAACAGCCCCAGGAGATCCCCAGGGCAGCGCTCCGCCAGCGCCCGGAGGATGCTGAGCGCATCTCGCCTGGCTTCAACGAGCCCCAGCAAAAGGCAAATTAATGACAAGTCGTTCAAACAGTTTGTCTGAAATTATTTTATTCTGCCCATCTACCCAAGAATTGATTACTCTCGGCCTGAAAATATGTCCAAATCAATACGCGAAAGCTAAGAGCAAAAAAGACATGCTCTAGCCCCATTTATTTAATCCACTTTTTTGAGGAATGGCACATAATTTACCGGGTAGGAATTGCTAAGCCTTTCCAGAGCAAGGACTAATGACAAGCTGTGGGAAACCAGCACCTCCATCCATCTCCTGGGCGAGCTGCGGGTCCCTGCGCCCACCGGTGATGACCTCGGTGGTGGCAAAGACCCCGCACAGTGCCCCGACATGCCCTCTGGCCATCTCTCCATCCTTACTGGGCAGATGGGTACAAAGGTGAGGTACATCACTCAGGGTACCAGCCAAGGAAACAGTTTTAAACCTCCCCTTCAGATGAATATTTTTAAAACAAGAAAAAAACCACCCCACCAAAAAAGGACAACTGGCTGCCCAGGTGGCATACCCTGGTTTACTGGTATTTGTGCACCTCAGACCATTTTCTACAGATAACGTGTCCTGCAGACAAACGCTCGCTCCAGGCTATTAAAGCACAAAATAAACACCCAAACCCCACCTAGAAACAGCCTCGCATGCTGTTTTACAGCAGCAAACTCCAGGAAAAAGAACTGCCCTGCAGCTGTTGCACACGGAGGTAGGGCAACCATCCCACTCGAGATACCTCCCATCAGGCATCCAAAACCAGAGGTACCTTTTCAGAAAAGTAGGAGAGCGCACCAGCATTAAAATGATATGAAATGACTGCCCAGGAGAGACGTGGGGCTCTACGACAGGGCCAGCTGTGAAGGCAGGCACTTAATAACACAAGAATGAATTTAGAATGAATTTGGGGAGGGGACAGGCAGGGTTGTTGGCTTTCCCTGCAGACCTGGCTCTTGTACGGTAAACTAAAACAACTTTGAAGCGAACGCTAGGTAGGGGGTGAGCTAAAAATTATGCTGAATGTACACAACAAAAACACTGAGATTACTTGAGCAACATTTGTGGCTGGACTCATCGTTAGCAGAAAAATACACGCATTCCCCAGAGTGCCTGAATTCAGCTCCCAGAAGCAAATGGCAGGAGGGACACTTTGCAGGACCACGATGTATCTCGTTATCAGGGGGCTGAGACCCAGGTCTAGGGAAATTTCAGCACCACCTACTGCTTTCCACAGAAAATGCTCAAAAGCCCCCTTGCAGATGACACAAATGCCTGCGAACTGACCAGTGGAGCAGCGCCTGCAACGCACCCCATTTGCAGAATCCTCTGCATGCTCCACAGGGTCCTGGATTTTCCAGGGCATTAAACCCTACACCCCCCTCAAAAAGCTTCATGGCAGCTGTCATCCTCCTCGAGGGGGGTGGACGGATGGGCTTCTCCCTGGAGACCATCAGTGTCATTCTCGAGCCATCGGTGGGTGAAGGACGAGGCAGCGCCGCCGGCCCCAGCAGCCCCGCTGTGCCCGGGAGGGCAGAGCAGCGACTGGGGAACATTGCCAGCCTGTGCCTGTGGGTTGGTCGTTACTTGCCTGAAATGGAGAGGCGAGAGCAGCAGCTGTCACTGACATGCAGAGGTACCACAAGCGTGCCTACGTGTACACATCTGTACAGACTCACACGTGGCTTGCCACGCACTGTCATGGGAAGGTGCAAGGAAAGGACAATTCAGATTACTTTAAAACAAGTGAACTCAAGCTTTCCGGCTCACTACGATCCCTTAAAGTGAACATCTGTATGTAAAAATAAAGAAATAAAGCAGCAAAGCGTAGCAAAATCAAAATCCAGGATTTGCTGCCGTCTCCTGCCAGCTCATAACTTGGGCAAACCTGCTCCCACCCAGGGCTGTCCCTGCTCAGCTGGCACTGGTCTCGCACGGGACGGCCATGGCAGTGATGACAGCCATAGCAGCGTCCCGCTGGTGTCAAGAGCCAGGGGTGCAAAAGCCGTGCAGTATACACAGAGCTGCAATCCTGCAGGCACCCCATGGGGCTGCCCTCCCTGCCTCTGCCTCTGGGCAGCCACACAGCAGGGAAAGAAACTGCCTGTGCTGTCTGGGGGTTTCTGACAAGTACCCTCCCCGCCTCAGCTGCTCTGCGCAGCCCCTCAAGGGCATCACGTCCCCAAGCCCACGGCAGTCCCAGGCTGGAAGAGGATTACTGTTGGTCCCGTTTCACAGACGACAGACTCTGACCTGGGGAGATGCCAGGGCAGGAGAGGGAGCCCAAGAAAAGAGCAAAACAAAACAGGGCTTGAAGCAAGGCTTGTTGAACCCCAGCCCAGCTCCTCTTAGTCAGGGGAGGTGGAAAAAAAAAAAGCGACTTTTTATTCGGAGAGAGGTTGTCCGTGCTCTGCATTTCTGGCAGCGCCAGCAAGCCCAGGGGCACCTCGGCCAGGGATCACATCTAAGGGCTGAGCAGAATTGGGAGAAGGGCTCATCGCAGGGCGGCTGCAGCCCAGCTGATGCACTGCCTTCAGCTGCAGTTGGCTTTACTTAGAGGGGATTTTTCTAGATGCAAAATGCTGGTTCTCTCCCATTCAGAATGGGAACATCCATGAAAAGGGGTCTTTCATGATAAATTTGTAAGTGCTGGGTAGAAAAAAGAAAAATTCAGCCCAGAAAAACAACACCACCTTTATTTTTTGGCACTGCCTACTGAGCCCCCAGGAGCTCCTCCAAGGGCGACACACCTCCTGCAGCAGCCCCAGCGAGGGCTCGGCGCAGGACAGCCTTTAGCAGTAGCATTTGCGCAGCGTTACAGGCACAGGGCAGGGAGGCCAGAGTCATAAAGTGAAAAACGGCGGGGCCAGGGTACCGATTTCTTTACTCATCTCCCTTACATATTAACAGGCACAAATCCCCATATGTGGCAGCAATGTAAAGTAGGTTTATTACTCAATAAAATATTTGAAACAAAATAAATGGTTTTGTCAAACACTATATCTCCTCAAATAATAATGCACTGGCTTAAAAAGAAAAACAACCAACATTCATATTCTATTGCAAAGTTTTATTTTCCCTCCCAGAGGAGAGGGAGACCGGCATTTCAATTTTGAATTCAAATACTGTATAAGAATACAGTAACTATAGTTCTCAGAGGGTTTGTGCAAATGCCAGCAAAACAAACCCCAAATCAAATTTATTAGCTGGTGGAGATCTCGAACAATTTTACACAGTGACTGATAAAGCCGTCTGGGAATTCCTTTCAACATTAAGTGATTTAAAGCCCCTACAGAAACTTCATTGTCTGTTACAATATATAAAGAGTTTCTCAGTACCGAGTAATGCTAGAACAGCAGCAATCAGGTTGTTTATTAGTGCCAGTGTATGTTTTCTTTAATCTGGAAAGCTTACCAGGAATCCTAATATCCAGAGTCCTGCAGAGGACTATAAAGGGAGGAAGTGAAAATTAATTAAGAACCTCAGTCTGTGTTTTAAAGGAACTATCTGTATTTTGATTGCAAGGTTGAGATGCTCACTTCTGCTGTAAGTGTGCTTGCAGAAAATGATACATATCTTATTCCCCCATTAGGATCGGCCATTAAACGCCCACAATCTGCTCAGGGCAGGACGCATGTGCACCAAGGAGGACTCCCAGCCCTGCAGACCCTGCAGTTTTTGGACACAGTCAACTCCCACCGAAATAAGTGGGAGGCAGATTTAGGCTGGTTCTGTGCTGCCGCGGTGCCAAGCGGCTTTTTTTGGAGAAAACAACTGCGAATGCAGACCGGCTCCTGCTCCCGGGATGAGAAATGCCCTTCCCGAGGATGCACGGGGGGAGGAGGGTGAAGGCACAGCCAGTGCCTCCAGCATCCCGTGCTCGGGCAGGGGAGCAGCAGCATCCACACCACCCTGCCTGGGCCAGCTCCTTCATAACCATTTTTAAAAGCAAAACCAGAAACACACGAATCTCTCTAATTGCCAGATTCTTATCACGCACATTCATAATGGTCATTTGCATTTTATTTGTTAAACTATTGGGGGGTGTGGGAGAGTATTTAATCAATCATTGCAGCTTCCAAAGTCCTAAGTGAGAGAATATTTTTTGATTGTCTCTGCTCATATCTAAACATTTCACAAACCCAACAGACAGTTCTTCATTTCAATTAGTGGAATGCTGATCATTAGCTAACTAATAAGGACCAATTTTCTGTCACAACTATTTCCTAATTAAATTCAAAACAGAGATTTCTAACCCAGATGGTCAGTGATGCTACAGATTTGTTTAAATTTGGTATCACAGTAACAAACTACTAATTAGGGTTTGTAAATACACCAATTCCCTTATGACTTAGTTGTTAGTAATGCATACAACCGGTTTATTAAAGCACTAATTGTGTCTGGCTTTACTTGGGCCTAACACATAATCCACTTATCACATACTGGTACCAACTCATTTTGAAGGGATTATGAATGAAATCATAAATGAGGTCTCGCATCCAGTTTCCCCGGTATTGTTAATAAAGGTTTGCTGTCATATTTAGATGATTTTCTGCACCTGATGGGGAGCGGCCCTGCAGTGATGCTGGTCCTCCGTTCACCAAAGGGTATTTAATGAAAAGAGTTCTGGATAACTGGTCCAGTGCCGAGAACACGGGTTTCTGCCCCAGCTCTGCTAGTCACCAAATCATCACATCAGCCACCTCCTCAAAAGGAGCCCCAGTGTTTCCCAGAGAAAGCATCAAATCAACATCTAATCCCTGTTTATTTCCTACTAAAGTCAAGCTTAGCACCTCCATGGGTCTGGGTCTTCCACAGGGGGCTCACGAGAGCCCCGGCCCTTTGCCTGAAGAACAAGAAGAGACCTTCACAAGCGCGAGCCTTGATCACCTTCTAGTAGAGGGATGGAGGAGACCTCCCGGTGCCACCAAACCCCACCTGCCATGACAGCTGGATTTCCTCTCACCCTTGCAGAGGGGCAACCCCCCCAGAAAGGCACCCTGAATTCGATTTCATGGAAACATTTGTTTTGAAGAACATGAATCGGCAATACACCGCTGGCAGACCGTGCTGGCTGAACACCCCTCGGCTGCCTTGGCTTTATCGAGTGCACGTAAAGTAGGAAATAAATGATAGATAACTGTGAATTGCAAGGTTATGTAAACATGGAGGGGGTTTTAGAAGAATCCTATTAAACCATAAAAGAAAAGCATGGATGGTTTATCACATCACTAAGACCCAAGAATGCATTAATAAATAGAATAATAGATAATGAACCATGGAGTACAAGGCTAAACTATCAGCTATTGTGAGGATCCTGTGACAGTATAAACAATGAAGGGGAAGAAAAAGCTTTGTTGGTCTGTCACCAGAACCTTGTAGTGTATCTTTTATAGCCTATTTTTAATGAATTCACAGCACCTATCAGTTATTCTCTGCCCAAATCCCTCATTTTCCTCCCTCTTGAATGTAAATTCCCATGCTCTGCTCTTCCTTCACCATGACTTCCCACGTTAAACTTTGGGTTTCTGTGGGTTTCAATAGCCTTTCAGCCACAGCAAAAACAGATTTCTGCTTCTGCTTTCATATTTCCAAAGGGTTCCTAGGATGTTAACAAAAGTGTTTTTTTAATGCAAAGTAGGAGTACCTCTCAGCCCTGTTACATCCCTTGCTTCTTCTATAACAGGAGCATGAATAATCAGACAGGTCTAATTCAGCCCTAAGTGATGATGCCCACAGACATGCCTGCAAGAAAAAGAAAAAAAAAAAACGCATCAAAGCTGCTGCTACTCTTACTGTTTTCCAGCCTTCTGTAAATAACACTGAGAATTGTTAGAGGGGACTTAAAATTAATTCAAGAGATAGTACCCTCTTTGTAGACACTACTGAGACTCACTAACACTTTGTTTTCATTGCACTGAGGTGTTTTTATCATGAAATAGGTACCCAGGATACATTTACTGTAGATTACTTTTATTTTTACTACAGTGTCGTTAGGTATGGAGGACTAAGGATACAGGGGTGACCACAACAAGCTCAGGTGCAGTAAAAACCCTTGGTCTTGCCTCCACTGGAATCTGAAATACCGATATGATTTCCACGCAAAAAATACAAGGAATTTTTGCTGCTATGCTGGTGGCTTTGTGGTACTTGATGCTGTACCAACATCTTGTGTGACTACATACAGTCTCAACAAGCACAGCTGTCAGGGGGAGAAGCGTGTGCATGTTAAAGAGGGGGGAACTGGGCACAGCAAGACAAACACCCGAAAATCCAATGTTATTTAGGTGGCAAACCTCACCTGAAGCAAAAGGTCACCTAAGGAGCCTGCACTGGACCCAGGCTTTGAGGCTCACATTGGTAACTACTTTTAACTCATTACACTTCACATTTCAAAAAGATACTGCAAGTAGCCGTGAAAAGCCAGACAGCTGTTGGTTTGCTCCTCACACTAAAAAAGTGAATTAAAGAGACTTGACCAAAACCCAAGCAGCAATCAGCAATCTGGATTTGCTTCTTTTTGACTATTCACACCTGAGTTCAAAGCAACATTTGATGCCCATCTCAAACGCATCCCTGTGTGCTGACAGTCTCCTGCAGAACAGCCGCAGCAGAAGGTCACTGTGCCCAGGAACTGGACAGGTGACTATCTGACCTCTCCTTTGCCAGGTGCCAGAGGCAAGATGCAGGCAGGGAGGTGGCTGTCCTCGCTCTCAGGCTGGAGCTCCTGGAGGACCCTTTCTCATGACTACGGAGGAAGCAGAGAGCAGGCAGCTGCTCTGCTGGGAACACACTTCATGCTGGTGAGGAGTACAGCCATGTGCTCAACAGGCTCTGGAAATAAGTGGAAGTCAAATAAGTTTGCCACTCTTTGTCCCCCCTTTCAATATCTAGCTTTGATCAAAATCCTTGGATACTCAAGTGGTTGTTGACTTAATGTAGTAATGAGACATAGCCTTAAGTGAGGCTATTTCTGTGCCCATTCAGCCTCTCTAAGAGCAAGAGATGCAGAAGGAAAAACCTCTCCTGGTCTCTGTGAGCTGAAGACAGCTCAGCAGAGCCTGGAGCAGAGGCCTGGCTCCAACTACCATGAGATGTAGCAGGAGGAACTGTGTGGCCACACCAACACAAGACGCACTTAACTCATCTTTTTTTATGCAATAGAGCCTTACTAGAATGGCACCGGATAACATCCAAAAATCAACTAAAACCACCTCCTCAGAAAGCTGCACCGTACTGTTCATCCCCAGAGCACCTCCAGAAATGGCTCAGGAGGAACCCATTTAGAAACCAATCCAGTTCCTTCCAGATCTCAAACACACAATGTCACACTGTCCCTCAAAGGAGAAACGTGAGGGTGCCTGGGCCGAAGCCAGGGCTGTGGGCTTCTGACAACATGTATGGTCTGGAATAAGTCATGCAACACCAGCCTTTCACCACTGAAAGCCAGTACATCCAGTTTCAGAGCAGAGATGAGGGTTTAGACCTGTGCATTGATGAGTAGTGCTGCACACCAGTGAGGTACCATTATACAAGGATCAGCTTCAGTCTGGGCTGTGCTGCTCTGGACAATACACAGAAACTGCCTTTTCACTGTGCACCTACAAGTGTTTACCGGCTCAAAGAGGACAATCCCATGGCTTTATGCCCTGCAGGTGACGGGGACACATGCTTTCAGCCATGGGAGCAGTGCCTGGCCAGTGGCACAGCTCTCCATATGCTTCCTCAGAAGAAGTCCACAGCAAGGTTTTTCAAATCTAGAATTTTGAAATTCAAACTCATTTTCTCCTTCCATGTGCACAGCTGGAAAAAGGAAGCAGAGAGCACAGGTGAGGTTTCTCCAGGGAGGCATTTAATGAGCCAGCTTTATCGAAAGCAAAGCTATTACTGTGCCTTCGGAGTGTTGTGTCTTGCAGCACAGAGCAGGACTGATGCTTCAATCACACTTTGTCTTCCAGGCGAGTTCCCTTTCCTACCTTCTTAACACAGCAAATAAGCTCTAGTTTTGTGCTGGCGGTGTGAAGCCAAGCAAAGTTTATTCTGCAAGGGAGAGCATATCCCAGTCTTCTCAAGGGCATTTACCTATGCCACTGCAAGGGACATGCCTGCTGCTCTAGGAGGTGACCCATGAAGTGGTTCTGCACCCCACATCTGTCTTTTACTCTCACCCGTTGCAAGGCAACCCACTCTAAGTGCCAGTCAAACTCCATCTAGGGTCTGGATGCCAGACGCCATGGACACCATTGCTTCCACCTTGAGACCACCACCAAGGAGATGGGCAGGCTTTCCACCTGTTTACATGTCAGACCCATGAGAAGTAGAAAAGCAAGGCAGGAGGGAGGGAAGGGTCCAGGAGCCTTGATAAAAACATCAAGCCTCGCGAAAAGTAAAAATTCTCAAACTGACAGGGAGCAGCTCAGCCAATTAGGTTTTTAATTCTCCTCGTTATGCACAGTCAGTCAATAAATTCTGCACCAAGCAGCTGCTCTAATTCTTAAGCCCATTAAGCCCTACATCTGATAGGCGGGAGGGAGGGGCTGCCGGGGGGCACATACGGCACTCCTTGAGATATGAAACATTTCCTCTTGTGCATCTGGGTCACCCCCACCCAGCCCCACTCCTAACGGGTATTTTATGAAGCTGGCAAATAAGAATTTATATAAATATACACGCCACAGACACACACAACACATATGGACAGAATAAATAGGCAACTGAATTAGATGCGCTGAGGGATTTTTGTTGGCACTGTAATAAAGCAGGAGAGCAGAGCCAGAGGGCTCAAGGGTGCCCCTTGAGCCACAGCAGCACTTGTACCCTGGGAGGTGCCGGTGCAGGGAGCAGGGTGGCTCCCACACCATCAGATGCCCTCAGACCTGACCTGACCACAGTGAAGCTGTGGAGATCAACACCCACACCAGCCTCCTGCCATCAGTGCCAAGAGAGGTGGTTTTAGTGTACAACTTACCTAATCTGCTTGAGTTATCTATTTTGAGGCTAAACTGAACCATGCCCTGGAAGAACCAGTTTCCATCCTTTCCCAAAGAAGGGTAGTGGAGGTAACACACCACTTGCAGCCATGTCAGGAGAGATATCTGTTTGGACAAGCCCTACCCTATGTGTCCAATGTGGTCCCTACTCTGCCCACCGCAGCCTCCCATGGTGAGGGACCACCTCAGAGGCGTGCTACCACAACAACACTGCCCAGCACAAGCAGGTATCTTGCCTCAGATCTGAAAGGCAGATGGAGAGGCCATCTGAAGACCCTCTTTGTCAGCCTTGCTGGCGCCTGTGACTCGGAGACCTGCCTCCGCTGCCATCAGAGGGCAGAAGGACATGGCCATACCCATCTTCAGTTCCTTCCCATGCTTCAATCCGAGCTTCAGGGAAGCTGTTATTCAGCCTGCTGCAGATGAGGCTTTTCCGTCTCCACAGCAACGCACAGCCTTTTGGGGACAGGACAGTCAACCTGCCCTCTTGCTACCCAATCCACCTCCATTGAGGTAAAGCCATGATCCCTTCTCAGCAACACCAAAGTTCCTCCTCATCCCCTCAACCAACCTGCACAAGAGTCAGCCACAGTCTGGTAGACTAGAGGAATATCCCCAAAGAGCTAGTAGTGCCTTTAGAGCAATAGGAATAAAAACCCTTCAAGACCTGTCTCTCAAACACCAGTGAAGCATGGGAGACTGCTTGGAAAGGCAGTAAGAGGAAGAACTGGGATGGGGCAACAGGATTTTGGTGTTTGAAGTGGAGGGAAAGGATCCCAAAGAGCTAGACAGGCAGCCAGAAGTGAAGCAAGACAGGATCAGAGATGAAGGGAGGAAGAAAATCATGAAGCTTGCCTTAGCAAGCCCAAAGAGGGCTGGTTCTGACACAGTAAGGGACCAGAAACTATGACAGCAATTCCCAGAGTGAAGGGGCAGATGGCTTTTAGAGGTGGTATCCGACTGACTGCAGAGATGAAAGGCAGGAGAGAAAAAGGGAATATATTGGGAGTGGAAAAGCATTTAGCAGCCGAGACAATTTTGCTTGTTAATTGGCAACCACCTAACACATTAATTACAAAGTTACTGTATGGTCAAGAAAAAAATTTGGCAGTAGAACAATTTGTATTCCTTCCGAAATGCACTCCTTGCTGAACAGACCTTGCTTTTGAAACGGCTGCTTCTACTGCCATTAACATGCAGCACTTCAAGCACCCAAAGTCTTGGGAGTCGTCACAAAATGCAAATGACTATGACAGCAGCCGCATCCAAGCAAACCTGACGAGCAGCTTGAGCCATGGACTTTGCCTCTTCCATGCTCTGGATTAAGCCACGGCCATCAAAAGCCTTCAACGAAAACACATCTTTTTATGAACACCAGGTTGCCATGCCAGCCACATCATCCCTCACATGCTCTTGGCTACAGAAACCTGACCACAGCCGCTCAGGCAGCCTGGCTCCTGGCAGGGCTTCGACTAACAACGACAGATTTTGTTATACAGGAAGAAACACACTTGCTACATCATTTGCTAACTACTTACGACCCAGGCCTTCAAAGACATTTTCACACTCAGCACCCATTGATAAGAACGGGGACCTAAATATTTTCGCAGTTTGGACCCGGCTTCTGGGATTAAAAGCAGTGGTCCCACTTTTAGCTGTTGAGCCTTTACTAATCTCAGATAGTTTGAAAGATTAATTGCAGGACATGTGCATCTAGCCAAAATATATTCTTTATTCAACTGTTAGATAAATATATGAAAAGAAGCTACCCCCTGTAAATTGCATACCCACTGCACAGCAGGAAAACAACAGTCCTTCTGCATTGGTCTTCTTTCCCTATCAGCACGAAAAGGCACTAGAGGAGTAAGCAGCAACAAGCCCTTAAGCTTTAGTCAAGGCAAGGAGCATAAATGAAAGTTTGCTCGACTTCTGTGAAAATACAGGCTGCAAAGAGGCTGTTACTATAATCCTATCCAGCCTAAAAAATGTAATTTCCTCACTTCGAAGGCTGGTTGGAGCTGCTATTCATGTTTCAGCCCCCAGCCAAAGCCCAACCTCTCGCCAAAGGCGGTTTCTAGACTGGAAGTCAAACACGGGTTTTATTGTCGGGAATCAAATGGAGCCATCGGCATGTGCTGAAAGTTGTGGCAATCAAAGCCTTCCCGCAGCGCCGTGCTATCTCGCACCCACCACACGGCTCTTGAAAGGCAGAAACACAACGTTGGTTTGAATCAAAACACCAAGTCAGGGGCCTGAAGTCTGGCCAGCCACAGTGAAGCCCCCAGACTTTCTTCACGCTGCATTACAGATCAAGCGCAGCCCTCTCCGCCCCTCCAAACCTGCTAACAGCCAAAGAGGAGACACAGCAAAACTCCAGACAGTCTGTTGGACAGCTATCAGCAGTGCCCTCCATTTATCTCAAATAAAAGATTATTTCCCTTTTCCCTGAACTTTCCCACAGTCGGAGTCTGTTGGTGTACTTTGTTTTTAGTTAAAAATCCAGTTCTTGCAGCTGGCTTCCTAAAACCCTCTGAAGTTTTAGGAAGGCTGAAAAAGCTTGATTTTCTTTGCTTAAAAACGTGACTCAGAAATGGACCTCTGAACTTCTTGCTTTGCTTTCCACCCTGAGGAAGGTGATTTGCAACAGGCACCACAGAAAGTTGCCGGGCATAGCATGAGCAGTGGTGGACCCCCATCCCAGTAAACCAGGTTTAATTAAAAAAGTTTAATGTAGAGGCAGCAAACCACCCAGCTGAGGAATCAGTGCTCCTGGCCTCTCTGCACACATAAGGCTCTTTCACTTCAAGAGACACAGAACAGATAATTACTTGAAATTAAATATCTACATGTTGGAGCTTTGATTTACCCTTTCCTTCCTGCATGATCAGCATAATCACTGTATGCAGGAAAGGATCCTAACAACTCTTAAGCATTGATGAGACCCTTCTTACTTTGGAGGTACCTTCTTTTGCCAGACTTTGGAGAGGGATACTCTAAGGGTTATCCTCTACTGCAGGGAAAGGCAAAGGGGGATGCTGCTGCAGCCACACACAGGTTGGGGGACTCTAAGGGTCTCCAGTGGCCCGAGCAGCCACCTCTTGACCTCTCCATTGGCACAGCTGTACAGGAGGTGATTTCAAGTGGCTGTACGCAATACCAGCACATTTTGCAGGCAGCAATTTGGGAATGACAGCAAATAATCTCAGATTCATTGCAGATGCAACACTGACTTTACTGGAAGGTGTTTGGCCTTAAAGTTTTATTTGCTTTTCAGGAAGGTGGAATTACTATAGGAGCACATAGAATTCATCCAACAGGACAAGCAGAGTTTTTCAGTCTTCACCACTGAATATCAGCACATGCTGAAAGGGACCACATAAATTAGCATCAAGCCTGTTGCCCTGGGAAATCAAGATTTCTTGATGATCACTACCCATGTGGAGACACTAAATCTACATCAGCAGCCAGCCACAGGAAAGCCACTCTCCAACCCACTCCATGCAGTTAATGAGATTTGCCGTAATTAGCTCTGTAAGAGATGTGAAACTAATAAATGGAACTAGCCACTGAATCAGTGAATAATTATTTTTATGCTTTCTTCCTTTTGGTTCTCATATTGCTGGAGTAAGCATCAATTTTATGCTTGAAACGAAATGGCATACATCTGCCTTGGGAAAGCATGGGGGTGTGAGCAAGGCAGCCCGATAGCCTACGGAGGGCAGAGGTGTTCAGAGGTGGGTTACGCAGCACCGCAGGGTCTACACCTGAGGAATGGCCAAGCCTCAGACATGCACCTATGGAGCCCAGAAAGCCTCAGAAAAAGAGCTTGTTGGTTCAAAGCTCCTTATAATATTTTGCACTTGGCTAGTAAATTTACTGCCCGAATGTGTTAAAGAACAAATCCATCTTACAAATCACTGACGCAGTAATTATGGGGCAGGTGAACCAACACATCATGCATATGGGGATAGGAAGCCCCTAGAGCTCCTTGGTCAAGGCAGGTGCACACCAGTCTCTCGAAGCTGATGCCAGGCTGGGGACAGGGATGCTACAGAAGTCCCTTTGTGTGGGGGGGTGTGAAGCTGAGGGCTCCCACAGCAGAGTGGGGGAGCAGCTTTGCGCAGGCAGTGCTGAGCTCCGGGGCTTTCGACAGGGATCATCCCACACACAAGGGGAGAGCGCCCAGCCTCCGATCCAACAGGTACGTGCCCACACCGTGCAGGCATATTTTTGCATATTTATTGCAACTCCTGTAAAGAGAATAAGCTCGCTAATAATGGTACGGATCAGCAGTAGCTACTCGAAGTAAATTAATTAGAAATGGCATTATTGTAATCAGATTAGTTACCATCCCTCCACCTTGTAGATTGAGACAGATTTTTGTCAGCAACCTTGCCAGGTTTGCCCGCTCATTTTTCAAACACTCTAGCAAAGTTTATGCAGAAAGGAGGATCTGCAGTGCTAGGTACATATTCGAGACTAGTAGAAAGTGGTTTTAAAACCTTAGCAAGTTTGTCAAGGCCAGTTTATTCAATGTAATTAATCTGTCATTTTAAGAGCTGCCTCTTCTCACCACAGATGCTCCCCAGAGGTCTCTGCCCCTTTAGAGCAGGGTCACACACAAGTGAGCTGGTGCTCAGCACAGTGCAGAGGTAGAACATGAGCAAGCCCCAGGAGCCCCAGGAATCAAAGACTTCAGAGACAGCCACCCCAGGGGGACCTGGAACTTTCCATGGGGCAGATTCTGTTTTGGTGCTTTCCCTTCCCTGGCTGCACATTGCCACCTTCCCTCCCTGCTGTGCCTAGAGGAGGTGAAACCCTTCATGGCCGGGGCAGGGACCATTTCTTTTTAATGAGCTGCACTACAAGAGTCAATTACAAAAAATTAACAAGTGCAAAATTAACTAGTCTCCTCCCTTGCCTTACGTATTCCCTCCACAAATCAGCTGACAACATGATGCCTCCTGGAGAGACATCTCTATCACTGGCATGAAGAACACAAGACCCAGGGACCAGTCCTTCCCCTACCAAACCACCGCAACAGCTGAAAAGTAATGATTACACAGGTTGGCTTCTCACTTGCCTTCCAGGTTTTGGACTTGAAAGTCTCAATTGCTTCTCAACTGTGAGAATCAAGAATTAAAAGAAGGTCTGAATTCAAGACAAAGATCACTTAACACTACAAATCTGAAAAGTATACTTCAAAAGACCTATGGGTGTAGTTACAAAAGAGTCAATATTCCAAATCTTGAATTGTAGCAATTGTAATACTCACCATTCCACTTGTGGTAGCAACACAGATTTGACCATAGAAATCTATCACTTCAGATTATTGAAGTTCATAATTTATAAGGAAATCAGGTTCCTGGTGGTCTTTAGCATTAATTATTCTGAAATGCCCCACCCCTGAGAAGAGGAACTGAATAAAGATGCTGTGATACAGCAAGCGACTCACTGATACAGTATGTGCCTGTCAATTAGCTGTCTGCAGCAGAGGGCTTGTTAATTAAATGGAACCAAAAAACTCTTTTGAAGTTCTAAGAAAATAGCCAGCAAACAATTGTCGAGGACAGTTCAAATGAATCTGTGCACTTGCCGTATAATATTCATGCGGTATTACACTGTTGTTGATTATGATAAACGAAGCTAGAGATCAAAAGGAACAATAGTCTGTAATCAAGGATATCTGCATAATAGTTTTCCTGAAGGATGTTTGTGCAGGTGAGAAAGAAGTAAAGCATTGTTTCATCAAATGGTAATTTCCCTGTATCTCAAAGAATGAATCCCATTTGCTAGTCGGGGCATAATTCAATTAAAGGGGAGAATCCTATGAGAGGGAATGAAATCTGTTTGACTGGGATGCTGCAAATCACACCAAGAAAGAAAATGGCATTTGCTCCTGACATTATGATTTATTTCCTACTTGGTATCTTATAATTCCTACAAGATAAGCCAAGACTAGAAATTATCATGTGTACATGGGGGTTGTGTCTGATCCTCTTTATTTTCTCTTCTCAACTGCAGGACTGCATGTTTCAACCTTATCTTTTAAGAGGCCAGTAAAATAAACGGTAATATTTTCACAGAGGCAAAGCAACTCTTGCTCTGCACCCAAGGCAAGATCAGCTGGTGTAAGCCCACCCCATGGACACAGAGGGAGTTACAGGGCCACTCAGAGCCATGCCAAGGATATCCTTTCGCAGTGTTGCCCGTGCCCCTGCCCACCCTTTAACACCCCGCTGCTTGGGGCACCTGGGGAGCTCTGCCACCTTCACCCTGGACTCCTCATGCCTGCCTGTTCCAGCAATTCCTCTGGAAACAGCAACCCTGGGCCAGACCGCAGGCTCCCAAAGCTTTGGGCTGAGCAGCACCTTCCTCTGAGGAAGACCTTCCTCCCCAGATGTTGGCAGCTCACCAGCAGCACTGCTGGGTTTGACATGATCATCCAGCAGTACGGCTTTGACCTTACTCACAGCTTGCACCCATTAAAGGGTGTTCTGAGACAATGGAAGACAAACTCCACTGCTCCTCTTTGCTCTTCAGACATCTCAAACATTTAGCCAGGTCCAGCATGGGACCGGAGGGACCGGCTGCCAGGCCCTGATCCCAGGCTGGGCTCTCTTTCTTCCACCCTACTCCCCAAAATCCACACACACCCTTTTGCCAAGAGGGCAGAGATACACCAAAGGAGCACTTTGCTCAATGACAATGCCTCTCCTACTATAGGCAAAGAGTCCCCATGGGAAATCTCAGGTAATTTTTATCTCTGAGCTTGCTATCAGTACCGGGTGTCCTCTGCAGCAATGACTTAAGGTTCTCATAGCCTCGAGCTCTGCAGATTTTCCTGCTGTTTGAAGCATTCTCCAAAGGCAAAACACCCATGAGGCAGGCCTAGCTGCTTCGTTCCAGCTTGTGTGGGAGGTGAGTGTTACCTCCTCACACAAGGCTGCATTTGAACCCCCAATATTCCTATGAGTAACTTGAACAGTTATGAAATGCTACGAGCAGTCAAGTGTGAGGCTCCAGCCCAAAATTCAAGCAGTGATTGGGAACAGCCCTGTTTCTGCTCTTGCAGTGGATAAGCAGTGAGCCTGCAATCTGGGTTTAGAGCAGAGAACCCATTTTTGCCACAATTTGTAAATTCACTGATAACTGTGTATGCCATACTCTCATCAACCTTCTGCCTCCTAAACCCATATGGGTGGAAGCCAAGCAAAAGGAGCAAGTGTAGCCAACCTGACCTCCATTAAAAATTAAGTTCAAGTGAATATTTGCCAACTCAGAGCAAGGCAAGTTTCCTACAACCCCGGCAGGCCCATGTCTATTTGAGGACAGTTGCCCAGCAGTGGAACTGGAGCTTGCTGAGCTCTGAGGTTGAAGAGTAAAACTCCAACACAAGCTACCACTGACTCGAGGCCACCATCAACTATTGAGGTTCAAAAAGGACACATCATCCTCCTCAGACTTTCCAGAACAGCACTTGTCTTAGACTGGGCTCAGACTGAGAAATTAAAGCCCTCAAACTTTGCACACATTATGGGTTTGCAAAGCAGCACGTCCTGTGAGGCTGGCTAGCTGGGGACATGCCCCCAGCCTTGCAGAGGCCAGCACGTCAGGAGGAAGAAAGGAGGCACATGGGGTGCCAGCCACCCCATCCCAGTGTCCAACACAGCACAGCACCCAGCAGGTCCTGAAACCTGGCACAGCGCTGATGTGCTGAGGGCTGTGCAGAGACAGCACCTCGTAGAAACACCTGCAGCAAATGCCCATTCTAGCTAGAAGAGAGAAAAGGAAAAGCGTACCTCCTCCCAGGCTGCCCTGCCCGCCTCCAGCATAGCCTGCCAGCCCCAGCGGGGCTCCCCAGGGTGCCCAGCACAGGAACATCCTCAGCAGCTAGAAAATCACAAGATAAGGCTGTCAGTCATCCTCACCGGATAAAACCCGGGCTCAGGAGCCCTGCCTCGGTGAAGCACCATTGTCTGCCAGCCCAGGGCTGCTGCCCGTGCTGGCCGGCCACCCTCAGCCCACGTAGCCTGCCCGCATTTTTTCTCTCCTCCCTCGGCACCAGCCTTTGAGGGAACCTCGGCTCATCTCCTTGGCCACCAGCAGGAATGCCCGGGAGGGGGGATGTGTTTTGATGCCTTTGCCCTCCTCAGTAAGGATGTCAGGCACCCCTAGTCTGCTAACAATTTGTGAATTCATTAGTCTGGCTAATGTAGCTCATTTCTTTTGCTGTTTATTTCACAGCCGCCTTTTTGACAGCAGTGGGGAGAAGCCATGCACAGTATTCCCAGCAACACTTGGTTACCTTCAAAGAGATTTTTAGTTAATTGACCCATCTCCTCCCAATTTGCTTTAAGGATCTTAAAATCTCCCCCCTTCTTGCCATCAGGGGAGCATCATTTCCTCTCCAGGCCCTTGCTCACACTCCAAATTCCTAAGCACAGGTAAACAGACATTTATTCGGGCCTGTCAACAGGCAAGAAAAGTTAATTAAAATATCTGTAGCACTGTTATATTGTATTGCAGTTCTCTGCAATTGGATCAGAAAGCCATTTGGCCAAAAATAAGTTGTATTTGCATTTATTATATTTTTATTTTATGCAGTTCCCTTTACTGTTACTCCCCTTAACATCTCTAATTATCATTAAAATGTCACAGCTCCACATAAGTCTCTTTTCTCACTGTCTCAGACTTTCCCAAGGAGTTGTGTGCCCATACAAACTGCCTGATTTGCAAAGCCCTCTTGTTGAAGCCTGTTTTCTCCTAAGTGCACTAAGAAATTTATTAAATGACGTTTCTAGGTCTGCTTGGTGTGAACAGCCTGGGGACACTGCAGCAGAGGAAAAGCCACCCCAATACAAAACGGAGGAAAAAGATATTTTTGAAAATCATCTTGTGCTTTACATTTCACCCCCACGTCATCATCTTCCTGCCTTGTTTCCCTCAATCACTTTGTAAAAGAGCACTTCCAGGAGGTCAGTGGCAATGAACTACAAACTCGCATTTTGCATGGTATGCTGGGAGATGCAGGCATACCGAGTTACTTGAAGTTTTACTCCTGAACCGAAAGTTAATCTAAATTCGAGAACAAAAGCATTCCTATTTGTCCTTGCATGTCAAGCATTACAACTACTGAAAGTGTTTTCTATTATCAGCTTGTCACTTTCTCAGCTGCTTAATCTCCTCTCTGCTGCTCACTCCCTCCCTCTCACCAGCTCTCCCACCGCCCTCAGGGATGCTCAGCCGGGCTGGCGGGCAGCGGCTCCCTGGTAAGCCCTGGTGGGGTGGCCGGTGGTCCATTCAGCTGCCTAACGAGATCATTACCGTGGGCTAAACACCAGCCTGACCCCGCCACCCCGCGGGAAATGAGGCAGGAGCAGCACAAGGCATTCACACACTGCCCAGCAATGGCAGGACCACCGGGCAGGTCCCCAGGACCCCCGCAGCAGCCCAGGCCCCTTCCCCAGGAGCAGCCCTGCCCCGGGGAGAACACACAGGAGAAGCTGCCCTTAGAGCTGGAAGAAAAGGTGATGTTTTTCCTTTGGAAACGGCCAACGTCCCATTCACCTCATCCTCCAAAACACCATCCTGCTCCCAGGCACCTCACCTCCCTGCTCCAGTTCCAGAGGTGGGACCTTTTCCTTCATCATTGGGCTTGAATCCTGCCAGAGAAGCAACACCCATCAAAATTCAAATATCTAAACCCCTTTACTAAGGGATTTTTGACAAACATGGATATCTAGCAACACCAGCAAACACAAGTGCTGCAGATGACATCTCATTCTGATCTTCAAACCCCTTTCTGTAATTAAGGTTTTGCTTTTCACAAGTTGACATTGATCTGCTGACAGAATAAGGCAAACCCCATGGCCAGCCAGTTCCCCGACACCCCGAGTATTTTGGGAACTTGGGCACCAATGTCACACACTAATAGCTGGTGACAACAAAGTGCTGTCACATTAGTCAGCGCTGCAGCAAGCGGGCATTATTTGCCCATCAGACCCTGAAAACCATCGCCGTGACCTGGGAAAGAGACAGGAGACATTGAACACATGACTTGGATGAAGTCACCACAGAGCATAGTTATCTCCGAGTAAAAGAAAAACAGTTAGTTTTTTAAACCTTCAGCAGAGGAATTCAGTGTTATCTCCCAGCTGACAAGGAAATCTTAATGCAGCTATTATCTGAGAGCAAACTGATTTTGTAGTTTGCAAAATTAATAGTATTTAGCCCTCTAGTTTCCGTAGTAACCAGCCCAGCCATCCATCCCTGCCTGCCTGCGACAAGGTCTCTTAAGCATTTCACATAGTACTTATCCATTTTCTTGCTCTCACCTCGCTCTCACCTTTACTTTCAGCACAGAATGCAACACAATCCACTGCCACTAAAGACTAGGCTGAGAGTCAGATTAAAATTATCCCTGTTTGCCCTGACCTCTTTTCTCTGCAGGTGAGAGTGTCCCCATTCAGCAGCTAAATGAAGCAGAAATGATGGAGTGTTTGTTTTCCCTGACTTTTCCTCAGCTTGCCAGTAAATTTACAGCCACGAATATGAAGTGTTAATTTAATGTTCCCACTGAGCATCTCATTGTCAACAAAGGCTTCAAACCATAAGAGAGGAAAAGGTTAGCTCATGCAGAAAATGACCCTTATGGTTTGATTGTCTTCTGGTCCAGACTAGCAGCAAGCAAAAAGCTAAGGGCTTTGACTTCCAGCTTAATGCATTTGATGGCAATAAATGGAACCTCTCTACCTCCGCGCAAAGAAAGAATCACCTGTAATGCTCACTTATTTGTCCGTGCAGGCAATCTCCGCAAAACCAAAAGGGAAGCGGGCCTCTCTTCTCGCTCCCACAACTAATTTGACAGAACCAAAAAGTTAAACCCTTCATTATCCCGAACTTAAATGGAAGGGGCTTGCTTGCTGGAGATTACAACAGAACATTAATGGTGGCATGAACCATGAAATTGCTTTCTTCACCTGGTGCTTCAAAACTTTAAGGCCTCGGCTCTGGCGACACGCACAAAAGTTCTTCCAGCGAGAAGTCATGGAAAGAAGAAAAAAAATTAAGGTTTAAATAATCAAAAGACTTCTTGTGGCAGAATTATACATGCAAAAGGCTTTATTCCCAGCACATTTAGTTCCTTTATCTGGTACAAGGAGCTTAATACTTGCTGTAAGTAATGTTTACAGAACTAATTTACAGACCTACCAGAGCATAAGCAAGAGAGCCACAGTATGCTTTTTACTAAACTAACCCCATTTGGTACATTTAGAAAAATTGAAACCCCAATGGCATTGTGGCATAGTATATAAAAATTAAGAAAAGACTTGAACATCAGAATTTTTTTTCCTGACAGCTAACACTAAGCTTGGAAGCAAGATGGAGATAATACATGCTTATACACAGAGCTGGGCTAGTCAATGAGAAGACAAGTTAATTCAGAAACTTTTTTGTACCCTTGCAAAACCCACTAATTAAATTGGCAATTTTACAAGCTGCTCGCATTCATTCTGAATGTGACCACACTGGTGTTTTTCAAAACAATTAATAAGAATTATTCTAATATATCAAAGCCATCCGTCACATTAAATTAACTGGTTGTTTACTTATTATGAACCCATGTGTTCTGTGTTACCAGGAGAAGCGCTCCCCAACACCTCCTGCCAAGGCAGAGGCAAGGCGCTGTGAATATGCATGCTGCAGCATCTCCCAGCTACACCGCAGGACTTCGCGTTTGATGCGCCAGGCGCTTTAATGCATTTTAACGTGTCCAGCAAAGCATCGCAGTTGACTGAAGCAGAAAAGCCTGAAAGCAAATGGGAGCGTATAGTAACGAAACTGTCTGCTTTTTGTTCTCCCTGATCACACAGCGCTCCCATTCATTCAACAAATAACCCCCTTCCTATTAACATTAGGTATGGGCCTGAACCAAAACACCAAGACATTACAGGATCTACATGCAAAAACAAGACCCAAACGGGGTGGGACCACAGGACCGAGCAAGTGGGATCCAGGCAAACCCTCCAGGCCCTATCTGGCAGGCTTGAAAATCCAGATGATGCACTGCCATGGTCCGCTTGCCAAAATTAAGTTCCTTTTTAAAAAGCCAGCTTTGCAACATTTGTGTTTCTAAAACTAAGCAAAAACCTCTATTAGTAGCCAAAATGTAAAAAATAAACCCCACCTATTAACTTAAAATCCACAAAAATGTTTTCCTATGAGCACAGAACACAGGTACATTTTGTAAGCCCTAAATTCAGACATGACTTAATTTGTGTTAAAACCTTTTGAATTGCTACCATTTTGACTTCCATATCCTACCTCTATTCAAATACATAAGGTGAACAAAATTTCACAAAGCGTCAAAGCAGTGTCTCCAGCCCACCTCTTGCCTGTACCAAGGCAGACAGGTATTTCAGAGGTCAGAGCTGAAGCACTGGGGTTTCATAAAGGTCCTAAATTACCTCAGGGAGTTTCTCTAGCTCATCCAAATGACTGTTCAGCTGTTGGTAAGCAGCCCTTCGTGTCCTTTAGGAACATCATTGAAATCACCTCCCCAGGAAAGCCAAGCTGCTTAGAAACAGGTAAAGCTGATGGGTCTCATAGGGACATAAAAACTTTCACAAGTAACAGTGAAAACTGAATTCAGGAAGCCCCTTTTAATTGTATTTCCTTCAGTAATAAACAGACACAGAATTAGGTGTATTGAATGTGTCTTTTTTTTTTAAAGGGCTTGTTTGCAGAGAGACAGTTGCTTTTAGTTAAATTTATTATTCAGTGTGCGCTGAGATGTGTTTAGAAACACCATGCTAGAGTTCACTAACATTATACACAAACTCACCATGCCTTTGGTAACCATTTGCCAGTCACATTGTCAGTTAACAGTAGTCATTTTGAAAGCAGCAATTCATTCTCTACAGTCCTTTCTTAACACAATTCTCAGCCTGCAATTTAGATGATAGGAAAATTACAACCCTGCTGCACTATATTATGCAATATAAATGTTATTGCAATTAAGCCAATGAGGAAAAAATCCCAGAAAACAAAGATGTTTAGTTCATGCTTTCTACTTATTCTTCCCCCAAAACTCAAGCAGTTGTCAAAGGGTAGAAAAGAAGAAGCATTTCCATTAGTAGAAGGCGCCTGCAAACAGCAGGAGCTCAAAAGCAACACAAACCCATAGCTAACATGTTGGGTTTTCTCCCAACTCCCTAAGTAGTGATTTGCCTAGGGCATACATGAGTGAGAACAGACATTATTTGAGTAATAAGGTATAGCCAAAAGTGGTCCAGGTATCCAGGCATCCTCCCAGCAATGAAATAAGACATGCTAGGATACCCTAGTGGGGATTTCCCACCAGCTACACTGGCTATTTTCACTTCTCATGTTCTCAGCATCTACCCAAAGTTTCCTTTTTCCAGCCACGGCTCCAAATGCCTCTGAGATTTGTGCATTGGAGGGTTTTTATGTGTCTGGAACACATAAGCCCAGTTAGCAATGCAATACCACCACATCCAGAGCAGGAAAACGGTATCTATACATCAGGAGTAGAGGCATATAGCAACTAAACCACGCTTTCTGTTCTGGCTCACTTGTTGCTTTCCACATTCCAGTCATAGATAAATAGGATGCATGTTCTTGTTAAGTGCCCTCCACATTAAAGTCAGTCAACTATTTTTAACCATTCCTGGCCAAGATGCTGCCTGTCACCAGTCACTGGCTGAATCTTGCAATGAAAAGATACCTGCAAGTTATTTTGCTACTTTTAAAGTCATGATACATATACAGACAATATTTTTATAACAGCTAGGTTACAAGTCTAATATAATACTAAAAATATATGGGGACAACTTAATTGCCATAGCAGCTCCAGCAAGTGAGCTGGATTGCACTGAGAGCACACAAGAATGGACAGGCTTTGGATTTTAAATGCTGGTCTGAAGAAGCCACAAGTCTGTGCTGAAATACTGATAATTAGCCCCAGAAGGCTGAAATATCCCAACTGGTATCAGGAGCCAGTGGTCAAGGGCATTGAGAAAAATCAAAGTTTTCTTCCAGGCTTCAGCTATTCAGAAAGGCATCAGGGACACAAGGATGTTATGCTCCGAGCTTCACAAAACCCCAGCTAAAATGAGTAAAAATATCACTGAAACATCCTTATCAATACCAGTGCCAAGGAAAAAAAAAAAAGCAAACATATCCCAAATTTCTTCCCCAGACCATTACCATGATGTGACGCAATTAGAAATAAGACACACACTCTCCCATGGGTTGATACAGCCCCCCCCAGTTTCACGTGTAACATATGAGCAGTGCTGCTAGTTTGGACAGACTCAGGAAAAAAGCTTGTTTGTGACACTAGATTTGCTCTGCAAACACCTTGCACCTTTACTTTAATGATCTCAGCTGGGTGTCAAGCAAATGTTTAGTTACAGAAGTGTCAGACATACTAAACTACTTCTATTTCACTGTTTCTGAAGAGGAAAAAATAGAAAAAAGAAAACAGAGTCCTAAATTCATCATTTACTCCAAGGTGCCGTAACCAGGTGGAAACCTGTCTTTTATATGCTGAACTGTGTCCATGAAAACACATTATCTTTAAGTGGGCACTGGAGGAACCACACACAACATTGACTTCTTCATGCCATCACTAAGACTAGATACTTCAATCATTTGAAGATTTAAGTGGAGATTAGCAGAGACCTCACCTGTATCTTTCTCTTCCAATTCAGTGCATTTTGGGCATGCTCTGCAGCAGCAAAGCTCCTTATAAATGCAAAGCCACAAAGCCCTGAACTCTGTCTTTATAGCTTTGTCCTATCTAATAAGAGCAAGAAAAGGCAGTTGCTTGTGCCCTTCACGAAACAGAGCAGCTGCTCAGAGGTTCCCAGCGGACCAAAGAAAAGCCACCAACAGAGACACCCCAGGAAGGGTGGTTTTGCCCATTGGAGAGAACAGACCACCTGATGAGGGTTTACCCTGGGTGGACCCCTGGAAACGCAGCATCAGCTGAGCTTTTTAGGAAACAGAATATGACCTATGCAGGTCAGCCTATACTGTCTGTATCTACACCATCACGCAGAGGCCAGCTAGCGAGATACCAAGGTAGGATTCTTCCCCTTTCTAGTCCCAAGCTCATGTCAAGACTTTTGCAGGAGCTGGTTCTCAGCCCAGAACCCACCTGTCCTGCACTCCAACGTGCTATAGACCACCTCACACTTTTGCTTAAATTAATTTATCATATACCTTGGAGCATTTTGCAGAACAACTTATCTGTTGTAATACCCCCTCCTGGGCAAAATCAGAGGCCCAGAGAGGTGTGTGCCAGATCCTGAGGCAGAACCACAGTTGCTCAGGTGGCTTCCAAAGGGCACCAAGCTCTTCCCCACTAGATTGCAGATGCAAAGCCTGGCCAGCACCCGAGCAGAAATGCAGTCAACAAGCTCAAACACTTTAAGAAATATCCTGAGCAGCTCTGCCATGCAGGAGACCTGAGAAGCGAGACAGTTATTTATTCCTTTTTGTCTTCTTTTTTTTGGGCTCCCAAGCACTGGAGGATTTCAGCGAGATTGTATCCAATGTGGGGCTTCTTTGAACTTCCCTGAGCTTCCAGAAAGGCAGACAACTGTGGAAACCACTGGCCACAGATCATTTTGGGTGACAGGCAGGAGACCCTGTGGAAGGTCTCCATGACTCCAGATGTTCAGGAGATGGAGAAAGCCTCTTGCAGAAGCTGGAAGGGAAGACTGGGTGCATACCATACATGCCATTCAAGAGCAGAGCTCATGCCCTCGTGGCTGGGTGCTCCCCAGCCCTTTGAAAGCCTTTTTCCTTCTGTCACATGCCCAGGCAGCAAGGGTAATGTGGCAGGTTACAGAGCAGCTGCCAGCACTGCCTGGGCACACTGCGCTGCAGCCACGCATCCCTAATGGCACACTCGGATGTGCTGCCACGTTCGGCTGATTAGTTGTGGGTGATCTGAAATGTCAGACTATTAGCCTTGACAACTACTGCCAAGGTTACAATCAGCTGAAAATATCCTTTTAATAATGTAACTGTTTGTAAGTGGAAAAAGCAATGCTTAAAATACAAAGCAGTAATAAGTATGAATTACTGAAACAAAACAGAAAAAGCCTTTTGTTTTTAAGTCAGCCTTTCCGAGGCATGTCCTGCCTGGTTCTTGAGGGGATCATGTTCTTGCAAGGCAATCTGCAATATCGTAATTAAGACAGCAGAACCATTAAAGACAATAAAAAGCCTCCTACTAGAATGTCCTCCCATCACACCTCTAACACACAGGTACCTACACATCCAACCTGCTACAGGTCTGTAACCTCTACTCATACAAACATTACCATCCCCATCCAGGGGGTGAGAATACCTGGAAGGAAAATAACTCCTCCTGCAGAGGGAAAGGGGGACAAGGCTCTTCACAGCACCTGCAGCCAACACAGCACTGAAAGAAATACCTACCCTGATTCAGGATGGGACAAAATCAGCTCTTCCTCACATGCATTTTATCCAAGCGGTTTCTTCTGAAACACGGCTATTTGCTAAGATGGGTATGCTTCCTCTCACTGTTAGCGATTCTGGAACAGACAATTTGAAAATATTCCGTCAAAAGGAAACCCAAATGGTGCTGCATTTAGCTACTGTTATGCTTGACATTTCTTATTTCTTGGAAAAACATTAATTTATTTGAAACATTTTTATACTTCATGCCAGTGCCACAGCAGGGAATAATCACTGCATTTCAGGCTCAGAGCAAGACTCAGCTACAGGAAAAAATTAAACAAGGATAAGAGCAAGAAACTGTTAATGATCAAAAATATTTTACTGCAGGTTCAACAACAAAGTCTGGAGGAGATAAGTCTGTGTGTATACTAACATTATATAAAAAAAATGATAATTCAGCCATTCATGAGAACAGACCTATTGATTCAAGTAACAAAGGACACTGTAATAAACCGCAGTAGTTTTGCTCTTTTTAGCCTGGGAAAATTGATTTTCTTAAACTTTCCCTTGAACCTGCAGTAGGGTTTAATCTGAACCTAAAGGAGCCTTTTAAGAACTCCCATAAATTAAAAATATATCTCTTCATTTTGCACATTTCTGGTTCCTGCTGTTACAGCAGGAACCCAAGAAACATTGGAGAAAGAGGTGGAAGTGATAATTACATTTTATTACAGTGTTACCAGCACATGTTGTTTACATACATTAAAAATAACCTGTAAATACTGAATGTAAGTCAAGCAAAACATAAGACAGCTTAATACTACTGCAAGGCTTAAAGACTGAAATTTAGCAGGAAAAGAGAAAGATAAAAGCTGTAATAGTAGAGTAGATCAGAGGCTCATCAGAAATGAACTGTAAGCAAGCAGAAGATACAGAACTGCCAGCGAGGCGCCTTTCCATCCTCTGGGCACATTTTGCTCCATGGACCAGACAGGGAGGCAAAGATGCCCACCACAACCAGTACCCAACCCTTTTCACTCTCTTGTCTTGGCACAAACAGGTTGCAGATGGAAGCAGCATCCATGGTGGGGGTGTTGGACCACATAGCAGTCCCACTGGAGGGGGAACAGGCAAGAGTAGAAACTGGATACAGGCTTGAGACTGCCCTGGCTCTGTGATCCCACCCAGCTCTGAAGCCCATATGCCCAGGGTTCTCCACCTGCCCCTGCAGTGTGGCCCCCTGCACCCAAGCAGGGTGTCAGGAGGAGATTTGCTCACACCCACCCAGCAGGAAGCCCCATGTGGGAGGCAGGGGTTAAATGGGAACATCTAAGGTGGCAAACACCATCTGCTTTAGCAGTCATTAATACCAAGTCTCTGCCAGAGCACTTAACAAGGATGAGTCTTGGTAAACTTGTAGGTTAAATATTGGAAGAGCACATGGAGAGGGGCACTGGTTAGAGCACCAATACATCATCGCTCCAGTGACAGCCAACTTGACCCAGGTGCCTGACACCTGTGCCATTCCAGCCCAAGGCTTTTAAGGGACCAATCACATTTGGAACCACTAACAGTTGAAGGTGAGGGGGTTGCCCAGCCTGATCACAACCAGCAATCTCTGGTTTTGCAAGTTATAGTATGAACGAGGTCCCTGTCAGCACACCCTGTTGGGAGTCAAGCGGCAGAATAACTCTGTCCAGAACCTGCTCCTGCAGGGTGCCTGATCCACCAACCGCACACTTAGCTCTGGGTATACACCCCAACCCAATGACAATGGCACCTGCACCTTGCTAATCAGAGACCAAGCACTCAGCACCCATTAGAACTGAGCCCACTGGGGCAAGAGAAGCTAAATACAGTGGTGTCAGCACCGAAGCCCTCCTCCCCCCAGCTCTCCTTTGCTTGGCTTTCCTCTCCAGGGCACTGCCACATGGGAGGTCCTGCACAGGGTCATGATGGGATGCTGCATTGAGAGGCAGCTCCCCCACTCACCTGTCTCTGCAGCACTGGGTCCCATGAAGGCGCTGAGCACCCCACACAACCCACTCAGCACCCACGGCTGACAGCCGCATGTTCACTCCTGGTGTGCTGGGGCTGTTTACAGCTCCCGCACACCGCCTCCTTTGTGGACCCGCTGAAAAACACCAGTGTGCAGTACACCACTGTACTTTTGCGTTGTTGTTTTTTCCCCCCTCAATAAGGCAGTAAATGACCTTTTATTCAAGCAATTGCTAAAACAAAACCAAAAACCACCACCATCAGAAGATCTGTGAGCAGAGAGGGATGATTTGTTATTTAAGTAGCAGCCAGCCCTGTGTGCTATGCAAACAAAACCCATGCTCTGTGTTCTCGCAAGCCTCCTGCTGACTTTGCAACTAATTTTGTTAGCAAGGAGAACACACTGCGCTGACATCAATGCATCAGTGAGACCAGAGACATTTGTTCATAACTTTGTAACAAACATTGATCAATCGATTTTTGCCCATGTGGGGAGGGAAAGGCCCACAAACAAAACAAAACACATATGGGGAGATTTTTTTTTAATGGCACAAAGGGCAATTAGGCACCCAACCTCCCAGTGAAATTAGGTTCCTTACCGTCCTCTGTGCTTTTAAAAGTCTTCCCCTTATGCTCAATGGAAACAAAATCTACTGTCAAGCCTTCAAAGGAAGAAGAAAACCAGCTGCAACCAAGAGAATGGTTAGTGGGTCTTCAAACAGCATTTCTGAATGCACCAGAACAAAAAAAGACAGGTAAAGGCTCCTTTCAAAGTGAAGGAAACCCTATCCCACATGAAACATCTTTTGTACCATGTGTTATATTAGAGTGAAAATGTCAAAATAGAGAGAACACTAATTAGCTATCAAAAATAATTAAGTGTTCTGTAAATAGTGGAACATATGCGTATTTACTCAGACACCTCCTTAACGCTAATGCCCATTCCCTTAGCTGTTGGCACTACAGCAATACTGTCAGGCCACATCTGAGATCTTGCAAGGCATAATATGGACTACTCATGAGAAGCAGATCATGCCCCAAGGGGATTGAAGTCTAAGTACACACGGAAAAAAGGCAGAAGGTAAACAGAAAGGATTTGGTTGAGGTGAATTGTGCAATAGCAAAACCAAGGAAAAGCACTCCAATCTGCGGTTCAAGTCCAACACCCCATTCAGAGGCTCAGGTTGCTTAAATCTCAGCCACTGCACACCAGCCCAGCAGGATGAGCTGCACAAAGGGAGCTGTGCCACTCTTCAGGTGTTTGCAGAAGAGATGCTCACTTAAAGATCATGAATTAACTGCCAGAACAAGTTACTAAGGGATGACTTCACACCACCCTTGGATGCCTTTTGTGGAAGCATAGCCCAGAAGTGTCACAGAGGGTCAGTGACACTGGAAAGTGAAATGGTCCTGTGTCATAGCCCAGGCTGGGCCAGAGATGCCTTCTCACCTCAGTTTATTTTTTATAAAGTGATACATATACACATTTCAGATGTGAAATATGAATGCCAGTGTCAGAATTTCTAGCCACAAGCTGTTGAGATGATGGCTACTAACAGTATACTCACTGCTGCATCAGGACTCACAGGCAGGATTTCCCCTGGAGAACTTCCCTTGAAGACCCCCTCATCTCTCTAACCTTGTAAAAAAATATAGGAAAGTTGCAAATCAAGTTATGGAGCCAGAGTCTTCCACCTAGTTCTTTCCAACGCTTCTTAAAATAGACAACTCCAGTGCCAGGGTCCTTCCTAGCTAGCTGACTGCACTACAGAGAAATATTAGTCCAACACATACACACAAAATGCAGTCTGTGGAAGCTAACAAATGCAAACTTCAGTGGAAGGAATAATTACACAGCTAATTTAACAGAGGGTATGGAAATAGCTCAACTGAATGAGGGAAAAGTGTGTTTTTATTCAGAGAGAACTGACCCATATTCCTCTTTAGGCTGTGGAGTCAATCTGGTTTTAAGTGTATTTACTTAACATACAGCTAGATGGCAGAACAGCACAGAGGCAATACCTGAGCCCCCTCACCTAGCTGAGGCAGGACAAATTACCCCACGGCAAGATTCATAATGGCACAGCTGATTCAACTTCCACGACTTGTGATGCAAACACACCCTTAGGTGTGTGAAACAAGTTGCTCACCTGAGCAGCCTGGTATTTCTGCAGACTCCCAGCCACTAACATTATGGTTCTGTTCAAAAGGAGCTGCAGGGCACATTTTGATCATAGGTCTAAGCAAAATTTTATCTAAGCTCATTTCACCTGAGCTCCAGCCTTCAGCTTGTGCCAGCAACATCAGATTTAATTTCCATGCCCAGAACTGCTGCCTGACCCCAGGTGGCTCCCTGGGGATCCTGCTTGCCCTTTGCCTAATGAGTTCATCAGCACTTTGGCAATAGATCCCTCATACCACATGCCTGCACAGCACCTTGCACTGCAATGTAGTTGTCTGGACACCTTTAGATGCAAAGACATTGCAAATAAAATCATCTCTATGGCAAACTCACATATGAGGTATGTTGACAGTTTCAAAAAGAACACAGCTGTAAAACACAACAGTTCAAACATGGTACAACCCAGCAAAAGCACCCCCTGTGCAGAAGATGCTAGGGTTGCCCGAAATAGCTCCAAGGAAGACAGCATTTTGATTTAAGAGCTATAAACCAGCAGTCAAATGAAGGGAGATGAAGCACATCTTCCAAAGTTTACTCTTGCAGCCTCACTGATAGTTCACAACAATATTTACTAGGCAAGAATTTGTGACCATATTTTCCCTTTGAAAAGAGTGTTTTCTGAGGTCGCACTGAAACAGATGATCACCTGCTCATTATTGGCTCCCTGAGCAGGGAAATGCCACATGGACCGATGTCAGCACTATCTAGCTGCTCCCCATGCATAGCAAACCGCTCAGAGAAGGTGCTCTGCGTCCCTCCTGCAGCTGGGTGACATTTAGCTGTTCTCTGTAAGCCCCAGAGCTAGCAAGCATCTCCCTGTCAATCTCCCACACCGCATCTCTGGGGGCCTGCAAGAGCCAAGACCACAGCAGCCATCCCCCTCTGCACTCGCTAACTGTCTCCCTCCCCTCTCCCTCAGCTGCCTGTTTCCACAAAAATAGCAGAGCTCCTTCACTTTGAGACCAGCTCTGCTGCCAACTTTGCCTGGAACTGGCTGGGCAGAGGATGAGGAGGTGGCACTGGCTGCAGGCAGGGCAGGATTTTAAAGTCCTTCTTGATAAAACAGGTTCTCCTAGCAGTTTTGAGGATTTATACAATTATAAAATTTATAATTTTTATTTATAAGAATCAGCATAGCTGAAAAAATCTCTGGAGGGAGCTGAAAAGAGAAAACATGACTGTTTCATAGATTAACTAGACAAGTACTTGCATCCTGTCTTGATTACAGCATCAGGTGCTCAGCTCCAGTGAACCAGCATATCCACAGGACTGACACTAGGGCTATTCTGGCTTGCACAGGCTGAGGATCCAGTCAATGAAGCACTAAGCAATATCATTCATCATAAAACGAGGGTCTTTGGGAGCCCTATATATGCACTTACTCCAGAGCTCCTCGCTTCAGACAGAGGCAGCACAGTTCATGCAGTCATCTGGCCCCCACCCAGCCTGGCTGCTTTAGCAGGAGTACAATATGTATTCTCCCCTTATGCTATTTACTCACAGCTACAGATGTTGACATAACAAAGAGCTAAAGACAGACGGACAGAAGGGGAATAGTGTTGCAGTGCAGACACTAAGGGCTCTATTCTTCAGAAAAGAGCCTCTGACTTCCCCACCCAGCCCTGCAATTCATTTGAAAATCATCTGGGCTGGTGAAGCTTGCTTTCCTCTCTTGCAGGACACAGATGAATGTAAGTGAACATCATCTTTGCTGTTTGTTTCTGCACTGAACTGAGCCCTTATAAATCCACAGAAAACACAATTGTTTCAAATCAAGTGGCTAAAGCTCGTGGCTGTATTGGGCAGTGTGCAACTTTGCCTCCTGCTGACCTGCCCCTACCAAGGAGCTGGACCGAGAAGAGCATAGCTTTTCACTAATATTATCTTTAGAGAGCCAGATTTAAAGGGCTGACTTTTTCCATAAAAAAAAAACCAAACATGTTTCTGGAGGACACCACCTTGCATTTCCAAAGCTGTACAACTACATATAAAAATGCTCAAAGAGCAAAAGGATATAAGCATTTCGAAAAACACGACCAGAAAAGCTGGGAAAGATAAGAGCAAGGGCTAGCCTGCGGCTAAGCAGGATGGGTTTCAGTTGCCTGTTCTGCTGTTGTGCTGCCCAGCACAGCACTCCCTGGCCCCAGTCTCTGCATCTCCCCTCGCGCTGCCAGGAGATTGCTGCAGCAGGGTGAGTGCTGAGGTTTAAGACTCAAGAGCCCAGAGCTGGCTTTGTAACCATTTCCCAGGGGATTTGGAGAGAGCTTTTGGGAATTGGCTGGTGGTATTTTAGCTGCAAGTCCCCACCGTGATGCCTGAATAACGGTTAGAGGGGTGGAAACACCTACAGAAGGTGGCCAGTGCTAGATGTGAAAGATATGTCAGCAAGGCTTTGCAACAGCGGTCAAAGCTTTGTAAAAATCACGCTCAGTGCTGCTCCGAGGTGTTTGGTCCCCCTCTCCACGTGGCCAAGATGTACTACAATGTCTTTAAAGCCCTGCTTGCCACATGCTATTTATGTCAGGGTCACTGCCTACATCAAGTCCATTTAGAAAGCCCCAGACCCACACCAAGCCCCACCAGGTTCAGGGAACCTATGCACTCATGCAGGGTCTCTTTGCTCACAGCCAGTGTCAGCTCTGCAAACCAGCTCTCCCCCAAGCACCACACAAACTAGAAAAGAGATTCTGTTTTTTAAACAGTTGCTCTAAGCTTCTCATGCAAACTAAAGTTCAGATCCCTCACAACTGGTGGGAAAAGATATTATTGCCTGGAACCATGCCCAGAAAAACTCAAAGCTGAGCTTCCTTCTCACTCTGCTCAATTGCCGGCTCCCATCACTCAGGCGTGATGCCATCTGGTGTTTACAGGCAGTAAAAACAGCCACTTCCCCAGCAGCGTCAGGGCTTCTCCTGGGCAAAGAGTTCAGGAGATATTCAGAGGGAAATAAGCAGCCCCCAGATTAGCAACCACGCAATAATTCACAGCGTTTGTTCTGCCAGAAGACTAACATTCCCCTTGCACCGCATTGACTCACAACTCATGAACGTATCTCAATGCTTTAGGTTGGGTTTCAAGGAGAACATGGGTAACAGTTAAACTAATTTTGCTAATGACTATTAGATGGGGATTTGTAGTTTTAGACTGCAGACATCCCCATTGCTGAAGAACTGTCCTGGCACAGCATGCAGCACTGGAACAGCCTCCCATCCCAGAGCCACATGCTGCTGGTCCTGAAGGGGCTGTAAAGAGTCTTTTTGAAGAGCAAATAAAAGAGTTGACTTCATAAAAAAAGGAGGGAACCAAGTACTCTCCTTCCCTCAGAGTATGAAATACTCTGAGTATGAAATAGGTCTGCTTTGAAAGAACTGACAACAGTGGTTTTGTGGATAGTGTTTCCCTAAAAAAAAAAAAAAGGACATCTCCTAGGAAGGTGATCGCTGACTTTTCAACTTGAAATTTCCTGCAGTTCATGGTTATGTTCCAGCAAGCCAGAGACAGGTCAGTTCTGCTCTATTTCTCACCAGCAGTCATGCATCAAGAGACAAAAGTCTGAGCCTTCCCACTGATGGGTGCCTAATGGGAAGTCATGTTTCCTAAAACCAGCCTGAGCCCCAGGTTGTCCCAGCCCTCCCGAGCACATGGCCAGCCCCTGAAGGCTGGCACCTCACATACAGCTTCCTGACTGGGCACCGCTTTGGGAGCAGGACAGGGAATTTGCCTTCCCATGCCAACACTCTGACTGCCCCGCTGACCTTCCTATTCTGAGCCTGCCTTGGCACATCAGTGGTCCCAGCCCCAGCAGCCAGGCAGAGCTCCAGAACAGCAGACACAGCCAATGCAGGGGATAGCCAGTGGCCAATGCAAGGGAGGACAAGGACAACTGCCCACAGGCAAGCTGCTCCAGCTCACCGCATCACCCCACTGAGATCCTACAACATCACACATCTCCCTGTTGCTAAGTGGTGCAGAAGTCACAGTTGGGCACGTGCTGCTCCTGAAGTACCAGGGTAACCTGGAAAATTGGTTTTGAGCTGCATTCCCTTGGATTTAGCCAGATTTGCCCTCCCCAAAGCAATACAACAAGCAAACTCAGCACTCTTTAGGAGGAAACATCATTTGAGATTGTTTCCCAGCATCCCTGATGATAAACCAGACCTGCAAATTGATTTACACTGGATAAATGCAATTTGTCCTAATCATTGGTACACTACTGCTTAAACACACAGTCTATCAGTAGGTGCTGCTGCACCCAAGAAATGCTGTCTTTCCTCCACCACAGGTTCCAGTCTGGAAGCATTCCCCACCAAAAGCAAGGGAAGGTGGTGGGGAGGGGTCGGTGGGTCAAAAGCTGCCACGCCGTTTCCATGTCCCGTACCCGGAGCGAGCACCAGCAATGCTAGAAGCGCATAAACAGGCTGTGTTGGAACAGATCTCCAAGTAGGAAATTGGCAACACAAGAAAACATGTTTTCCAAGTATTCATTGGGGAACATTTGAACCTAAAGCAAACATACAAATCCACCGAAGATATCTACCAGCATGAAACAAGGTAGTAAGTAGAGATGTTCACCGTTACAGGGGTTGAGTTTTTTTTTGTCTTGGAAAAACAAATTTACATTCTGACACTTGTAAAATCTTTCTAAAGTGGAAAAGATGCTTGAAATCCTATACTAACTCCTGCAACAGGACAAATGTCAACATAGTTGAATCTCAAGGCTGAATAATTCAATCTTTGAGGAGTGCTACAGCTTTCAGGCAATTTCAGAGCATTTTTATTTCCTTGTGAACATTGCCACCTTGTGGTTTTCCTCCCGGTTTCTAGAAGAGGCCCCAAAATTCAGAGATGCAGGCAGAGAACGTGAAGTTATTTAGAAATATTTTAATTTGCTTGATCACAGTCTGCAGCTAGAGAAATAACAGTCTATGAAGTAACACTGCACATAGTTACACAGTTCAGAGGTAGCTTTATCAGCCTTTAATTCTCCAGCAATATTTTTCCTGGTTCCACTTCATATCATCTAACATTGCAGTAGTAAAAGAAATCAGGGAACTAAGTTTTGCACATGAGATTATTTATAAAAGCAGCAACTGCACTTTTTACATTTCTTCTGTTTCTCTGCTAATTGCTGTTTAAGTTAAACAGGTATGTTAGCTGCATAATTATTTGTTTGCAGATGAGGTTGACACTGGTTTACAGAGTACAGGCAACCATGTAATTCTTCTGTAGCTGCACAGTAATTATTGTGCTATTATAGAGTAATTAAACATTCAAATAAACATTAAAACAAGGATTCTGTATGGGAGCTGCCAACAACCGTAGGACAGAAAACCAAATAGTAATTCAAATTATAGTGTACTATAGTGCTACCAGCTAAAGGAGGTAGTTAAGAGTCTATCATCTTTTACACTACAAACAATTTTTGAAGCTTTTCTGGCTGCACAAGTGTCTGGCCTGACAACCAAGGAGAGATCTAATTTTGCAAATTCTCTACAGGGGTTAATCATTTTGTCATCCAGTTATGCCTCTCCTTCCCTAAGGACTGAAGCAAATGCATTGTTTATAACAAAAACAGTACAAACACTCCAGAGAAGTGTTCTTCAGAAGACCTTTCACCACAGATGTCTTGGCCCTACACAAAGTGAAGTCAGAACTGCTGCTGCCACCCAAGTCAGGGATGAAGCAGCCCCGTGCTGCAGACAACATCCCTCAGCAACACCAAACCCCGGACAGGTGCCTCAAGCTGTGTCCCAGCAATGCTCTGGTTACTGGATCACACAGCTGGTTTAAGCTGTGTATACTAAGATTAAATCTGGTTTATGTTCATGTTTTATTTTATCTAGTTCCTGCTTAAACCTAGCAAAATTCCCACATTCCCTCTAATGCTAGAATTTAGCAGAATGCTTGTTTTGACATTTTAACTTTGCACATCAAAATTAGAGCCACATCCTACCCCTTCAGCAGCATATGCCTGATGATGCTGCACAAACAAAACAGTCTGGCTTTGCCCAAGTTTGTTTCTTTAAGAGACAAACCTAAATATTAACATACTCATGCCCAACTGTTAGTTAACTGTGCTCAGCGAAGCCCAAACACAAAGTACTTTGTTACATGTCAAACTATTAAAAACAACATTTAAGCCCCTGCTGAATTGAGACCTCAGGACAGTGTGTATCACGTATAAGAATAGTACCTGACCAAACTCAAAAAGATTTCTCCCACCTCCCCCCCGAGACTTTCCCCATGCATATTTTTATTTTTTTTTTTTTACTTTTTTTTGATGCTGCAATGAAGACCCTCAACAAGAAAATGGCTCTGTCCAGGAGCAGCCTGAATGCTGCAGCTCCTCCCAATTTCTGCAAGTGAGCCCCGAGATAAAGCCTGGCATGTCCCTGCAGAACCACACGGCCCTCCTGACTCCTTCAGGAGTTTTGTTACAGGCACATTCCAGTTTGTCCAGCCTCTGGCAAACATCACACTACAGAAAGTGAACTCACAGACAGACTTCATTCAGCTCCATTGCTGATGATAGGTGCAACTGAAACAACCCCAGCTCATCCCTCAAGATCTTCTGGCACCTGATTCTCAGATGTCGAGAAATCATTGCAATTCACAAGATGAACTATTGTTCATCCTACAGCATAAGGTTGAAATAGTCTTAGTTCATCATAACAAGTGAACTTGACAAGCAGATGGGAAATGCTGTACTGTATTAAGCAAAAATCCTCTTATTGAGCAGAGAGGCATGTTTAAGAAAAATCTATCCCTTTTGTGCAAACTTCGCTAAAATTGTGTGAGTGTATAAAAAAAAGCAAACTCCAATTAGCTGGGGAATGAGGGGATCACGAGCAAGCTGGAAGAGAAGGGCTGTAGCAAAGTCTGCAGGAGTAACACATGAACTGCATCTGACAACACACAACTCTCTCTTCAGGAGATCACAATACACACTGGGATAGATAAGCTTTCACAAGTAAACAAGTTATATTTTTACTCCAAGTTTGCATCCAAGCCAGTGAGCCAGCCTGGCTCAGAAGGACCCATGCCTTTAACATCCTTTGTAAGGATGGCTATACCATGCAATACAGCTACACAGGAAGTATTGGGGATCTCTGCCCCGTCATGCTTATTGAAAGGAATACCTGCCCCAAAATAGCAGCTCACTTAATTTAGTCAGTAACTTTAACTACAGAAGCATTTCTGTTATGCCCTGGCTTCTTATGAAGATGTGACTTTTACACTAGTCCAATAAGATGCACAAAAACCTAATTTGGGGCAAGCTTTCACTATTTGAGGCGAAAGCATTTTCCATAACTATTTAACACTCACACAGCACTTTTCCATCCATAATCTTAACATTTGATGAAGACACACAAAGATCATTAAGCCAAAGGTAATACTGTAAATCATTTAAAGACTAGGGCCAAAACACAGCAATGTCTATTTATTTCTCGGCCTCCTCCAGTGAGCACTTTGCACAGGCTTGATCCTGCACCCGCTGCGGTCAGAGGGAAGCTCTGCCTCCATCTCAGGGGAAGCTGGATCAGGGCCCACATGCTCAATGTGAAGGCAGAGATTAATGAGAGTAATTTTACTTGCACTGCCTGCAAGCCCAGCAATTAGCTGTTCTTTATAATAGTTCCCCCTTCTGATCACATGCTGCTATTACCAAAGCACACACGCCCATTTAAACCTGGCAAAGAAAAATCTCCCTGCATATTTATAGAGGGGGAATAACCTTCCTAGTGACCAACGGGAATAAACAGATTTATTTTGACCACAGATTACCTCTAAAATACATACCAAGGCTTTACTGACCCTTGGTTCCCTTACTCTGTTTACAAACAAATAAATCCTTGTGACACCGGGAAGCTGCACAGTTTTAGAAGTGTAATTTTATTACCTTTAATATATATTTGTTAAGGTAGCAACAATAATCACAGCTACTGTTATCCTTTTCTTGCTCTGCCCCCTCACTTAGCAACCAGTTCAAGTGTTGCCAGCATTATTCTTGGCTTGCCAAGGAAACTATTTCTGTTCCTTGAATTTAATTCCCTAGCAGAGTTTAATTTATATTTTGTTGCTTTACGGTTGTCATGAAAACCCTCCTTTCCCTGCTAATTACAAGGTATGCTAAAATCTCCTCCTTCCACTCAGCAGATCACCAGCTGTTGAGGGGGCTGGGGCACCACCTCCACCCCCTGTGGCTACGCTCACATTCTTGTTGAGGACAACTTCTAAGTACATATACAAAAAATAACATCTTTCCAGATTTTGTCCATGAGCATCTTGGAAGAGACTTCTCAGGAGAAAGGAATTTTTCTACCTCTACACTGAAGATGAAACAATACCAATGAAGTTAAAACTCCCTGTAGAGGGAGCAGGCTCACCATCCCATCACACAGGACACTAGTTATTTCACCAGATGTGAGTGGAAATAACACCTTTCAGATAAGTATGTGGCATCTATCATCTAACTTATTTGCTGAACCTTGCCAACTCTGTCACAGTAGCTTGCTCTTTGAATGAGAATTAAAGAACATTTCTGACTCACAGCTCCAGGTTTCCTTATTCACCATCACTAGAGTGAAGCACACCTGCAGATGTGTCCCAGCATACAGGATTAGGAAATAAATTTCCCACACTACTAAACTTTCCTAGAATATTGGTCAAATAGCATTGGAAACAAGAGCACGAGGCCAAGGGGCTCTGGGGGGAGGTCAGGCTATCTCATTGCCCCACCAAGGGCATCCTGCAGCAGAACAGGCTGATTCACTTGGATACCCACAAGAAAGGAGCAAGCTCCCTCAAGGTAGGTAATTATTTTACATCTTACATCCCCCCACCTCTGGAGCCAGGAACCCTGAGTCAGTACAGCATTGCAGAGACCTCTCAGCACACTGCAGGTACAGGTGAGGTTCACCTGTATCCTGGTCTCCAGAGCTCACAGTGCTTTGCTTCTAGACAAGAAGACAAGACCAGGCCAGTACCATCATCACTGGTGCCAAGTGGGTGTCAAAAGGATTTATACCTATTCAGCTGCCAGAAGAGAAGGAAAACACCTCTGTAACATGAGCCCAGACCCATCAGCACAAGCCACACACAAGCACTTGGGGCCAGCACTGCAAATGGGAACAACTTGCACAGGGGAGTATAAACACACATGTTCAGGACCTACTTCTAAACACCAAAACAACTTCTCCAAGAGGCTCCTGAGGAGCTCTTAAGGGCCCTCTCGAGTCAGCCTAGATTTCTCCACTGCTCTGTGGTGCTTTAGGACCCTTCAAAGCACCAAAATCTGCCTGTGCATGCTCCATGAGCGAATTACAAGGGGGTTACTATAGCATTCAGCAGGTCTGGGGGTCTTTCTTCCTCCCAGCCTCACCAGCCAGCCCACACCAGGAAGGATATCACAGAATGGTCAGGGTTGGAAGGGACCTCTGGAGGTCATCTAGTCTAACCCCCCTGGCCAGAGCAGGGTCACCTACAGCAGGTTGTACAGGACAGCATCCAGGCAGGTTTTGAATGTCTCCAGTGTGGGAGACTCCACATACATGGCTCACGCTAAGCCTGAGATGCAAGCAGGGTACCCCCACCCCACTGGAGTTAGTGGGGCCACTGAGCAAAGAGTCATTTGCACATATGCACACACACACAGTGAATGCATAAGGGAGGAGAAGGAGCAGCAGCAGAGGGCACCCACAACACCCACCCCTCCCCAAGCAGGCTCAGAGCCCAGCCTCAGCCTAGCCAAGATGGTCAGCCAGGTCCAGGGGAGCAACCAGCAGGTACAGCCCAAGGACCAAGAGAGTAAATACCTGCAGCATGGGTCCAAGATGCAGCCAGAAGGAGTGAAGAAGCCAGGAGAGGCAGCAGCAGAGCCAAGCACAGAGACACCCTCAGCACAGCTCAAGTAAAGGGAAATGGGGGCCTGGCCCTGAGCTTAAATGGAGCTCCCAAACCAATGGGCAGGGTTTGGGGGGGACAGGTGATGCTCGTCAGGGCAACTGAGGCTTATCACTGCTTGCAGTGCTCCCACGTCTCTTTTCACTCTGGGCTTTACAAACTTGTCCCTCCTCTCTATGCAACACAAAATGCTGGTAAAGCTGGTGGAGGGGAAGATGGAAACGTAGCCTTTTCTCCTAAAATACTGCTGTCTTTATATTAGGTGTAGCTGGGAAGTATATGCTAATGATTTGTCAAACACTGAACTGAAATTGTGGATAAGAATCATGCTTTTTGTCTAGAAAATTGAAAATGAAATAGTGTCTAAAACTGTAGCTATTACACAGCACATTATCTTGAAGGGCTTTAGTATAATTTAGATAAAACACCACATCTCTTATTTCAGAAATGTCAACATCATTCTAAATGTACATATGCTTTTCCATTGGTTTTCTGTGAAGACTTACAACTCTATGAGCCTCTCTCTCTTCTTCTCTCCATTTTCTTTTTAAATTGGCAAATGAGTATTCAGTCTTTCAAAATTTCAGGTACGTTTTTATATGTAGGAAAAGTCTATGTTCAGAGATGCCCCTGAATGTCTTCATTATGTATTTTATCAGCTGTGAGACACTACCAGAAATAAAATCTATGCATCTGGATGAAACAGAAAAAAATAATACCAAGCTCCAGAACAGGGATGAAATGTTTCACTTTCCTCCTGTGCTCCCGATATTTTTGCACTTCATCCCTACTGCTCTGTTCATGGTGCACTGGCGAGGTGGGGTGTGAATTAGTGCCCTAGGCAGTCCCAGACTGAAATGAGAAATCCCCCCCAAAAAATTAAGCGCAGGCAGGCAATGTGACCAAAGGAACGAGCTGGTTGCAGCTGGGCTGCAGCAACATACTTCAGGAAAGGACTGGGGCGCAGGACCCCCCCCGAAGAGGTGCCTCCTGTCAGGGCTGGCTCTTAGCTTCGCACAGGGATCCTGGCTGGGTTCAGCACATAGAATCATAGAACCATAGAATAGTTTGGGTTGGAAGGGACCTTTAAAGGCCATCTAGTCCAACCCCCCTGCAATGAGCAGAGACATCTTCAACCAGATCAGGTTGCTCAGAGCCCCGTCCAACCTGACCTTGAGTGTTTCCAGGGAAGGGGCATCTGCCACCTCTCGGGGCAACCTGTTCCACTGTTTCACCACTCTCATTGTGAAAAATGTCTTCCTTCTATCTAGCCTAAATCTTCCCTCTTTCAGTTTAAAGCCATTACCCCTTGTCCTATGACAACAGGCTCTGCTAAAAAGTTTGTCCCCATCTTTCCTGTAGACCGCCTTTAAGTACTAAAGGCTCTCCCTGGAGCCTTCTCTTCTTTACGCTAAACAACCCCAACTCTCTCAGCTGTCTCTCAGCACCCCTAAGGACCCTCTGTGCACGCCTGGGGCTATACGGCAATCCCAGGGTCTGAGGCTGGGGCTCCACCAGGGAGTGGGACATGTGGGAGTTTGGCACCACAGAGACCTTAGAGACTTGTTTTGAGAGCTGTGGACAACCATTCCCCCCTAATAACTCCAGCTGCACGGCACAAGTCCATGCACACCTGCACACACGGACGCTCAGGCAGGACAGACCACTGCAGGAGCAGACATCCTGCATCAGCCAACCTAAACCCCTCTTCTTGTAGGGCCTGCGTTTCCCAGCCTGCTCCCAGACACCTCTGCCTCCTGGCCAGCCCCCACTTTTGCTCTCTGCACCTCTCTTCAAGTGCAGCCCCCCAGGGCGACCCAGCTCTTGCGGAGCAAAAGACCTCACAGAATAATTACCCGTCACATCTCACGCACTATTTGTTCACCTAGCTGTGTTTGATTTTGGGAGAGGGTCTCGTCCAAGAGCCTGGGATAGCCCCATTATCCTTCTTTCCATCACCCCAGCGTTTTCTTCAAAACTTGGGAAAGAGGAAAATACACAAACTGAAATACAGGAAATTCCAGTTAAGCATACAAAAAACCTTTTTCGGCGGTCAAACCCTGGCCCAGGTTGTGTGAAGAGGCTGTGCAGTCTCCATCCTTGGACATATTCAAAAGCCAACCAGGCGCGGTCTTGAGCAACCTGCTCTGGGTGACCCTGTTTGAGCAGGGGTTGGACTAGACGGTCTCCGGAGGTGTCTGCCAACATCAACCACTGTGTGGGTTTCTGTTTCATTGTTAGTTCACAGGAAAATGTGTACAATTAACATGAATTTTATCCATGTTTGCCATCTCCAACTTCTGATCAGGTTTCAGGAGTGTTTCAGACCCCCTGTTAATTGCCCTCCAATGGTTTCATACTGTACTTCTGGGAGAAAAAGCCAGGTGATGGGAAGGGGAAAACAGGGTGTTGGCACAAAATACCATGGGGATGTGCCTCCTGGCAAATGCTGGCAAGCTGAGAAAGAGGGAGGAATGATCACGCAAGCAGGGCCTTGTTGCAGCTGCATCAGTCTGCCTGGGTACCTGCTCTCCAGTGTGAAATGCCCGTGCATTCCCGCAGCCGGGTCTGCAGCCGCTGTTGTAGCTGGTAGACTTACAGCATAGCTGTGTTTGGCTCTGTTTGCTTTGTACCTGAATCAGCATTTGGACAAAAAGAACGTGATTTTTCCCCCAGCACATTTACATCCTCATTTACTTCTATGCAGGCTCCCCCTTCCCTGACCTGGGAGCTGGAGCCCATCACACACAGCCCACCACTGTCGGAAACCACCAAGCACTATGGAGGAAGGTTGTGGTAGCCATTTAGCCTGATTAAAATGCCCGTTAGGGTGTATGAAGGTGCAGATTTACACAACTGGGCTGTTTGCTGTCATGAGCAAAGATGCAGTCACACATCAACGCTTACCCTGAAGTACCTGTGATTGTCTACCACTCTCAACAGTGTACTACATGAATAAATAAAGAGGTTTCTAATTAGATTAAGACTGGTCAGAAATACATAATGAATTACCATTCTTTTTTTTTACAAAGCCAAATATTTTGTGAGATGAATGCCCTTCTAATTGAAACCTTCAGCTTAGCATTCAGCAATTCCCCATATTAACCGTTGCCATTTCCCACTTCCAAAGTGCCGTCCATAGCTCTTGGCACTGCGAGGCCATCGCCAGCATGCAAGGAGACACGGCCATGCAAGCCACACCGCACTTCTCCAGCGGTGGTCCTGGGGAGCGAGCACGGCAAGGCACTGGTGGGAAGGGCAAACCTCACAGCAGGCACCATGGTGGGCAAGGACAGACCCCGGCCAGCCCCAGCTCGTGATGGTGCCTCGCTGCATGGCCAACACCCCCCTTTCCATTCTCCCTGCTCCCCAGCGCTCACTTTTCTCCTCTTTATTTCAGCTCGGCTTACTGTCCTTGTTTGCCAGAGAACGACTGCCCCGAGCGAGCGAATGGACACGAGACAGGGTGGGGTGTTCTTGCAGAGAGGAGTGCCAGGCTGTCTGCAAACAGGGGGTCATTTCCCCTCTCTGAAGGAAGAAGGGTTATCTGTGCCGAGCATGACGGCTGCAGCAAACTCCCGCCCCGAGCCAGGCTGTGGGCAGGGGACCCCAGTGCGTATGGAGAGAGTAGCCATCAACGCTGCTGCCTTTTGCACCCACTTCTGCAATACACCCCACGAGCACCGATACAGCCCTCGCATCCCCGAAGTGACCACAAAGCAGACTGTGCAGCCAGCGCCGGCAGGGATCGCTGGAGTCCTGTGCGGGGGCCAAGTGGTGGCTGCCATCCCGGCGCACATGCAAGCAGCCTTTGCTCACCACTTTTGCTTGCACAAATGGAATCAAACACGGGGAATGTTTATAGGGATGCAAGTCTGCAGCTGCAATTTACAAGTTCATTAACAGTGTCCCTGCAAAGATCTTTTTTTTTTTAATTGGAGCCCTAATTAGCAATGAATTCTCATTATTTTTCATTGAAATCCCCAAGCAGCTTTGGCACATTCTCTTTGTTCTTTTGAAAACGGGGAAGTGGAGAAGCCTAGGGGAGATAAAGAAGCAGCTGATGATATACTAGGGGGGTCGTTTTCCCCTCGAGCCATTCCTTCAGTTTAATAAATTTTGCAGCAATTTTACTTATTATTTATGATTTGAAGAAGTAAGTATTTCCATAAAGAAACATGAACTTCATCATGGTTGATTGACACTCTCTATTCTTCCCAGGAAGACATGTCACTAGGGTAAGATGCACCCTGTAATGAGGTTGGGTTCTTCTTTCACTCACGCAAAATCTCCACTGACTTCAAGAGGAATTTTACAAGTGCAGGGGCACAAATCCAGAAAGTGGTGATGAGAAAAGCTCTGACTGAGAAACAGCAAAACAGTCCCCACAATTACAGTGTGCTGGCTCTGAACAGGGAGATGTTAATCAGATGGAGAGGTTTGCCAAAACCTTCATTAGCACCAATAAGGTTGGGCCCCGGAGTGAGCATCTGGCACTGGGAACCGACCTTGGCACTTCGGGGTTGTTTAATGTGAGCCACAAGGACCGGCTGCCAGCAAAAGCTGAGGCACAGGCTATTCCTAAAGTGATGGGCGAGATGCTTGGCATCACCGAGGGCACCCAGCTCTCCCCAAAGATGAAACCTCTTTGCAGAGGGTCAGCTTTCCAGTCGGAGCAAGCGGTACCCAGGGCCATGCTGGCTGCTGGGGGAGAGCAGAGGCTGAACTGGCGGTGAGGGGTTTCCCTGCAGCCTGGGGGTACAGGGTCTCAAAAAGCCTCCAAGTGTTGGCTTGTCTCATTAAAAAGAACATTTGAATGCAGCAGTGTGTAAGGCGGCAGAATGACATCTTTACATCATCTTGGAATTAATGTTTTGGTATCACCTGGGTAAAATGAGGTTTTCCCTTATTGAAAACTGGCAATTAGTCTACACCAAGAAGCCATCATCCCTTGCTAGTTGGAGATGCATTGACACTATTTTTCTCCTATGGGGAAATACATGGGTTATTTAATGGTGGAGCAGCAGCGCCCACATCCTCAGGCAGAGGAGCAGCGCTCACGCCTGGCCACCATTCCCAGATGATTCACCATGTCTTTTGCCAGGTCTGTTGCAAAGGACTACATTTATGTTCCCATGGCTGTATCAGCCTCTCTGACCATACAAACACAGCTCTCGGAGGCTGAGCTTCCTGAGAAATGCCCCCAGATTTACTTACAGGTGCTTATCTGACCCTCACTAATTCTTCAAGAGATGTAAAAGTGAAAAGGAGCCCTTCAAGCAAGTATAAATACAATTTTTTCCTTGGTTTTGACCCCTGTTCACAGCCTGAGTGCCTTGGAAAGGCCACAGTAGAGACAAGAATCAGCCCCAGTAAATTTAATCACTCAGGTTTGTTGCAGCTAACAAGCAAATAATGAAAGAAAGAAAAAAAGAGATCTGTTTTCCCAGTGGAAGAACGGCACAGTGCCCCGTGGCAACCCTCCCTCTGACCCGCACAGAAATCTGTTCACGTCTGGAGGTGCGCCCTGCTCCCAGCCATGCAGCAGCACAGAGATGTCACCGGCTGGCTGGTGTCTGCCAGGGGACCACAGAAGAGAAGTGCATCAAGAAATGGGTGACCTACACACACTCTGGTGACCAATGGACTTGGCACTGGAAAAGAGTCCAGCTGTTTGGCTGTACTGGTATCTGCTCCAAAACTAGAAATGCTTCAGGCTCTTGGTAAATTTTGAGATTTTTTTTTTTTTCAGAGGGATGGATAATCATCACATTGTTTCCACAGTCCTTCTACAAATTATTTTGATAATAAAGGACCTCCTGTGACATTAAGTACATTTTAATTACAACATTGTCTGTAATGCATATATCTAATTGCAAAAAATTATTTTATCTTATTTTGTCTGTATGCCTGTTATATGCATCAGATATTATCTTCTGACTCAGTGGTACAGGTTAATTAAAATTTCTCTTTTAATATCGTTTCAAAGCTAACCACATAATTTCATCTGAACACCAGCTGTGTTGGTAAAAATTATTTTTTATTATTTTTTGTCATGCTTGTCCATGGAGGAAAACCTGAGCCATTTCTGAAGGCTATAATTACTGCACTGCTTTCTGCAGTAATTTATTTGCAAAGGAAGAAAAGAAGGAAGAATCTGTGTAACATCAGTGGCCAACGCTTGCTTTGTGTGTTTCTGGTTTATTTTGAAGGGGTTTTGTTCGCTTCCTTATGTACAAGAGAATTTGAGATCTCCTTTCAGAAGGAGAATTTAAAATATTACATAGCCATTAGATAAAGTCTGGTTTCTCGGTATAAATTGCACTCAGGGTTAAGACAATCGGTATGGTCATTCTTGAAGTTAATAAAGCTCAGCTCATGGGTGATCCCAGTCAACTGTTTCCTTCCTCATTTATTGTTCCTTAGAGAGATAATGAGCAAACACAAGGTGAGAGAAAAAATGAAAATATGAACATACTGTTGAGTCAAAAAAAGAGAGCTTAGGTTAAATATATGGCAATATAAAAACCAAAACAAGAAAGCAGAGCAAAGGACAAGAGGAAAAAGAAGACTCTTATTACATATGGGAGAACACTTCATCTGTAACATGTACTAAAAAATGACCTTTATTTCTTACCCTCTGTGCATCATTTCTTAGGGCCAGAAGTATTTCTGTAAGTCTGACTGTCAGCATCTCACTGCTATTTAAGACTCTACTGCTGACAAATTCTGCCTGGCTGTTCAGAGTCAGCTCCAGGGAAGACAGAGGGGCAAAGGCCGGCAGGGAGAGGGTTAAGACGTGTCCCTGAAAGCCAGGATACAGCTAGGCAGCCAAAGGAGGGGAGCAGGGGCTCCCGGGACCTCCACTGATGCCAGGCGGGCAGAGGCTGCCAGGAGGAAATTGCTGGAGCTCTACCGAGACCATGAGTGACCTTTCCTCTTGGAGAGGGGTGAAGTAAACAACACTTATCTCGGATTTAGTGCGGTTGAGACAAGCAGGACTTTATCTCTGTACCGCGGCACACAGAGCAGGGGAGCAGAGTAGGGATTTTCCTGCATTTACGGTGTAAGCCATGTCTGCTTTCTTAGTCCGGTTGCAAGTTGAGCTGTAACACCTCCTCGTGGAAAGATCTCGGCCAGGGCAGTAGGTTACGGGCTTTCACAACTTGCCGTAAACCTCTATACACAGCTCAACCTTTTGCAAGTGTAGTTTGAGCTCTCCTTAGTGGGTTGATATTTTTACTGCATGAAATTTCCTCACTTTGCATGCTGTTTCCTTTTGGAAGGCATCAAGGGACATGCAATCCGTGTTCCTTCTATTTTGGCTTTTTTTCCATCCATAGACATAAATTCTTCTCTTTCCCTCTATACACAGTTTGAAATTCTGGCAGAAGGAAATCTGACGTCTTTTTTTGACAGTGTTTTTTCCCAGTCTGTCATTTTTGCTGTATGAATGCCATTTTAATGCCTCACGTGCTGCAATAGTTAGAAATTTTCCAACAGATTTTTCATAAGTAGCCCAGCACCCAGAAGCTCCATTCCCTTTTACTGCCAGATTTCCAGGGTTAGGAACTTTGGAAAACCCAGTTCCCAACCACTCCTCTGCTTAGGGACACTCCCGCTCCCAGCTTTATCCGTGGTTTATTTCAGCATAGTTTATTTCAGCACTATCATCCGCTGTTTGCCATCCTGTAGCCTACTGGAACTTGGGCTCAACACAGGGCCAGGGCCAGATCCTCCCATCTCTCTGAAGGGTTGCTGACCCCCACCCTGCCCTACCAGCCTTGCGTCCCTGTTGCCACGTGCAGAGGCTCACGCCTGGTGCTCTAGCTATGGCCAGAAGGGAAAATTGCACAACCTTACGCTCAGACATCTGTACGTGGCATTTGATTCCTCCACTGTATTTATATCTTCTGCAAATGACCAGATAGAGCAGACAACTCGTGCTGATCCCATGACTGAAGATCTTAATGTACGGTTGTAGCCTGTCCCCAAAGGAACCGGACAAAAGACTACTGCTAGTCCTCAGTCCATATGCTAACCTAGACCTGGCACATACCGCTTTCAGCTTAAACCAGAACTAAATCCCTCTGAGGAGGAAGCACTTTTGTGTACCACAGAGTCCCGTCTGCTTTTCCTAAAGTGAATATTCAACTCATGTGAAGTAAAGACTAAATAAGTAACTCATGCTGAATAATTAACTGTTTTCTGGGAAGCCTGTGGGCTGTAGTGTGCTCATCTGAGAAGTCAGCATGCTTCTTCAGGACACATCCTTCGCAGACGCACCTTTGAACTACTCTTCTCCACCCACCAGATAAGCTGGGCCCTGGTCACACCTCTCCCGAGTTCCTTTGCATTGCCAGCCCCTGGGACACTTGTCATTCATTAATTCATCTGCAACTGACAAAGGGACAATAAAAACCCTTCGGTTGCTGAACGAGAGTCACTGGGGGAAGATCCTCAGTGAGTGTAAGCAGAGGAGGCACCTTTGCTTTCATAAACCTGGCAAAACTCTGAACCTTTGCAGAAGTTGATCCACAGAAGGCAATTTGCAGGACCCAGGCTTAGGGCAAGTCAGGCGTATATGAGAAATTAAGCACTAACCACGTGGCTTTGAGTCTACAGCAGTATCTTGTAGCTGCAGCGATCCATGCCTGCACACCCTACATGAACACTGTTAGGAAAATAAAACCATCAAACTCAGAGCCAGCTGGAAAAATCTTTTACACGCGCTTAGTCATATCAAGACTGAGAGAGCGGAGTCTCATTTCCAGACACCTCACGCTGGCACAGTACCAAAGCTCTGCCAAGCCACTGCCGCACTGAGTCGGGAAGCATCAAGTGAGTTGATTAAAATGCAGGAATAAGAAGCTAGTGTGCCTTAATGGATGTGTCAGACCAAGGATATGCAAGAGGATGCAATAAATAACTCTCTGAATACAATTTGAAGCATTTGGTTTGAAGGACAAATAATCAGTACTGGCATCCTATGCTAAGGAAATGATTATCTCACCTGTACATTACTTAGGAGGCAAGTCTCTTTTATTTACTTTTCCCCTACCCTTTTTTTCTGGGCTCATTATAAAGCGTTACATTGACACAAGTAAGCAGAGAAGTTCCGTAACTTAATCTCTGTCATTAAAATTTCAGACTCAACAGGAAAAGTAACCTTGCCTGTTCATCAAGTCCAGTGAAATTCAGGTGGCCGTATTTACAGCTGCAGTGGCGGGTTTCACCTTTCTACAAAGTCTGCAGCGAGAGGCAGAGTTTCTTAACCACCGCCTGCCCTTGCTTATGGCAGGTAAGAAAACAGGACAGAGATTCCACCCTACTGTGGCTGAGGAGCTTAATGCATGAAAAGCACAGAAACGCAGGCCAACTCCTGCTTCTCCTGGCCCAATGAAGTCAAAAGATTAAAGCAAATGAGGCACAGCCTGTTTTTTTATTATCGTGACTATGATTCTGTTCAACACGTTTTGTTATACGCTACGGCAAGTCACTGCCCTCGGATCACTGAAATGTGATTTGTGTTATCTTTCTGATAGGAAATTTAGGAAGTAAGCATGTCTTCAAGATGATGGGAAGCAAGATGATGATAGCCTTCACTCCTCAGGACTGCTATGCTCTCACGTAATACATCAGAAAGAAATTTAGAAATTGAATGAGGACAATGTGAGACGTGTGCTTATACGCTCAGGTCTTGGGTCAGTCATCCATGGCAAGCTGAGTGTGTAAGGCACAAGGATCAGCAGGTTGTGGCTTCCAGGAACCAGCACAAGGCCAGCGCCTGCTGCCGTGGAGTGGTCTGTAAAAGGATCACAAGAGGCACTGCCCTGGTCTCTCACAAGGTCACTCTCCACCCGCAGCAAAGGGATGGCCCCGGGGCAGGAGAGGTGTCCCCGCGCAGGCATGCGGCTCTACACAGGCTTGAGACCTCGCTGAGCTTTTCCTCCGTCGTTTGGATGGTGCTCAGGCCTTGGGCACGCCCAACATGGGGAAAGAGGCACAAGCAAGAGGATGCATGGGAGTGGTGTGGGAAAACGTCCTTCCTTGGAGGGTGCAGCAGTGGAGCTGCAGCTTTTGTGTCCCAGAGAATTTTGGGAAGCCTTTTCCTTTCCAAGGCAAAGCTCTCTGGGGACAGTACTGCCCAGCATCCTCCCCTTCATGTGAGCCGTGTCCTGATTCCCTCCAGCGCAAAATGCACCAGGGGCATGTTCTGCCGCTGCACTGTGGGCTCTGACAGCCCGCGCCCGGGTAGCTGGCAGCCCAGAAGCAAGTGCAGAAAACATGACCAAAGACCAACATGGTGCACGTTCCTTCTGCTCCCCTGCCCTGTGCATCCCTCACAGTGTCCCAGAGGTGGCAAAGGCAGGCGCTGAACATCAGTGGCCGGGACCGGCTGCAAGAAGCGGGAGGTGCAATGCTTGCTGTGGGACGGTCGCTGTTGGCCTGACCCTGTTACTCCCTGGAAGTACCATGCTGCTTCCAAGAGAGGAGGAAAAAAACACGAGCTGCACAGCTCAGGGATAGCGTGCCTGGCTGTAGCGTAAATGCACATTAATAATTAAGGCTATTCTATTTTAGACTGGAAACGTGCTGCTCCTTACCTGTATTGCTTATGTGCAATGGGTGCCCAAAATAGTCACTCCTCTAATAGCTCTCTGCAATAAGAAGACTGCATACAGTCGAGAGGGACTGTGTTTCTTATACACGCTTTCCTCCGCAGGGCAGGCACTGCAGTGACATTATTTTCAAGGTCATCATTTTCTCTTTTGTCTGTGGGGTCTTGCCTGTGCTACAACTTCCCAGAAATCTCCCCCGTACTGATACGATGCTGGTCTCCCTCCACTGGAGCCAGCAGGAGTGGGGGGCTGCCCACCATATTATCCAAATAAAAACACACAGCTCAACTGGCAGATTCCTGCATGAAGGAGGGATCTATCTAAATGAATACTGAATCCATTCACACCACTGCCGTGCTTATTTAGGTTTGTATGTTCAACTCACTTAGGATGTCACGTTGTGCTGTGACCTTTAAAAATTCAGTTCTCTGTTAAGTGGTTACTGCTTTGTCCCCTTAAATGACTGCTTTATATAGATTTTATTTCAGATCCTGAAAGCTGAATGACCAAATCTCTTTCGGGAAATTATTCTACCTTAAGCATCAACTTTCGGAAATGCATCATCTGACTTTCTGGGAAACTGCAACTGTTATATTGTTAAAAAACACGAGTCCTAGGATTTTACAAGCAGTTCCCCTAGGCCGTCTGAAATCATTGCTGCCAGTTTACTGGGCTTTCTGGTTTGCATTATGCTACATCAACTCATAAATGAATCATTTGAAAAGTTGTATTTTATGATGTTAAAGGTCAGCTGCATATAATTCTGAGTTCCTAAAGCTATATATTGATTCAGATGTATTTGTTTACCTAAAACTCAGAGGAGAAACTGTTAAATGCGTTTTCACCTTGCTGCTACACTGACTCCTTGTTTGTGGTAAAAGACAAACAAATTTTACACCGTGAAGATTAGCTAACGTATGGTGATGCATTTACACGCAGAACAAAATATTGACTCGTGTTACAGGACACATGACATGCAGAAGAAAATACAAGTTAGAACATCCATGATTTATCATTCAGTTTGGTACTGTGATGATTCAGCTAATGCAAAGACATATCAAAAATAAACAGCAAAATTGTCAGAAATCTTTAGGATAACTTCCATTTTTAAAAGCTTTCATTAGACTGTGTATTTCCAAGTAATATGCACTCTGAAAACTAGGAGAAGAAACTTTTGAGAAGCAAAGTCTCTCATCACATCCTGTACGGAAGTGTCTTAATTTCTGGGAGCTTTGAAGTTTTCCTCATCGCAGCCAAGTGGCCAAAATCCCGTCTCACAGGAATCCACTGAATCATGTCAACATTTGTCCCTTTACCAGGATGCTTATTTCTTATTTCAGAAGAGCCACTAGCGACACAGAGACCAGATTTAGTCCTCACTTAAGCAGAAAGCACATTAACACTTTAACCATAATGGCAGCAGAGTTGAGTTTGGTCCGCCTGCCCTGCACTGTGCTTTTCAGCACTGCTGGAAACAAGCAGGTGATCTTCAAACCTCCTCTGGTTCCTTGCAGCTGGATATCACAACACGTTCACCCACCAGTGTCAACCCTCCAACCTCCAGACACGAATGTCCTGCCCCACAGCGAATTAACTTCCTACCATCTACACAGAGCATCAGGGGCCCTTTTTCATCCTTACAGCTCACTGGTGGGCAAGAGCTGAGTTCAAATAACCTTGATACCATGATTAAAGCACACAAGTAAAAAAAAACCAACAAACCCAAACCACTCTAATTATGCCAATGTTAAATGATGCTGACTCACTGAGCTTTTCACATCACCACATTTTCCAGGACCTAGCAGGGAGAAAAAGGACTGCCCTCCTAGAGCACTGCGATTCAAGTCATGAAATCTATATTCTGTGGAGCTTTTCACAGGAAGAATTCCTGGCAAACTTTAAAACACTGAGTGCCTAAAGCTATGCAGTTAGGTGCTTAGCACCTAACTGCCTTCCTAGTTATTACAAAAGTTATTAGACATTAGAGCAGCTATATAATTACAAATGCTTTATCTGCAATAACAATGATTTTTTTTTTTTAAGAAAGGAGGAAAAGACAAAAAATTGGAATGATCAGAAATTGCCAAAAGAGACAAAAGGAAAGCTGTTGTTTTTCTAAGTCAATTAAAATAAAAGGGGAAAAAAAAAAAAAGAAAAAAGAAAAGAGCAAGCCAAGACTTTAGCCATGTGCTTCCTCAGCCAACTGCATATATTGATTTGTGGCAATGAAAGGGAAAAGCTGGAATGACCCAATTTGCTCTTCTCAGGAAGCTGAAGATACCCAATCTGCAACATGTGACAAAAAATTTTAGACAACTGTTGACGATTTATAACTTTTCTAGCATGAGACATTGTGTAACAGTTATGGGAAGAATATGCAATATGTATTACCGTAAGCCTTAAACGTGCTCCAAAACAATGGACTATTAGGCGACAATAAATTCTCTGTGTCTGACTCCAAGGTCATGCATTCAAACTTTTTTGTGTAAGAAAAAGGATTAAAGTTTTTTTTTTTAAAAATGCTGCATGTCAGCACTATTCCTCTTCCTATGACTCCAGGAAGCAAGCTCTTAAAGAGCAGCAGGGATGCCACAACGTTTGGTGACTCTACAGGGCAGCACTACCGAGACACGGCCAGCCTTTGCTTGCTGGAGACAGAATCCAGCTGTGCTTCCAAAAGCCGTGCCACTGCCACGGCCACGTCGCACAACCAGCAGCGCCCACGAGCACTGACAACAGCCCCTTCCACTGCAAACTCCCGCCCCTCGCTGCTTTATTTGTTTATTTCGCCAGGTTCACCTTCACCCAGACCAGTTCCCTGATCTCGCTTGCCGTGTGGCCATCCCAGGGGTGGGTGTCCCAACCGCGGAGAAGCTGGGACTGTCCTTTCGCTAGCAGGATGTGTTTAGGGCTTGTTGACGTGCTGCTTTTGTGACTCCGGGCCCTCGCGGAGGAAATGATCCCCGAGAGGGCTCAGAGGAAGCAAGATATGGCAGCGATATATTTTCCAGTCCTGAAAATAGTTAGGTCTCGTCACATTTTATTTTTCTGCAACGATTCATGGGTGAAAAATATTTTCTATAAATATATGACATGTCAATTAAAATTTTAAATAGTTTTCTTGAAAACTAAGACGTACACATGCAGTTTACTTCTCTGAAACACACCGTTTTCTTTTTTGGGACCTCCTCCTGCCTTGGGACATATTTAAATTTATATTTCAACCCAGGACTTTTACCGAGAGGCTCTGAGGGCCTTCCACCGAAACGCCGCTGGCTTCTAATTCTGCGGAAAATCCCACTTTTGTTGCCGTAACTATGAATCCGCCCCATCTTCTGCCTTCCCGATGCGTCATGGAAGTAAAGATGGCGTTTATTATTTACGTTTTTACAGTTCAAGGGGCTATTCAAAAACTGAAGGCTTTTCCCCGTAAATAAACCTGAGCGCGGCCAGGTGCCAGCGCCCAACTGCGTCTCCACCTCACACCCATGGGGGCCCCGCCCCGCCTCCGGTATTGACACAGCTCTCCCGGCTCCACCGTGTCCCCCCGAGCGCCCCGCCCCGGCCATCGCTGTCCCCAGCCCCGCACACAGCCGAACTTTCCACCCGCCGCCGCCACCCTTAGCGGCCTCGCTGAGCACGGAGGCCGCTGCGGCTAGGCCCTGCGGCGTGACGTCAGGGCGACGCCGGCGTGACGTCAAAGGCGACGGCGCCTCC
>VZSZ01007264.1:98684-112700 GCA_013398815.1 Ibidorhyncha struthersii
GCCGGGGGAGCCGCTTCCCTTCAGCCGTCGACTGCCGCCCGCCCCGAGCCGGGATGTTCTCAAGGAAGAGCCACGCCGATGTCAGGAAATCCACCCAGAAGGCGCTGGACCCCAAGCGGGATGTACTCACCCGCCTCAAGCACCTCCGGGCGCTGCTGGGTGAGTGGGATGGGGCGGCGGGGCGCCGGCCCGTTTCCCGCCGCGCCGTGCCGTGAGGGGCCCCGGCTCCCCTCAGGGTTTCTCCTCAGGGAGAGCGCGGGCGGCGGAGCGCGCGGGGCCGCGGGCAGCGCGGGAGGGAGCCGCTCTCCCCCGCCTCGGGGGGAAGCCACCGGCCCTGCCCGCCGGTCGCCGGGGCAGAGCTGGGAGCCGCGGGCAGGTGGCTGGGCAGGCTTCGCTGCCTCGAACCGTTCCGTAAGGCTGTTCGGGGCGGCTGGGTAAGAGCTGTCCTCAAGACAAGGGTTAAATTGAAGCCGTAGAAACTTGTGATGGGCAACCCTTGTTGGAGACACCCTTTTCTGCTGTAGGTTTCCTCAGCTTTCTCCAGGCGCGCGTTGCAGTTTTGGGGAAGCTCTGTCAGCTCTCCCGGTTGTGGCTGTTGGCAGGTAGCAGCGCGTGTCCTTTCAAAGCTATAGGAGCTGTTAGAGAAAGTTCCTGGTGCGTTTTTGCTGCTCCTAGCTTTGGAACCTTGCGTGGCCCCCCGCCCGTCAACAGATTTGTGATGCAGCATGGTTGTTTGGGTACAAAATAGTACACAAATGTATTTCTTGCAGGGTTCTTCAGAAGATCCAGTCATAGAAATTCTGCTCTTGTCAACAATGTTAATTTGGTGGTTTTTATTTTAGGTTTGGGTTTTTTTTTTTTAAGTTTAAAGAGGAGGTCAATGTAATGGTGTTTTGTTGTGTCCTTCCCATGTCTTTGGCAAGGTTGAACCTCTTTCTCTAATGTGGACTTACAGTTGAAGCCTTAACCCTTGTCTTTTTATTCTGAACATTGAAACCAGTTGATGTATTTCAGCAGTGAGCTATGATTTGCAAGGATTTGGGTGGCCTCGTCCTCTGTTAAGTCAGCAACTGCAGCAGGAAACAACTCTTTTAAGAGCTTTTGTGCACTGTTCAGGAGAATCAGTGACAGTGTTAGTATCTGTTTTAGATTGTTCTGAGAAACAAGGAGGAAAAAGTGATGTAACTTGTACTTCTTCTGTACTCTAGCAATTTTTAAGTCTACTGTTTCAGTCAAGTTTGGCAGGTATGTAGGAGCCTCAAAGATGTGTTACAAGCAGAGAGAGGTGGTTGGAGGAGAGGGTCTGAGGTTAGTGGCTCATTGAGAGAGAGCAGAAGTTGGGAACTGTATCTTCTGCTGAGGAGCGGCTCTCTGGTTGGTCAGCGTTTGTGTCATTCCCCTCAGACCCTTACGTGCTTGCTCTCAGTGGTATGAAGGATGCGTGGAGCCCGCATTACTGCCCGGGAAGCAGTTCAGGCCTCGCAGACCAAATGTGCTCCCCTTCAGTCCTCCACCTGGTACGTGCACCAGGCTGCAAGACTTGCACTGAGGAACCTCGCTGTGGTTTGCAGCGTGGGTTTGTTGGCGGTGCTTGCGATCAAGTTTGAGATTAAAAGCTTTTTACTGTGATGTTCCACTGACAGGAGAAAATATGCAAAAGAAGTGCTGAATGTTCTGTAGCAAGGCGAGGAGCTTTTATGGTGGGGGCACTGAGAACGCTCCTGAGTGAAAAGAGTAGCGATTAGTCTCCCTTGGGATGGTCCCTTTGAGACAGTTGTACTTGGTGAGAGCGTGAAAACGTATGAGCAGAAGAGTCTGTGATAGTTTAGCTTGTTATGGGCATTTTGCTGGATTTTTTTGGGATGTTTTTTACAGGTGTAACTGTCACTCTGATTTAAGACATTATTCACCTGTGATCTACTGCATTTAACTAGCTAAGCTGAAAAGACATTTCTGCAGGTAATTGATTAGTGGTTGAAGTACTGGACAAATCCGCAAGTCTCACGCTCTAAAAGTGGTCAGGTCTTGCTCATCTTTTGAGCAACAATACATGTAAGCTTGACATGCCCAATCTGTAGATATGTAAGCTTCACGATTTGGACTTGCAAATAGAGCAGTTCTGACCACTGTGCCTGGTGATGGGAGACGAGAGGCTCATGTTAGCGTCCCTCAGCACCTGCAGTCTTCGTGTTTTTTGTGAACAGTATTGAACCTTTGCTTTAGAGTTAGCTGTGAGTGAAGGGTATGTGACTGCTCTGGGTATAAATTCCTTCTGTTCTGTAAGCGTATGTTAAAAATCTCCATAGTTAGCAGTCTGGTGGTCAGTTTTGTGTTAATCTCCCTCTGGGGACAAAAAGTATATGTTTCTTGTACTGGAGGTCTATAAAATACTTTGCTTGTTTTTGGTGGGGTATGGTGTGGGTTGTTTTTTTTTTTTTAATTGTGCTGTGTAGCTAAGTGCCTAAGGGCAGGAATTTGAAAAGACAGGAGATGATACCTTACCTGCATTATAATATGCCTTTTAACTGTATATGTCTTATTGCTCATGTGCTATACAAACAATATTAAAATAATGTCAAGTTTCATTGTAAAAAAAATCTGGGAAATTGTTTGTTTACAAGATGAGGTTTAGAATGTTTTGGGAAACCATCCTGAGAAAGATTCGTCTAAGAGACTGTAGCCCAAGCTTGCAGACCTTAACGTTTCTTCCTTTTCCACCAGCCTCACTAAAATAAATGGACTTCAAGAAATAAGAAATATAGTAACTTTCTGTTAATAACGTTCCACTTTCAGCCTCTCAGACACACCTGAAACCAAAACATGACTGGTTTGAGATGAAATACTGGACTTGCTATGGCTCTTGGTTATACCCATCTTAACGGGAGCGTTATGTTTTTCTGTGCCCATGCAGTACAGAGGAGGTTGTCAGGTTCCTGTGACAGACCTGACGGGTGGAACAAATGGAAAAATACGCCTATTAGCATGACAAAATTAATTTATGTCCCATAGCAGATGGTACAGAAGGTAGTGCTGTCTGGTGGTTTTCTGTACAGATACTTATTACCCAGTTGGCAAGGGGGGGAACTACACACGTCATTTCTCAGGAAATATGTTTTCTTCCAAGTGTCTGTTACATTTGCAGATAGTGACCTGATTTTTTGTTTAAACTTATTATTGAACATTGGTTTTAAGTGAAAATTATTATCAGTGCCAGAGGGCTGGGTAGCATATTAGCAGCGTGTTGGCTGAAGTACTGTGATATGACAGCTGGCTGTCTTCTAGTGGGTATGTTTTATTGCACGGACTATGTCAAAGCAGGCTCTGGTTATGTTCCTGAGATATCTGCTTTTGAGAATGTCAGTGTAAACATTTTAGATAATATGGCAGTGGCTTTTTGAAGATAGTATCTTCATAGATATCATTGCAAGTCTGGTGTTGTTTTTGCACAGAAAATGAAGCAAGAAATGGTAAGAACCTTTCCTGTGTTTAAGGAAAACAAGACTTTTGGTAGAGAGGCTCAAAAATAAAAATAGTTAGATGTTTCTTCCCCCACCCCCACGCAAAATGTGGCATTACTTGTGCCGGCCAGGGGTAGGAATATGTGTGTCTTACTGTTCCTCCCATCCCAGTCATTTCACTCCCTCTTCTCAGCTGCTTCACTCAGGCCATAGTGGCACATGTTCTCAAAATAACTGATCCTGTTCTTATGTTTCCTTAGAAGATGCCGTCTTTTCTTCCTATGTTTACAATTTAATTCCTGTGATTTAAAACTGATAAAATGGCAGTTACTCTTCTGAGATCCTACTGATGTAGGAGGATAAAAATCAGAGAAAAGATAATAGGGGAGGGATGAGGGAAAGGAATGTATATTTCCATAATTAAGGGGTTATGTGAGTACCAGGATCAATAACACCCAGTTTCTGATTGCTTCACGTCCCTTAACTACCATCTGTGTAAATTTGTCCAATACTCAAACTGAAATAAAAGATTCCCTTTAAATTTCTGTTGCTTGTAACATCTCTCAAGTCTCTAATGCCCTTTAGTATCTCAGTTCCTGCTTCTGTGGGGTAGTCTACCTGCATAACAATACAGTACACTAACCAGAATAATAACAGCATTATTTTAAAGTGGGTGTTCGCTTGTGTTAGATAAATAGCAGAAATTTTCCTTTATTTTTTTTTTATTGCTATAAAGATGTACTAACTTTTAGAACTTCTGTAAAGTCAGTAGGAACTTTGTTCCAAATACAGTGTGTGTAAGTGTCAATAGTGTGGTCCTTTTTTTAGGATAGACTTGAAAAATAATGGTCTTGGAAATGGTGGTGACGTACAAGTTTGGCTCATTCACACTGGTTAACTAATTCCTCTACCCTGTTTCCCAGCATTTCTATGGGACTTTATTAGCATAAAAATGTATCTCTGCTCTTTAAGACTTTGTTTCTGTGGCTGTTCTTGAGTAAAAATGTTCTTTTTTTTTATTGAAACATCTCTTTCAATGTTTTCTCCTCAGGTACAATCGAAGTGTTTAGTTTAACATCTTTGCATGGCTTAGTGTATTTCCCTTGAATTTTTCTTCTGGTTTTAAGAATTGCTCTGTCATGACACACTATCTTTCATGAATAATGATGCAATAGGAAAAACAGCTACTGTCTACTGTGGTTCTCCAGTAATCTATATGATGTCACTCTTTGCTCATGCATAAAATGGGATGAAGTATCACATGAGCGTTAAAGTTTTTATTTCATGAAGGTGATGAGCCTTTTCTTCTTGGCATTGTTATTCTTATTAATTTCAGAGTGTGATTTGTCTGAGAACTTTAAGGCTGGAAAAAAGTCTGTAGGTAGTCTCTGTAAACAATCTTTGGTGATTTACGTTGGTCACCAGCATTCACATTACACTTAGAAATAGGAAAGAATGGGAGCTTACCCATAGCTGCTGTAGAATATGCTGCGAGCTGCCTGGAAGATGGTTACAACATCAACAATTAAGTTGAATTCAAGGGCTGGATTTTTTTATACTGAATAATCTTAAGGGTGATACCCTTGTTTTGACAGTAGCACTGATTTGGTGCCGTTGCCAAACCCAAATTGTTTTACAGATTTGTGGATTGTGTTGATCCTCAACTGTGATATTTGCTGGGGTGGGTTGTTAGACCACGTATGTGCTCGCACTTGTTTTTGAGTGTACTGATGGACTAAATTGTGTATCAGAAGCCTGGGTGCAGGCTGGTGTTTGAATTAATAACGTGCACTTCAGAGCCTGTGCTGTGGCACTTCACTTCTGGGTGTGTGAGTAAAAGCTGGGCTATTTTCAGAGTTACGGTACTTACACATATTCAATCATGCAATTGAAGAAACTCTTATTTAAATCCTGAACTGGAAAATGGCAATGTTTTGTGCTTTGGTGTATGTGTTAGGAGTACTGCTGCTAACAGATGTAGGGTGCTGCTTATGTCCATTGCTTTTATCCTTTTCTCTGTTGAACAGTGGACAAATGTATGGCAGATCTGATACAGCTACACACAGACTTCAGTTTAGATTAAATATGAAATTTGTTAGGCTACCAAGTGCAATGCTTATTTTTTTAAAAAATATAAATTAAGAACAAACATGTTTTTCATTTAACTCCCTCAATCAAAAATGAGATAATAAAGGAAAGTAGTGGGGTTTTTGAGTTATGGCACTGTCTTGGTTTGCACAGTTCTGTACAGCTAGATTAATACAAGTTTAGTAGAAATTTTCATTTAGGGATGTTCAAAAGTGAATGGTTCCAAACTTCGTGCTGAATTTAGAACAGCTGTTGTTCCTTAGATTTCATGTGAAATTTGAGGTGTTAAAATTATTTTAGCAATTGTTCTAATTGGAAGGTTTTTTAGTAACGATATGTTTCCATGTTGACATTCCTTTGAAAAAATGAAGGAAAATTATCTTCTAGGCTTTTGTTTAGCATTTAAAGCTCTAATCTGAAAAAAGGGGGTGAGAGGTTGGTTGTTTTTCTTTTTTGAAGGTAAGTAAAAATTGTATGTTGTTTCTGGGCAGAGGCTAGTAATAAAAGTTTATCATTAGCCAAGGTACGACTGCAAAGTTGTCTCCTCATCTCCTTTAATTTTTTAAGTACTCAAGATAAAGAAAACGCCTCAGGATTGAGAGAACTTTGTATAAATAACATAAAGCCAAGTGACTTTGGAAGCTCATGAAATTGAGGGAGGATTTCTAACTACTTAAATGACTGCAATAACATTTGCTAGTTAACAGAAAAATAAAAGGAAAGCCAGTGTGCTAAGGACATGATTATTGTCCCCTCTAGATCTTTTTTATACGAGGAAGAGTAATGAGAGCTTGGCAGTAAACTCAGATTCTTATTAAGTGGTACCTGAGTAGTTTGTTTCCCTGAATTTTAAACTTAAGTAGTAAGGCAAGTAAGGGTGATTTGCAGTTATCTAATGAGCCAACTGTTTCATATTTTATGTAGAAGAAATCATGTATACCCTTGTGAATGTCTCGCTCTTTCCTGTATGTTGCTGTAAAGTGTTAATTGCAAGCATTAGCCAATGGATAACCTATCCTTGTTTGGGGAATGGAGTTAGATTATACATGTTTTTGGAAAGCCACTGTGTATCTGATTGCTGATAATGTTGGCCAGCTTGCCTTAGATTTTAGTGCTCAGGGTTTTGAATTTGCTAGGTGACTTTTCAACAGTAGTAATGTGAAAGCTATGTATGAGTAAATATAAAAATATAACATAATACCTGCTATTCAGTCCCAACCTTGCTGTTTAATTTCCTTGAGTGCTTATAAATACTTTTTCAGTCAATGTGATTTGACAAAAGTCAGTATTTTATCTTATTTTCTTAAATGGTAAATAGTGCATGAAACTTTCACTGGTGTTCTGTGTTTGAAAAACAGAAAAATGAGCCTTATCCTGCTAAAAGTTAGACATATACTTAGTAGTGATTCAAGTTACTGTCTTAGGCTTCCTGCCAACTTTTAGTAAATCCTCTTGAGAGGCAGTCTTTCTTGTCATGGTCTCTTTTTGTCTGTGGTGATCGTTTTTTGGTGAAATGGGTTGGAGAAGCTGGGTTGTGGGGAGAGCCAAAGCGAGAGAGCAGTAAAGGAGCATGTGAGACTCATCTGTGCTTGCCGTGGTGCTGCCTTCTGGACATGCTTTCCCTACAACCCAGTGTGACGTAGAGAGGACAGGGACTGCTGGAAAGGGTGTTGTCACCAGCTTGGCTGGTCCTCCTGCCAGCCAAAGGTTGGTTTAGACGGCAAAGACATCTCCCGCCTTTGCTGTGCCCAGGGGAGCAGGGTGAAGCATTCACAGTCAGTGCTGCTTTCCACTGCGCATCACTGAGAACACATGCATAGTGAAGGAATAGAGAAATGGTATTTTCTTAATGTTTGCAAAAAATAAGGTGTTTGGTAGTGAAATGCCCAAGAAAGCTGTATCTCTGACTGAGCAATGGAATTGTGTGTGCAGCTTATTTGTTATGATTTGGATTATTTTTTTAAGTGGGCAGTGGTATCCGGATGACAACTTGCATGCAGAATTGCAAGAAAATCTTACTTTCTGAGTGAATGTCAGCTCTTAGGGTAGTAAATAGTAGTATTGGTGTTGGCCTCTTTTAAGGTTAGAAATTGTTTTCCTATATATCTTGCAAAGGAATATAAGGAACAAAAGGGTTCAGTAGGAAAAGGATGTAGCTGTAAGAATGCATGCTTACATCAGAATAACAGATGAGTCACCAGTGAAACGCCACATTTATAGAAAAGGAGAATTTACTTTTTTGATTAGGCAGTTCCTTTCTCCTCCTTTCACAATTTAAAGGGAAAGTTTCCTTTTTGTTTAGATTTTAATGACCTCATTCCTTCATATGAAATCCTTGTAAATGAAAGCCTTGTTTTCTTGTAGAGTTGTATTTAACAGTACACGTTCACAGAGAGGAATAATTGCACTTAGCTTGCAAATTCAAGACTTGTAGTTTGTAGGAAACAAATATCATGTAAAAGTGTTTCCGTGCAGTAATTGTTTCCATAGTACAAGCAACCAAACAAGGCCTTACTACTGAAAAAGGTATTAATTAAAAAAAAAAAAAGCCCCCCAAAACATTGTCCAAGGCTAAAGTCATTCTTTCTTCTGTAGTTATATGATATTATTGGGTCTTCTTGTTGTAATAAGCTTTGTCTTGATTAATGAATGGGTTTCTTGAGAGGTGAAACATCAACGAGAAGACGTGTTGTTAGTAATTCTTGCCCTTTATCATTTTAATTCTGGCTGGAATCATCTATATTTTCTTGACCAAATCAGTTACAATAAAGAGCAGACAGATGAAGTTAAAGTGTGTTTTGCAAGTGTTATGTTTAGAAAGCATTAGATTTCTTTTTCTTCTTAAAAAAGAAACCTATTTCAAATTTTAGACCTCAGTTAAATCTTAGGGAAGTGATGCATGTGTGGGTTTCCATTATTTTTTTAAATGAATTGGAAATGTGCTGTTTTCTGAATTGATCTGGTTGTCAGATAAATTTAAGAACTGGATTTGCAATTTGCATACAGAAGTCTTTGCTGATGTTTGTTTTTTCCAACATTGTTTTATTGATACAGAAACCATTTGGTTAGATAGCTAAGGCACGCCCAATCCTTTTTGCTTTTCAGTTGTTTTCCATTAACAAAATAAGAACCTAAGTCACACTGCAGACTTTCATAAATTAAGTGAAAATGGAAATTTCCCTATTTTACTTGCAAGGATGGAATCACAATTTAGTATTTAGTGAAGTCACTAAAATTGTTTTGTATTGCATTTATGTCATTCCCTAATACTGAATTTTCATAAAGACAACAATTGTCAGCTTTCTGCTGTTGTGCAATAACTCCGTGTGTTCCTCTTTTCAGATATTGTGGATGGAAGTGACCTGAAGCAATTTTTTGAGAACAATTATTCTCAAATTTATTTTATATTCTATGAAAACTTCACAACACTGGAAAATAGCTTGAAACAAAAAGGTACGTTTAACAGTTTTGCCAGCAATTGTTGAGTCAGTTTTCCCTAACTGTTCTCAAAAGCATTCCATTAGAGCTTATCTAATGATTATATAGTCCACAGTTATCTATATTTGCATTAATAGTTTCATGCAGTAATTATTTTAATTTTATTGTATCAGAAGAGACGAGCATGGGAAATTGCTCTCTAAAGTGTCATAAGAAACTGAAAAGAATTCTAAATACATTTTTATGTCTAAGTGTCAATTCAGCAAAAAAAAAAAGCAGTTCTTGTGCATTTATATACGTATCCTCTCATCTTGTTTTGAAGTATTGAAGGCCTTCATCCTACAATTAAGCAGATGTCTGTTCAACTGAAACATTTGTCAGAGATCCACAGAACAAATCTCAATATTGAAGATATGTCAGTAGGAATAGCCATTTGCTTGGAGATGAGCACAAGGACAATGCTTTACAGACCTGGGACTCTAGTTGTCCCTCATTCGTAATCAAGAGAGAGAGGCACTGAAGTCTGGAAACAGCTTGCTCTTTTGTTATTAGATAAAGAAAAATATTCCAAATACAACATCTTTGACTTCAGTTGAATAACAACAGCGTGATTTTGTTGTCTGTCTCATACCGTATGTTTACAGCAAAGAATATTGTTTTCTGTCTTGCAGGGAATAAATCACAAAGGGAGGAGCTGGACTCCATTCTCTTTCTTTTTGAAGTAAGTTTTCCATACAATGAAACTAATTTTTATTTTAAATCTCATTGTCATTATATGCTTGCTTACACCTTTACAATGAGGGGTGAAACGACGTATCAATGAAAATGGCAGTAGATGTCCATGGCTATATAAGGAGAAAGGCAGAAAAGAGCTGGGGTGTGCATTAAGTTTTCAGACACAACGACAATAAAAAAATTATTATGTAATGGGAATGTTGGTTGAATGAATATCCAGAGTTAAGAGATTTTATCAAAATGACTTGAAAATTATACAGTAATATATCTGTCCTAAGGAACTGAGGATCAACTGTTTGAAAATGTCCTGTTTTTTTCAGTAGAATGTGGGAGCCAGTGATCAGTAGTTGCATACTCTCTGTTAGGCTAAAGGTTTCAAAATAGTTTTTTTTTTTTTTTTTTAATTAAGTTCTTCCTTCTGTATTTTATGGCGGGCTAGTTCAAAACAACAGTACTTTTTCCATATGCTTTGTCAGTATGAAGTTCAGTGTTACATTTATTTTGAATGTCTCACAGCAGGAGTTTGGGCTCTGCTTTCAGATGGAGGCATCTATTATAATTGCAATGTTTGGTCTCGCAGCACAAGGAAAATAAAAGGATAAGAGCTTTCAACTACTGCATATCAGTTTGATCTGAGTGTATGAAATGTTAATTTGTTTAACTTTTTTTTTTTTTTTTTAAATTCAGCAGAGCATCTTTCACTTCCAGAAGCATATCCTTCCCAGCACTGGTAGTCATAGCATTTGCAGTGTCTAGGGAGGAAATGTTAGCTGGTTAACTTTTGCATAATCAAATTTGGATGTCTTTAATTTAAGGATGAATAGACTGTGATAGATCGTTGTCCAAGGGACTTCTTTAATTAGAGTTGTTACCTAAATAGATTTGGATGTGAGAAAATATCACTGGACCAGATGAAAGCCTAACATGTGAAAAAGGTTTTATACTGCATGCCAGAAGTCTTAGCATAAGCTCTACCTGTCTCTGATGTCAGAGATCAGTGGTACCTTTAGTTGTTTGGCATTTTTTTTAACAATTCATTAGGTAAATAATTGGCCTGATTTCTTTCTTAAGGGTAAATACACACACCTTCTGGTGATTTCTCTTTGTTAATCCAACTTTTGACTTGAGTAGTGCATCACAGAAATGCTATCTTTGTTTATATTTTGGTTTTTTTTTTTTGGTGGGGTGGTAGGAAAAGAACCTAAACTTTTAACGGGACTCTAGAAATTGAAGTTAAAATGAAGGTTAAATATTCTCATCTCTCACTCCCTGAAAATGGAAAAACTAACCCAACCCAAAAACCTCAGAAGTATATGGCGTCATATTTTTTCATTAATGTATAGTTTGTAGTTAGAATAATATTTATACTGACAATAAGAATGACGCTGTTTAGGCTACCATGCCTGTAATACAAAAAATGGCCATGAAAATCATGACATGAAATTCTGGTCTCATCTTCTGACTTTTACGATGTAGGAAGTTCATCTCCCTTTTCTTCTCCTCCCTTCCTTTGCTCCTTTAACTACAAGACTGCGTTTTCAGACTGAAATCTGAAAATGGAATTGTATTTTCTGTTACTTACGTTGTTAGTAAAAGAGTCTGCTTTAGGATTTTGCATGAGGCAGTGTCAAAGAACATGAGCTTATGTATCTGCTAGGACCATATTTGAGGCAGGAGAGATGTCTTCTTCCAACTCCCTCCCCACCACCAGTGGAGAAGGTATCACCACACTTAGTGAGCAAGGCTGTGCAATTTAGCGGGAGCTCATTAATACACTTACTCTGTGGTCTTGAATAAGTAATTACATTTCTGTGGCTATGTCATTGAATGGAAAATAGCTAATGATTACTCACCCGGTTAAACTGAATTAATATGCATTCCTGTGTCTTGAAAACGGTTAGGTAATAACTGCCTATTTAATACTGCTTAAAAACATCAGGAGAACATACAGTATGAAGAAGAATAAAACCCATGGTTATATATGTACAAGGTGTTGCTTTGGGAGAATTATATTATAGCCTAGGCATTGGCAGCTCTGAGGAAGAAGAAATTGTTTAAGATATTTATGTGAAATTTGGAGCAATCTGCTTCATGGTGTTCATCTACTGGAAGTAACTTTGCAATCCATTTATAACTCTTAACATTTGATAACTTAATGCATTGTAGGAAAAGAGCTTTTTAGAGGGCCTTTTAACGCACAGACCCAGAATACATCCGCCTGAACACAGGACAAGAAAAAAATGTAAATGCCAAGTAATTAAACATTCATATCGTAAGCCATAGGAAACAAAACTAATTGATTGTTAAGCTTGCCATATTTAATCTGATGTCAGCGTGAGCCAGAGGTTTCCTGGAGTTTTCTTCTAATTAGCTAAATAGGTAATTACTTAGGATTAACAAAACCTGAATCCAGGTGCAGAGGTTTAACAGTTTAAAAATCAATAAAAATATTTATGAAAGGAATTGACTTTTGCCTTTTCTGGTACAGTTTGGTTGGTATTTTGCTGCTGTTCTTGAGTGACACCTAGTGTGTATATTAAGCAAAAGTAACAAATGCCTTTTCCACAAATCCTCTGAAAACTAAGTTGACTCAGTTGTAACTTACTGAAGTCTTAATTTTACCCATCAGCTACCTAGCTTGGCCACTCAACAATAGCATCAAGCAACATATCAAAGAAGAAATATTAATCAAAAGGGAGTAATGTGAAAGGTTAACAGTTCATTCTGTAAAGTGCTTTTTTACAATTAATATTACAAAGTTCTTAGATCCAATTTTATATTCTCTGAGGTGCTTTGGCCTTGTCTTTTTCCAAACAGATATTAATGAACTGATACAGCAACTGTAATTATCTGTATTATTTTCCCCTGTTTCAGCTAAAAGGCCAAAATGATGCGAAAAACAAATTTTCATTTCCTCTGATAAGGCTTAGTTATCTCCAGATTTGTGGTATATTTTCAGAACGCGTTAATATTGTTTCTTCTATCACTGTTCTCTGTGATTTTAGGCCATGGTTTGTTACAACTGTCAGCTGAGCCCTGTGTGTCATCGAACTCAAGAAAGTTGCACTATGGTTAAGTTTTTTAGGTCCCGTAAAGGTACTATGCCATCATTTGATTGTGATAGCACGTAGGCAACAAAGGGCAACGAAACTGGTGAGGGGTCTGGAGCACAAGTGTTACAAGGAGTGGCTGAGGGAACTGTGGCTGTTTAGCCTGGAGAAAAGGAGGCTGAGGGGAAACCTTATCGCTCTCTACAACTACCTGAAAGGGTGTAGAGAAGTGGGGGTCAACCTCTTCTTGCTAGTAACAGGCAATAGGATAAGAGGAAATGGCCTCAAGTTATGCCAAGAGAGGTTTAGGATGGATATTAGGAAAAAGTTCTTCACAGAAAGGGTTGTTAAGCATTGGAACAGGCTGCCCAGGAAAGTGGTGGAGTCGCCGTCCCTGGAGGTATTTAAAAGATGGGTAGACGTGGTGCTGAGGGACATGGTTTAGTGGTGGTTTTGGCAGTGTTAGATTGATGGTTGGACTTGATCTTAAAAGTCCCTTCCAACCTCGACAATTCCAGCATTCTATGATTTCTTTTTTATAATAAAGTGTTCTTTTCTTGCAGCATCAGATACTGATTCCTGATGCTGCATATTTTTTTGCATCTGTAATGAAATAAGAGCAGACTGATGGTTTTGATATCATACATGGATCAATTTCTCTCCATTCTCTATTATTATGTTTTATTAGCTTAGAACAGCCACATCTCTTATGCTGATGCAGTCACAAAATTCATTACAATGATTTAACATGTTCACTGTATGAAATACATTATTATTAGAATTTTTCAGATACTCTTTCTAATGTAGTAAAGCTTCCCAAAGCCCCTTACAGTAGCCGCTGTTGTTGCTGGAAATTTTTCAGATACTGTCAGTGTAATTCAGGTCTCACTGCAGTTTAGTAGATAGCTGAGAAGATGGGTTAGGTATTCCTGCCTCCCACAGATGATACATATGCTGAAAGCTTCTCAGTATGGATTTTTTTGCTTGTTTATTTTTTACCAGTGCACATTAATATAACATAAACTGCCCTTGTGTTTCACAGGTCCTTATTTATAAAAGCACGTTATCTTTTTCATATAATTTGTACAAAACTATACAGTTTATACTGTAATCTCTTAATTTCTGTAAGTCCATGTTTTGTATGGAACTTCAGGTTTCGTGAACTTGGTGAAAATGTGAGTGGTGCGAGTCCCTGGGTCTGGACACAGAGTAAGCACAATTTTTATGTGGGTGTTTTTTTTTTTTTT